>JASDQU010101138.1:592030-660071 GCA_032191745.1 Picea mariana | reverse complement strand
CAAAGCCTTAAACACTTTGAACTTTTCAAGTGCTTCAGATTTTTCTTTCAAAAATGCAACCCAAGTTAGCCTAGAATAATCATCAATAATCAGCATAAAATAATTTTCTTTTCCTGTACCTTCTTTCCTTGATGGTCCACATAGATCCATGTGTACTAACTGTAGAGGTTTTTCTTTTGAAGGAAAGGTTTTGGATTTGAATTGAGTACGGGTAATCTTTCCTATCTGACAAGGCTTACAGACAGAGTCATATGGCTTTGATATCTTCGGAAGATCTTTTACTGCCCCATTGTTTTTGAGCTTGATTATGTGATCAAAATTTAGGTGCCCCAGTCTCCTATGCCACAGCCAACTTTCATCATACTTGCTTAAGTTGCATTCTTCTTGTTCTTCTTATTTTAAGACATAGACATTGTTTTCAGTTCTTATGCCTTTTGCAACTATCTTACCTGAATCCATAGATTTGATTTTACAGTCTTTGGAGGTAAAAACAACTTCACATCCTTGGTCACAAACTTGACTGACACTAAGCAGATTATGTTTCAAATTCTCTACCAGCAGCACATCTTGAGCTTTTCTCTTTCCGTTATTCAGACTTATGCGCCTTGAAACCATTGTTGTCATACCTTGTAAACTTGTCAATGCATTTGGTGCATATTACATATGTTTAAATCCCAAAGTCTTAGAACCATACAATCAAAATTCCTTCATATAATAATCGAGTAAAAGTCCAAGGCAAGGATAGAAACCATATGACCAAATCCATTTCAATTTTCATAAAAACCAAGAACAATAACTTTTCATGCCAAGGTTTAACAAAAATACATCCAAATATGCAATCAAGGTAGGGTAATGCTTCAAGAACATAAGTTTAATATAACATTTAGCAATTAGATGATAAACCAGTGATCAAGAATCAACCAAAGGCGACGGCAATCTAATCAGCGAAAGAAGTGTTTTCACACTTGCAGTTGTGAAAACTAAAACAAAATTGAATTGTGATTGTCGCAAAAAATAAGACGAATGTCGATTAGCATAAAGTGACCATGATTTGTCATGATACCACAAGGGGTGTAGGCATCTTTTTGAGAGCAATCAAAAAAATGGGTTGGTTGCCAACAATGGCGACACACTGGGCGAAGCAGTTATCTCTGTCAAAAGCAATGAATTCAGATCAGGATGTCAAGAAAAATTTCAACTCAAAACAACAAACAGAAAAATTGTACTTCATCACCATCACTTATCATTTTATTTTTTAGCGAAGTTTTTTAAAAGATGCAAACCAATAACAGTCTTAAAGATCAGCGAGCCATGATTTTAATGATAGAATCTTCAATATTGTTCGCATGACCACTACTGCCAGCAAGCGTTCATAGCCTCGACAGGGTTGCCATTTAACCCACTCGAGCGTCTTTATCCTGTCAAGAAGCTCTATATTAGAATAAGGACTTGAAAAGAGGTTTCATGTAATTTTTTAGATTTTCATTTACCCGACATTGCTTCGCTACCAGCAGTCCTGTTCAGTACCTCAGCGAAGTTGTCTTGGGGCCATGCTTGCATTGCCCCGCTGCCAGCGGACCTGTTCAGTATCCCGGCGGGTTTACAAACACTTCCCACAGCTCTTATTGATATTTTATTTTTCTTTTCTTTTGTAGATGGCTGAGCGGGGTGACGCTGAAAAATCTTAATATTTTTATCATATTTTTTTAGACCTCATCATAATTTTTTCAACACTGTCCTTATTCATCTCCAGAAATGTTTTATTTCTAAAACAACTTACTTTGACAGGGAGACATCCTATTGAGTTATTCCTTTATGGAAAAGGGACAACGTGAAAAGATAAAAATAATCACGACAAACTTCACTTACAGATTGAAATTAGTGAACTTCCTTCCAAACAACATTTTCCAATACCATTCTCAGAAATATATAGCATTGATGTATGTACAATCTTTCAGAAGTTATTTCAGTGAAGAGATTTTTCTAATAGCCCATGTCTGAACAGTTCAGTGTATAAGCATGCATAGGTTTTGAAAAACTCATAAAAACACACCAAACTGATCGATCAAATCAAACCAGAAAATAAAAACAAAAACAAAAATAAGAACAGAAGGCAATATTTACATAATATACAAAGGTGAAAATCAGGCAAAGTATCTTTTCAGGGCTTGGCCATTCACCGGGTAGGTATCAAGCTGCCCTTCGAGATTTTGCAAGCGAAACGAACTAGGACCCAACTTTTCAGCAATCAGAAATGGTCCAAGCCACAGGTTTTGAAATTTCGTGTGTTCACCCTTCCCTTCATGTGGTTTGTCCCACTTTAGAACGAGATCGCCTTCTTAAAAATTTCTATCAGAAGCAGAACTAGAATCGAACCAACTTTTAATCAGTTGTTGATGTTGGTTTATCTTATGCTTGGCTTGAGTTCTTACCTCTTCTAGCTTCATCAACGCGTTGATATGGATTTCTAAAGGTGGACATTCTTCTTCTTGAACCTTTTGTGACAATTGGAGTGACAGAAGAAGAACATGAGTAGGTAAAATGGCCTGGGTCCTCTCGGGGTCAATAATCATTCCATCACTAGACACAATGAAACCTAGCAGTTTACCCTGTTCTACTGCGAAAATGGACTTCTTAGGATTTAAGGAGATGTCGTATTTACGACATCGTAGTAGAAAAGCTCGGAGGTGAGCTAGATGATCATTTTTTCTTTTTGAATAAATAGTTACATCATCTAGGTAGACTACTACGGAATGATTGATCAAGCCTATAAAAGCAATATCCATTGCTCTCTGAAAGGTAGCACCGGCATTGATCAATCCAAAGGGCATTTTACGATAAGCATAAGTGCCCCATGGGGTACAGAAGGTAGTCTTCAACTGGTCTGACGGAGACATTAAAACTTGGTTGTAACCGGAGAAACCATCCAGTAAGGACAACCTCTCGGAACCAAATACTTGTTGTAGTATATGTTCCATGGGAGGGATAGGATAGTTATCTTTATCAGACGCTTTGTTGAGGTTCTGGAAATCGACACAAAGTCAAATTTCCTCGTTTTTCTTCCGCACTGGGACGAGGTTGGATACCCATTGAGTATGCCTAACAGGAAAAATTATTTTAGCACTAAGGAGCTTATTCAATTCTTTTTGGACGGTCGGTTCTAACCTTGGATGCATTTTCCTCAGTTTTTGCTGGAAAGGCAAGGTTTGGGGTTTCATTAGGATGACATGTTGTATAATATTAGGGTCAAATGTTTTAAGATCTTCATAATTCCAGGCAAATACATCCTTTAATTCTTCAAATAATTTGATGAAAGCATGCTTTTCTTGTTTACTACATCCCAAGCCTAGATTGATAAAATGAGGGTTTTCATTAGTTCCCAAATTGACTTTTTCGTAAGTTAATGAGGAACTATTAGTTTTGCAGTTGACCGTTTTTTTGAATTTATCCTCAAAATCATAAAACTTTTCTAATCTAGCAACAGATTTGGGTATGAAATTTACCATGTCCGATAGAGCTTCAGGAGGTTTCGGATTAGGTATTACCGTAAAGTCATGCAAATTATCGTCATGCGTTTGTTCATCTATCATAGCTCCTTGGAAGGTCTCTTCCATATGCAGAAAGTTGATGATTTGCTAGTCGTCATCGAATATCCTCCAACTGGTGATATTGTCAGGAATAGATGGTCGAAACAATAGTTCCACGGAGAATGCACTTGGGGATAAACCATCTGCAGGAAAAAGTTTAGAAGCCACATTAGCAAGTAGATCCGCTTTAGCATTACTTGATCTAGGAATGGAGTTTATATTGAAAGCAGAAAATTTGTTTATTAAACTCCATACCTCAGATTGATAACACTTGAGATGAGGGGTAAGACAATGTATAGAATTTCTCACCTGCCTGACCACTATCTCAGAGTCGCCGAACACAATTAGATTTTGAATGTGCATGTCTAAGGCTTTTCTGAGACCTTGTAGTAAAGCCTCATATTCTGCAATGTTGTTAGTACATTCAAATTATAATCTACAAGCCAATAATGTTTTATTATCTGCCGGATCAATGATGATACAGCCTGCGCTAGCTCCTTCTTTAGAATTGGAACCGTCGAAGTATAAAGACCAAATTTGATTCTTATCAGGCTCACAAGATTTTTGGATAGAAGTTGTCGGTTGCGTAAATGCTTTGATCTCGGACTGTTGTTGAGGATCGTTGATAGGTGAAACTTCAGCCGTGAAATTTCCGAAGTAGGTGTCCATCCCTTGGACTTCAGGTGGGTCAGCCGGAGGTGTATATGGCTCATTGGGGTCATTCAAGTCTGTTACCATGAACTTAAGGTAACGCTCACGGTTCACCCTGATGTTGTTGGGCTTACCGTTCTCTAGAAGCCATAAGTGAGACCAGTCCATCATGAAGTACCCATGTAGTTGCTCCGACCAGTCTCTGCTCAAAAACATACCATATACCTCTAGAATATCAACCACGATTATATCAATAAACTGATGAACCTCAGTGTTAGATGATAATCTTATCAAAACATTTTTCAATTCACCCATAACTTTTACATCAGTTCGATAAAGCTGTATTATTTTCAAAGATGATGGTTCTACTTTGGCATTAATCTTTTGGCAGACTGACCAAGGCATCACATTCGATGATGCTCCTGAGTCAACCATGAAATTATGCACATTTCTGTTAAAGATTTCGAAAGTTAAAAGAAAAGGAGGAATGTTCTTGCGAGTATTTAGAGTTGTTGCTTGTGATTTTTTACTCGCATTTTCTTCTACTACTTTATCAGAATTATTTACATTATGTACATTGTTATTTACACTATTTACATTTGGTACAAGAAGACTTCATTTTTCATGAGAAACATGATCACCTTTTGTGGAAGACTTCTGCGGAACTTTGCTTTGTCCAACCTTGCTATCATTTGAATTACCATTCTTTCTATTGTCTGAAATATTTTGCAACATTTTCTGTAACAAAAATGGAAATTTCAACAATTCAAAAATGGAAATGTTAGCCCTTAATTTCTTAAGATCCTCGACAACATCATAGTCTAATTTAGGGCCAGCATTGGTCTGTTTAGTTTCCACTGATTTGGATGGCATTGAAGGTAAAGTTGTAATGTTATCGGCAGGGGGTTTGTTTGCGGCCTTGCTCCTAGTATTGTAAAGGTGTACAGTCTCAAAGTTAGCTTGGAAGATACTATCTGAGAGATGACCGAAAATATTTGAAGAAGACTCTTCTTCTTGGGTAGTTTCCTGCTCGACTTCTTATTGAGGGAAATCAGGAGGGATCAAGTCATCCTGGGCTCCTAGAATCGATTGGAGAGCATATTGCAAACTTTCTAGGTTTATGCCTTCAGGGTTGGTATTAGGCCGGTTTGTTTGAAAGGGCTTTTGGAAAGGGGGCTTGTAGGGTCCTTTACTCGAAGAAGCTTCTTCAGTCGACCTTTTTATATCTATGACTTGATTAGACAATTTTTGTACAACTTTGGTTAGATTTTCCAACTCAGAGTTTTCGGGTTGTGCTTTGTTTAGTGTAGGCCTGGGGAGAATTTCAATCTTTTTCTTAGAGGAAGAAGTATTTTCAGTCTCGTTGCTAGAAGGATCTTTAAGGATAAGTATATCTTTTTCAATTTGAGTAGCCTCTTCAAAGGCTTCTAGTAACGTTGCCTTTTTGGATCTTTTCACCCAAATAGCTATACTTTGATGTAGAGCTTTTGTGTAATAAGCTATTACAAGACTTTCTGCAGGCATAGCGTCTGTAGGGATTCTGTTCTTAAGTGTTAAAAATCTTTGATTAAAATCTTTAACTTTTTCTTTAGCATTCATTTTTAAATTTGAAAGATCCATGACTAAGACTTCCGGAGGTTTGCCATCTCCGAATTTTTCCAAGAAAATTGACTCAAACTTTTCCCAAGATGTTATAGTGCGAGGTTGTTGGGAAAAATGCCAAGTAGACGCATTACCCTCAAAGGTGTAAGGGAATAGCCTACAGACTACATCTTCATGTTCTACGTTGCGGAGTCTGATGTCTAACATAAATTTCATGATATGGTCTTCTGCTGTCCATTTTGAATCGGGATCAAACTTGGTAAGCCATTTTTCAGGATGCTTAGGTAAAGGATGTTGAGGCCCAGGTACAGCTACAACATCTTGGTCTAACCAAGGTCTAGCAGGGTTGTTATGATTAGCCATTGGGGTGGTGGGTGTAGGAGGACGTGAAGGTGGATTGCCTTCGTCTGAAGAGGAATCTCCCCCTGAAGAGGAAGGAGATGAGGGAGGTGAGGAATGAGGAGGAGAAGGAGGAATCCTAGATCCTCCTGCAGCAGGATTTGCGTTTGAATCCGTAGGATTCACAGCGAGATCTAAATCACCTAATTGTTCTCTGACTTCGGAGAAGTCTAAATGTTGGCTCCACGGGCGATGTGGTTGCCTAAGGCTAGAAAATGCTTTGTGTGATTTAATAAGAGATTGTCTAAAAATTTCTTGAGTGTCACCGCCTATAGGAATAGGGGTTGCTGGTTCAACTGTCATCTGAGGATCTTCGGTTGAAGTAGTTGTTGTTTGAGGAGGGATATTATCTTGTGAATGGCTTCTAGTCACTATGGGTGTGCGATTAGGTGGGGGAGGAGTCTTGCAACCACCTCGTGCCATTAATTAAGCTTAGGCCCTCCTTCTAGCACCATTTGTTGACAGGGGAAACAGTCCATCCGTCAACTGGAAGAGTGGAACCGGTCCGGGGTTGTCTAAATAACCCAAGCCGTTTGGTATGGACCACCCTGATGAGTTTAACGGCTCCGTTGGCCGCTCTAAGGTCTCGTAAGGAAACCAAAGAGAAAGTTGATCTAAGTTAAGTGATCTAAACTAAGGAAACTAGAAACTAATAAAACAAACTAAAACTATCTATACTAATCTAACTACAAACTACCAACTATTATATATCTACAAGATACTAATTATGATCATAATAACTCAAATCAACTACTTAATTATCATCTATAATCACTCTTTATTCACAAATATACATTATAGACAAATCATAGATTTGATTAAAACCTGTAAAACTCATGTGTTTGCTGCCTTAAGATAGCCAAGGATCTATTTTTGTCTTTTTTGTATTTTATAAAACAGAAAGAAAACTAACTACAATTAAATAATCTATTCTAAATCTAATTAAACTAATAATTAATTAAAACAATAAACACCTAACTATTTGACCTGGAAACGCTCCAAGTATGTCCTGTGCGAGATGACCTCTAAGCTGATTGGAGGAGGGAAACTCACACCAGTTAGGCCCTTAAGCTTCTCGGAAACGATCAGCTATAATGCTTCCTGAAGTATTATTACAGGAAAAACAAGACATAAAAGATTATCATAACAATTTTTTGATTATAAATTCCTGCAAAAGGGGAAACCTATTGTGCAGCAAACTTATATATTACAGTTCAACAAAGCTATCATTCACCAAAAGAATTGATAATTGTTATGTCTTTTATCAATTTAGGAAGAAACAAGATATAGATAACAACAATTAGATTATATCATTTGTATGTGATTCAGATAGCTAACACAATACCAAACCATAAACAAGCGGATATACAAAACACAGAACAGAGTGTTGATATATTGAAAAGCGGAAAGCTACGACAAAACACCAATTCTGCTCCAGTTTGAATTAGAACTCCATATTCTTGTTCTTCCCCCTTGAGGATTGTTTGATTATTACAAAATAATAAGTTTAAATAAGTTTTCACAAGGTAAAACCTCCTTGTGAAAAATAGTAAACAGTTTTACAAAATCTGGGAATAATCCCAAAATCCTTTAAACTAAGTAACTAAAGTGCAATTGAAATCTGTAGACCATCTCCTAACTGCCCATAGTATCCATTGCAAATTCGAATTGTCCTGCAATAGACACCAGAATCAAGTTAGAAGATTGTTTTATTCAGAAAATAATAACAAAATCGATTCTATGGACTTAGCTACAGAATCGTTTGATTCTGTAGCTGGTCCAGAATAGTAAAATGACCAAATTTAAATCAAACCAGATCGATCCTAATCACTTATCAATAATCAATACATCACTAATGATTATATCAAAATAAAACAAAAATCATACAACTGGGACAGAGTAGAGATACAATCGATACAAAATAGAAATACCCTGTTTCTCCAATTCTTCCCAAAATCGAATCAAATCTCAACCAGAAAGTTCCATGAATAACAAACCAAATCAAATCATATGATTCAAATCATTATCAATATGGAAAGCATTAATGATTTCATACATCGTTGTATCCATAGAATCCAATCACAGTTTTGGTGTGTTATGTTTCAAATAATCCACAAGTGAATCCAACCATAATCGACTAATTAAAATCATAACAACATAACGATCATTCTCACGATGCATGAAGTGTTTCCAATGTAATCGAACTAACTCGACAAACATCGATTCAACAGTTAGATTACTCTATAGTCATCACACAGGGTTTTGACAGAGTCATCCAACGAGACATTTAATTATAGACACAAATCAAAAAGATTTGATACAATCAATCAATTTCTGTAATCGAATCAAACGTTTGTTATCATTAGAATACAACTCATATCGTAACGATCTTTTATTCATTTGATTTTGAAACAAATCACATGTGAATCAGTCTCAAAATAGAAATTATAATTAGTGCAGTCAACCAATTTTACTCATCGCATCGCACAAGATATAATCAAATCGAACAAAGATATCGTTTGTGTTCCAAGAATATAAAATATATGAAATAACAAAATATTCAAATTCGATTATGGTGAATCAAACCAAATCTAATCACAACCAATCCAGAAATTGATAAAACTCATGCATGACAGAGCAATTCGACCGTATAAACAGAGTTTATAATGACACTGTATAAAAGAGGGAAGATTATACCATTACTGTTTGCTGGAACTACGTCGATCTTGAATTGACCACTATAGTAGCAGACTTAACGTTTTTAAACGAGATCGATCCAGCAGTCCGTTGATTTTTATCAATGGAACGCCCTTTTGCATCCTGACCAGTAAGCAATGCCACTTGTTTTTCCAAATCATGAATTTTTTATTGCAATTTAGGAACATCCGAATAATACTTCTCTAACCACTGTCCGCACTGATCACAAGGTGAAGCAACCTTTTGAGCAACAGGGGGTTTTGACGATTCCCCACGAGTTTCAAGAGATGGCTTGATACCCGGGTAGTCAGGGTTATCCCTAAGACACGGAGGCAAGTTATCAACGAAATTGTAATGAGTTTGTTCACCACCGAAACCCTCTTTAGCTAGAAAGCGCTCGATGCTCGAGTCAAAGTCCTCACTGATCATGACAGGCTCTGTTTTAACAGGAGGCTTGGCCTTATTTCTCTCCATGCGAGAGATCATTCTTGCGTTTCTCTTATTTCTAGCAGTAGTTCTTGCCCTACCCTCTGTGGTTACAGGCTTAGCCACGTTAGTCACAGCCATAGGAGAATTCACAGGTGGGTCGGGCTTAGGTTTAGGTAGTAAAACATTATAGGGTAGAGGGGTAGATTTACTCTCAGATACCACAGGCTTATCGACTGGAGGAGGGTTTGATTCCTCAAAACCGTTGTGGTGGCCAGGAATCTCGATGTAAACCAAGTTCATAAACAACCAGTATTTTAATCAACCCAACATGGAAAAGGCTAGTGTCATCCTTACTTCGCTTATACTTCTTAGCCATTTTAAATAAGCTTCGGTGTAGATAATGTGGCATGCTTAACTCGAAACCCATAAACACCATCAACAATCGTAGATGAAATAGGAAAACAAATCCATACCTGCCTTCACAAGTGAAAAATTGCTTGAGGATCATCAACAAATCATGCCAGCGGGGTTTCAACATCTTCGCAGGTAAACCTTTGTTGCACGACCTCACTGCCTGAGACCGAAGCAACAATGTCCACGGGACGTCACAAACTTTGTAGCTTTTGGACCACTTCTGCCCCTTGACAGGCAGACCAGTTGCTAGGCTGAGAGATTGTTCGGTGATTTCAAGCTGGACATCTCCAACTTTAGCTCGACACCTGTCAAATGACAGTGCAAATTTCCGAGCAACAGAGGTATTAAAACCATCGAACTTCCTTATAAACGAAATCCACTCGTATTCCTCAAGATCGCTGTATGCACCATCAAATTTTAACAACGCTTGACATCCATTAGGTTCGACTCTCACCACAGGAGCCATAACCTCTGCTCATGGTAGGGTTCACACCAATCGATCAAAGCACAGGGTGAATGCAATAGGGTTTGCATAGTTTGAATGTTGGATGAGACCGAAAACAACTCAGGCATGCGAAGGTGGTGGGATTACCATCACCACGTATTACATTAATGATCTGTACAGAGCTGTTTAAAACCATAATCATTAAAACGAATGCATCGACCAACCAACAGGTGAATCACCAGTTCTACGTGCCACTTATCCGAGTCAGAACCAACACCTCATATGATAACAATGTGCCAAGTGTTAAGTTTTAAAATCAACACAGTACCAGCATTAACTATCGATTTAACATGCCAATTCCACCGTTTATTCAATCGCTTAATCACAGGGTTTAGCGCTAATACATAGCTCGGGATCAAATAACGATCAACTTATAATCCAACTTTGCAAACATAGTATGCCAAGTATCAATTTGAATATGATTAACTTATACGCCTTGAAACCATTGCTGTCATACCTTGTAAACTTGTCAATGCATTTGGTTCATATTACATATGTTTAAACCCCAAAGTCTTAGAACCATACAATCAAAATTCCTTCATATAATAATCGAGTAAAAGTCCAAGGCAAGGATAGAAACCATATGACCAAATCCATTTCAATATTCATAAAAAACAAGAACAATAACTTTTCATGCCAAGGTTTAACAAAAATACATCCAAATATGCAATCAAGGTAGGGTAATGCTTCAAGAACATAAGTTTAATATAACATTTAGCAATTAGATGATAAACCAGTGATCAAGCATCAACCAAAGGTGACGGAAATCTAATCAGTGAAAGAAGTGTTTTCACACTTGCAGTTGTGAAAACTAAAACGAAATTGAATTTTGATTGTCGCAAAAAATAAGACGAATGTCGATTAGCATAAAGTGACCATGATTTGTCATGATACCGCAAGGGGTGTAGGCAGCTTTTTGAGAGCAATCAAAAAAATGGGTTGGCTACCAACACACAGGTCAATTATGTGGCTTTGTCTCCCATGGCTTCGACTTCTGATGACTTAGATCCAGTAGTTGACATGGTGATCTCTTCGTTAGGGTTGTTAGAGCCTGATCTCTTTCCTCTTGTCACGACCCTCGACATGGTGTCCTTCCAGAGTGTATTTCTTCCTTCTAGTGAAGACCTCTTGGAAGCCATGACCAAGTTTTGTCCCTTGACATGGTGTCATTCCGGAGCATTGTCCTCTTGGAATTCATGATCAAACAGAGGTTTCGAGGATAGTTTTTGCATCTCTGTGGCAACCTCATTAAAAAAATGAAACAGAGGTTACGAGCATAGTTCTCGTTTCTATGTCAAGCTCGTTAAAAAATTAAATAGTTTTTCCCCCTCTCTGTTTGAGTCAAGTCCTTTGTCTAGTATTTGAAGCTTCATTTCATTCTCCTTTGCAGTTGGATGAAATGAAGCTTGGGGGGCATTTGCCTCAGCTTCTGGACTTCATGCTGAAGTTAAGCCGCTAGTTTTTTAAGCTGGGGGATAAGTACCAACCATGTGTTGGGAAGTCGCAAGCATAGTTTTCTATGGTTCAAGCTTGTGTAAAAATGAAACCACTTACCTCAAGCATAGTTTCCTCTAGTTCAAGCTTGTGTAAAAATGAAACCAGGTCCAAGCATAGTTTTGTTTAGTTTTTAATCTTGTGTAAAAATAAAATCTATCCCAAGCATAGTTTTGTTTTGTTTTAAAAGCTTGCGTAAAAATAAAAACAATCCCGAGCTAAGTCTTTGTACTTTCTCGTGCTCGTAAATCAATGAGAATGTAACCGAATATACTTTTATCACTTTTTTAGACTCGTAAAGGTTATACGAAAAAGGAACCCCCTGGAGTCCTCTTTAAGCTCTTTTCAGACTCTCTAAACATGAAAATATTGCCGAGCGATCTTGCTATTTTCACGCTCGCTAAAGTATTTGAAGTTATGCGTCCTTCGAGCGATATTTTAACCCTTTTTTGGTCTCGTTGGACTATTGTACGAAAAAGGAACTGAGAGAGTTCTCTTTTAAGCGTTTTTCCAAACTCTATAATCTTGAAAAACCTTTGAGTTTTCTTTCTTTGGACTCATAAAACAAACATTGAAAGGCCCATATGGGACATGAGTCCTCTTTAAGTGTTTTTCAGACTCTCAAAACATGAAAAACCCTCGAGTTTTCTATCTCTGGACTCGTTAAACAAACATTGACAGACCCGTGATGGGACCGAACCACTCCTTCTTAGGGTTCGTTAAACATACTCCGAGGGACTCATCCGAAGGATGAGCTTATATTAACAAGCATATGTGATCCTCTTCAATCTTGCATAAAAATAAAGAGGTACTTGCCAGAAATGGTGGGGAAAAAATTGGGAAAGAAATGTATCTAAACCTGTATTCGGTGGAAGAGTCGCTTTTGAACATGACACCCTTTCACTCTCTTTGTGTCTAAGTTGGAAAATCAACTTGTCTCCTGATCATACTCCTTGATAAGATTACAAATCGGTCTGTGATCCTTGTTGTTGAGTCAGTATTTCCAAGACAGTTGTCGTGTCATCAATATGTTCAAAAAGATGTTCAACCTGAAAAGCCTTCTATTGCGTCGGCCATTTCTGCAGTCTTTAAGCCTTCTATTGCGTCGGCCATCCCTGAGTCAGTCCTGAATCACTTGTTAATCTGATCTACATCAAATCTTGTTACTTGTTTCATGTCATTGATGTGGGATACATTAAGGCCCTCCTATGACGAGTCTTTTCCTGTCGACTTCAACTCATTATCCAGGAATTAGACTTAGAAACTAATTGGTACCTTGGAACTTGCATGCCTCAATGGCAGGTTTCCTCGCTTTTGACAGTGGGTTTTCATTATTGACCCCTGATCGGGAGATTCCACCGAGTGTTTGAATTCAACTCATTTATTCACATTCGTTGGATTGTACTAGTGTACCTTGGGAGTCATTGACATTAATGGTGATTTTCCTTGCACTTGTTAACGGTATACACTAATGACCGGTAATCAAGTGGTTTCTACCATGTTCGACTTCAACACATGTATTCACATGGTTAGATTTGTACTATAGGGTGGTGGAGATGAAGACCCTGGATATTTTCTGATAGATCCAGGTTGCGTTGGAGTATATTCAGTATACTGTTGCATAGATCCACATTGTATGTCTGGTGGCTATGTTCAAATTTGAGTCCTTAACACATAGATCCACAGTGTATTTTTGGTGGCTATGTTCAGATTTGAGTCATATTGGCATGGATCCATAGTGTATGTTTAGTGGCCGTGACTTGTCTTACTTGACATGGATCTTCACATGTCGGCATTTATGCTTTGAGTCATTTGTATTCTGAGTATGGGAATGCCTACCTCAGTGATGATATATTATTGTACTGTAAGTACTTGTTTGTTGGCAGGTTTCCGACCGACTGTTCCTTGTTCCCTACACACACTCGACAAAGTATTTCAGCTATCACTCTGTTCTAACTTCATACTTTGGGGGGCTCTCTGTTACACATTATTTTCATCATCCTTATGATCGTTAATGATGTAAACCTATCTATTGCCTTTAGAGGGGTCACAGTGGCCTGAGTTCCTGAAGAGAAAAGGAAGAAGAACTTTTCCTGAGGAAAAAAGTTACATTTTCCTATGTAAAAACCTTATAAAAATAAATGTTCGTAAGTTTCTATATAGGCAGGGTGCGAGAATGACAAATTCCCATAGGTTGCTATATAGCCAGGGTGCGGACAGTCTGTAGGTTGCTATATAGCTAGGGTGCGGACATTCCAGCACGTGGGAAAAACATACGGTTTCTCGAATTTTCTAGAAGGAGAAGCTTCTTGGGTGAGGTGGCATCCGAATAGTTTAGATCTTACTCGCTTTCATGATTTAGTGGGATCATCCTAACCTCCTCACCTTATCTTCTTCAGTTTATAAAAGGAGAGGAATTCTCATGGAGAAAGTTAGCTTTTGTGAGCTTGAGCTTGTAGGTTCTTGTTTGTGGTTCTTTGGCTTGGAATTATTAGCTTGGTTGGAGTGGCTTTGAGATTTTCTTTGTCAAGATAGATTGTGAGTAGCTATCAGATCTATGGTCTCAGAATTATTTCATTCAAAGTGTGTGGGGAACGAAGGACAGTTGGAAGGGACCTTACGAAATCAAGGCAATGGTTGTAATCTCTCTTTCACATTTAATATGATACAAGAATATGTTTCTTTCCCATAAAGTGAGATCTACTTTGTTACATAATTCCTTGATCATATGTATAGATTAGATATTGGATATATTATTTGCTTTCACTTTGGTTGGTTTGTGTTGTTTTGATATTGACCACACAAGAGCGCTGGAGCGAAGCTGGAGCAACAAAGATTAAGGAAGCGATTACGAGGTATGTATCTTATTCTCACTTCCTATTTAATTCAATAGTTAGATCTAGGGAAAGCGGTATATTCTGTTCTATTTTGTTCTAGATCCAGGTGGATCTAGGGAGATCGGTTTGTGTCCGCACTTACAGATTTATCCATAAACAGTGGCCAAAGCATACGGATGAGTGACATGGAGGAATGTGATTGGAGGTAAAATTCGCTGAAGGGGGCTGGTCATGAATGGAAAGGGTAAACGCCTGACAGCAGGGACTGACAGCAGTTATGGGATGGGACTCAACCCGGGAGCAAGTGGGACAAGTGGACTTAGTGGAGGATGACATCCCGAAGTGATGGAGGTTGTCAGACGGCATAAGGTGAAAATACTTCCGGACCAATAGAACGATGCCACCTGTAGCAAGAGGCCCACCGTAAGGAATATTTATTCCGGACCCCCCCCCTTGGTTAAAAGAAGAACACCAGGGGGGGTCCGAAATCCATTATGATTCATTGATCTGTGTGCTTATTTTCTGGCCGCAAATCTTAGCGCACTCCTTAATACCAATTCTGGACCCCCCCCCCCACTCCATTAAAGGCAGAACGGAGGGGGGGGGGTCCGGAATTCAATGTGAACCATAGATTTTAGTGCACTGTTCTAGGCCATCCAGATGTGCACCCAAGTTATAACCAATTCTGGACCCCCCCCCCCTTCGTTAAAGGCAAAATGGGTAGGGGGGTCCGGAATCCAATATGGGTCATATATTTAAGAGCTCCTCTCTGAGCCGTCCAGATGAGCATATAAGTTATTACCGATTCCGGACCCCCCCCGGTTAAAAGTAGAACACTAGGGGGGGTCCAAAATACTCTGTGGGTCGTTGATCTAAGCCCCGTGATCTGGACCATTGGAAAATGGATGAAACATAGGTCGGGAGCGGAAAAAGTCATGTGTAGGAAAAACTTAGGATTAGTGTCTTCTTATGGGTTTTTCCAATTTTGTCTTAGACACCACCAAGGGGACATCACTTCAACTATCCTTAGGAAACGAAGACTTGATGTAGTATTTTCTTCAAGTGGGTTTTATTTGGGCAAGCCAAGCAAAGCAATTAATCTACATTCTAACCTACTTTCACCAGACAATTAACCCAGATTAAACTGTTGGGTTAAGATATTATTCTTCCTAAGGGATATCTGAAAAGGATTAGACAGTCTGGTCAGATTTATTCACTAATTCTATCCTAGGGGCTATCTGACCAGGATTAGATAGTCTGATCAGATTTATTCACTAACTTATCAACATTGAAAATTTAAAAGAACTTGGTCATGCTTGAATGGTATGACCAAGTTACTATTATTGCATGGGGATTTTTGTCTCGAATCTTTTTATGCCCTCTTTTCTTTTTTCTTTTCTTTTTCTTTTTCTTTTCTTTTCAAAATGAAAAATAAATTTCCAATAAAAACACTAGATACAGATAATATCCATAATATCCAAGTCAAAGGTTGATTCCCATAATTTATGGGGTGATAATAGAAGTCACCGACAAAGGAAGGATTGAACTCACCAACGAAAGCTTCAAGAATGTGCTGCATGTTACCAAGCTTTCTGTCAACCTTCTCTCTGTGTATAAGATGATGAATTCCAACACTAGAAAGAAATTCATATTCACACCAAATTCCATGGACATATATGACATGCAAACCAACTCCAGGGTTTCTACCAGTGAGGTAAATCATCAGTCTAGATTGTATACATTTTCTGAATTCATTGAACCTGATTCTGGTTTACTGCTTACTCATGCTGAGGAAAGTAGTAGGATATGGCATGAAAGGTTTGGACATTTGAATTTAATATACATGAAACAACTTAGCAAGCACAGATTAGTTGATGGTCTACCAGACATTCTCTTCTCCAAGGAAGTATGTGAGTGTTCTTGGAAAACACCCTCAAGAGAAATTCGTCAAAGGAAAGTCCCAACGAGCTTCCGCACCTTTAGGTCTGATCCACAGTGACCTCATGGGTACTTTTCCACATCCATCGATCAACAAAGCGAGGTTTGTTCTCATTTTTGTTGATGATTTCTCATGTTTTACTTGGATCTACTTTCTCAGGAAAAAATCTGAGGTCTTTCAACACCTCAAAGATTTCAAAGCTTTGGTTGAGACATAGTCTAGAAAGAAGATCAAAGTCCTCCGAAATGATAATGGGGGAGAGTATGTGAATCATGATATTCATAATCATTTCCATGAGGTAGGGATTCGGTTGCAACATACAGTTCCCTACACTCCACAGCAAAACGGAGTTGCCGAGCGGAAAAACAGATCTCTAAAGGAGATGACATCTTACATGTTGCATGCAAAGTCACTACCACAAAAAATATGGGCTGAATCACTTAATTATTCAGCATACATCCAAAACATATCTCCTCATATATCTGTTAAGGATAAGACCCCCTACAAGGCTTGGAGCAGCCTCAAACTGAAAGTGGCCCACTTTCGCATTTTTGGTTCACGTGCATGGGCCCAGATTCCCTATGAAAAGAGGAAGGCACTTGATCCAGAGAGAAATGAGTGATTTTTTGTTGGATACCCCGATGGTGTGAAGGGATATTGACTTATTGATATTTCCTTGGACCGACTCATCATTGAGCATAGTGTCCAATGTGAGGAAAGTGTCTCGCATGTATCTCATCAGTCGCATGCAGACGCCTTCACTCTTCTACCTGTCCAAGATGATGAACATGCATATGCTGAATCTTCTTCACATGAGAGTTATGATTTAGAGGACTCAGATGATTCAAATTCAAATTTAGTGTAGTTAGATGTAGAGTCAAAGCATCCAGATTTAGTCGCAGAGCCAGAGGAGAGG
Organism: Picea mariana; assembly: GCA_032191745.1. Classification (NCBI taxonomy): domain Eukaryota; kingdom Viridiplantae; phylum Streptophyta; class Pinopsida; order Pinales; family Pinaceae; genus Picea; species Picea mariana. The sequence continues at coordinate 642,601 of JASDQU010101138.1, read as the reverse complement.
CCAAAGTGGGCACAGACTACTCTTCAGGATGCAGTGGATCTTGTTGGTGATCCATTCGATACTAGGAGGACTTGATCTGATTTCGAGGAGCCTCTTATTGCAGTCACTTCCACTAAACAATTGCCTTCCAGGCATCTTTTCTTGGTTCAGTCTTCAGATCCATAGTCTTATGGCGAGGCTACTGGAAATCCCTTTTCGGAATCCACCATGTAGGAGGAGTACAACTCCCTCCTCGAGAACGAGACTTGGGATCTAGTTCCCCTTCCTTTTGGGAGGAAAATTGTCATATGCAGATGGGTCTACAGGACCAAGAGAACAGAATATGGACAGATCAGTAGATACAAAGCAAGGCTTGTCGCTAAAGGATTTTAATAGGTTCATGGTATTGACTGTGATGAGACCTTTGCTTGACTAGCGAAGATGGGTTCAATATGATTGGCACTTTCCATTACGGAATACAAGGGATGGAAAGTCCATTAGATGGACATGAAGAATGCATTTCTTCATGGTGATCTCTCTGAGGAGATCTATATGAAGTAGCCCTAGGTATTTATGCAGGACTCATCTTTGGTCTGTCGACTGAAGAAATCACTTTATGCCCTCAAGCAGGCTCCGAGGGCATGGGATGCCAAGATGGACTCCTACTTGTTGTTACAGAACTTTGTACATTGTAAATTAGACCCGAATGTATACATGCTTAGGACGGATGATTCACTTCTACTTTTAGTTATGTATGTCGATGATTTGTTGATCATGGGTTGCTCGACTTCAACGATTGCTGCAGTCAAGAGGATTCTTCATGACAGGTTTTTGAGGATGGACATAGCTCCGCTAAACTTCTTCCTTGGACTTGAGATATAAAGGTTCAAATACGATACCTAACGACAGACTCAACTCAACATCTACGAGATCTAGTGAAATACTCAACCTGATAGAAGAGGTGATTATTTCATTTTTTAATAAGCTTGCTACAGAGAGGAAAACTATGCTCAAGGCTTTGGGTTCAATCCCTAGATTTCTATTTCATTTTTTAACGATCTTTCTATATAGAGGAAAACTGTGATCGTAGATGCTTCTTGATCATGGCTTCCAAGAGGATAACACTCTAGAAGGACACCATGTTAAGGGACAAAACTTGGTCATGGATTCCATGAGAGCTTCATAGGATGGAAGAACAACACTTTGGAAGGAACACATTTTGAGGTCCATGATAGGGGTAAGGAGATCAGTATCCAATAGCCCTACCAAAGATATCACCATGTCAACTACCAGGTCCAAGTCATCGAGATTTGAAGGCATGGGAGACAACACCACATAATTGACCTATGGCGGGGGTGATATTGACTTCATATAGGAACCGTTTAGGGAGTTCATTGGGTTGATGGTTAAGTCACAATCAACAAACGAAAGTTTATAAATAGTCACCATTCTTCCATCGTGTGGGAAAGTTATCACACAAAAAAGAGTGGATACAATAACTTTAATGGAATATACATAATTTCTCCCAAGGAGTAAATCGAAATCCAAGGGGTCCTGGACTACCATAACATCAATAAAGATTGTTTTCCCTACCAAAGTTATAGGAAATTGAGGAAGGATCCCTAAAGGGTGACTAGTTCTTCTGTTAAAAGAAAACAGAGTCTAGGTAACCAGCACAATATGAGGATAACCCAAATATTTCCAAGCAATAAAGGACAAAATAATAGCGGACGAACCTTCAACTATCATTATTTGAGGAACGAACCGACCAAAAACCTGTACTGTGATCTTGAAAGGAATGTGAGAGGAAAGATGAGGTTGAGTAAGAACACCCCAATAAAAAAGGATGGCCTCATTACTTGGAAGTGTTTTTGGAGGAGAAGGAGGAATGCCCCTGACATGGTAGATTCTATATCAACGAGAAAAATAGGGGTAGAATCAAGTTTACTCTCTAGAGGGAGAGTAGGATTGACCGATGGTGGAACTGGATTGACCACTTTGACACTCTTCAGAGGAGGAGTGGCATTGATCGACAATCTAATTGGAGAAACCACTTTGGCACTCTTGAGAGGAGGAGTGGGATCGACTGATGGCGGAGTCAGATTGACCACTATGACACTCTTCAGATGAAGGGTGGGACTGACCAATGACGAGACTCAATCAGTCACTTGGTTTTTTCTTTTCATATGAAAAGTGGGGCTGATTGATGAAAAAACTAGATCAACTACTTTGGTGAGTGGTTCAAGTAAGGATTAAACAAGATTGACCACTTGATCAACCAGATTGACCAATGACGGGACTAGATCTAGATTGACCATTCTATAAACTAACGATGGGTTGGGGGAAATCTTATGATAACCTTTTCGAAGTTGAAGATTTTCCAAAAGAGAATAAGCCTCATCCATACGAGGAAAAAGGTGAGAATATTGATCACCTTCATGTAACATGCATGGAAACTTGAAAGTTGTCTTCTTCTTACCAACCTTAATTTCACTAGTTGATGGGGCGTCACCAACATGTACATCAGGGGCCGATGACGTGGAGGATCACATTTCTAAGACGTTGGGAAGACCAGGGAAATCACTCAAAAAGTGGTCACCCTTATAAAGACTGCAAGGGAATTTGGGTTTCTGATTGTTCGTTTTAATATTATTGACCTCATCAACACTCCCAGTACTATTAACAGTAGTTGGTTGCTTAGATCCAACATTTGATGAAGTTGGTGGCTTGGTCCCTTTCTGGTTCTTCTTTTTATCTTTTCGTTTCTTCTTCTTCTTATTAACCTGGTTACTCGCTTAGGATATTTCACTAGGCTAAGAAGGAGAAATGGAACGAGACCTGACGGGAGAAGAAGGAGAAAGGTCAACATGAGGTTGATGTGTGGGTGGCATGCTTACATCTGAAGCACCTCCATTCAATATCAACGTAGTGGAAAAAAACCATACCAATAACCCAATTTTGAGACCTGGAAGGGTAAAAGTAGCAATGTAAGGAGGACCAATGTTTCCATAAGAAGGAAAAACAAAGGGTTCCCCTAGAAAAGGGGTTCCTTCATTGGCCATTACAGGAACTGACGCCATAAAATTAAAAATCCAACCTAGATTTTGTTAGGGAGAACAAACAACACATGCTAAAAATTTAGTGAGTAAGCAAACAATCAAAACCTTCTCACAATGAGCACACTAGTTGGTGATGAAATCCAATGTCGTGGGAACAAAGTAAGAAGGGGCTAAGATAGAGTGGGAGAAAAATTTATGTTGACGACCTGCTTAATGGAATTACACCCTGGTGCAAGCTCCCACACATAATGATGGGTATACCCTCCAAGGAGCCTGAGTGAGTCTAGACAATGTCGATTCTAGGTACTATGAAGACTTTCCCCTCCACATTCACCTTGTGTAAAGACCCTAAAGAGATAGTCCACTAAGGTTACCAACTACAACAATGATGCCTGGGGAAATAGTCGACAGTCCAATCCATGCTCAAGGGTAGGATATCTAGCCTGAAATCAACTTGAAAGGATTCCACTCATCATTGTGGGTATTCCTTCAAGAAACCCCCATAATATACGCAATATCTACACCAAGACCAACAAAGTAGGGTGAGTAACTCTGCCAGTCTTAATACGAACTCGTGATTGACCCTTGTGTGAGAAGGGCTTCCCAAGACAAAATGTAGCAATTGGATTTCACCGCTCCCTAAATCAAGATCTAATGTTTGTTTGCAAATTTGGAAATTTATCTTTCACACCTATTCCAAATCCCTACAACTAATCTAATGTAGGTTTGCTACCAGAAAATGTAAAAATGTCTAATCAATTTTTATTTTAGTGCTTGATTTTTAAGGTTGTTGTTACTCAAAAGGAAAATGGCATGGACAATATGGTGTTTTGACCGACTCAAAAGTTATGAAAAGAGATGAATATGAAATATTTTCATTTCAATAAAAGTTATGCTACGAGAAGGAGAAAACATTCATCATTTCAGATGCACAATGTCCCAAAATGTCAAAAAACATGCAATTCTGCTACTCCAAATGCAAGGATTCAAGGAAGAGAATAAAATGCAAAGAAGAATCCAAGAAAATATGGGGAGAAGAAGAAACCACTCAAAACTTAATCACTTGGGAAGATGACCTCAAATATCAAAAGGAAAAGTACAAAAGACCTCTGAATATCCTTACAAAATTTTTCACTCAGTCAGATAAATGAGGAGAAAATGAAAAATTGACTCTAAATCGTCAAAGACAAAGAGTGACTTGAAGGTAAAGAAGAAAAATGTCAAAATTCCAAACAAAATGTGATCAATTCTTAGAAAACAGAGTGTTGAAGGCCAAATCAAGAATGTACGGAGATGATGAGACACTGAGCAAGTGCCAAAAGAAAAAAATGAACTTAAAAGAATAAAACCCTAAAGGATTTTGGACAGAAAAGGGAAGGCACTCTAGTGTAATGGGAATCAGAGCATTCCAACGCTCTGTGTAAGACTAGTAGGGAGCGTCAATGCTCTTGTAGCAAGGGTAGGGGCGTGTTGGCCTCTAAAAATTCTGAAAAAATGCTCGGAAAKTCAAAAAATCAAGCAAACTCATTCAATCAACTTGAAGGTGATGAAATCAAGAGCCAATTGTTGAAAATACTAAAACAACTGAGTGGGGGGGTGAATCAGTTGTTTATAAGCTTAAACAATTTTAAACCTTTTAAATTTTATTACTCTTCCTTCAAGTGATCATCAATAATATACAGCATATGGACAGTAAAAGAAAAGACCATCAGTCACACATAAAGTACACACAGAGACAGATTTTCACGAGGAAACCCATAAAGGGAGAAAACCTCTTCTTCTTCAAAATGATAGGCAGTCCTTTTAGTTCTGTACATCATTTACAATTGAGCACCCATTCAATGTGAGGCTGCTACCTCTGTTTTACAAGCTGCAACTTGTTTGAGAGCACCAACTCTCTGGTTTCTCTAGCACCCACTAGAAGGAAGCATCAACTCCCTGAATATTCCAGCACCAACTGGATGGAAGCACCATCTTCCTGAATTTTCTAGCACCAACTGGATGGAAGCTCCAACTTCCAATTACACAGGCTCCAACCTGCATAACAGAGAACACTAGTTCTCCCTTGCACCTCCTTGCCACCCTGGTTTCTCTGCTTGCAACCAGATGGAAGCTACAACTTCCTATGTTCAAGCTCCCACTTGAACCTCTGAGGACAACAGTCCTCCCGAGCACCTCCCTACCTCCCTTAATATAAATGGCTAAATAAACATTCAACTTTACGGATAGATCAGGTCTTACCAATCTTTCTTTGTTCTGTAAATTTGGTCTTCTGCGCACTATTCTGCAACTCTACTCTTCCTCTGTTTGTTTAGCAGATATTCTTTGCATCAACTCGTGCTGTCATTCTGCTCTTCTTCAACTCTCTGTTATTATACTCTACATTTCATCTCATCCTTCACATATACTCAATCTCCTCCTACGCATCCTCTTCGTCTCTATTATTACAGTTTCAGTCTTTTTCACTTACAGAACAGCCAACATGAAACAATATATTTCATCTTCTTTTATACACACGAACACGACGGTTCAACTTCCCAACTCCTTAGGCAAAAATATCGACAAATATCTAAGCAGCTGAAACGATAACTGTTTCGCACTCAAGAATCCATTTTTGTTTAGCAGAATCGTAACTGATGAGTTACCTGTGTGTGAAGAAATAGTAACCCTTAGATCTCATTCAAGTCTTTTCCACACTGTAGGATGACTTTTATAAATCTTGCCTTTAATTCAAATTTCGGCATTTCGACATTCCTTTTCCCAAGATTTATAATTCTTAACTTTAATTCGAATATCGGCATTTCAACATTCCTTTGCCCAAGCTTCTCGACACTTTCAAATCGCGATCTCCTAAAATCCAAGTTGGAGCTTATCTGGACTGACCCCTTCTCTTTCTGTGACCAAGGGCTCTGACCAAGGATTTAGGTGAAAGGCGTTTTCACGATTTTTCCTATCGCTATTTCATAAATGTTGCATAGTTTTTTCTGCCTCTCCATATCGCAATTCCAAAACTCCGATAAGGAGTTAGATCAATAGTCTAGATCATTTCTTGATCTGACGGTTCATATCCAATCGCGATTTCGCATATTGAAAAATCAACATTATGTTCTTTACCTTTCAAAGTCCTGATTCACGAAACTCTGATAAGGAGTTATATCAACGGTCCAGATCATTTCTTTATTCAGTGGCTGCGATTAAATCGCGAAATCACATATCGTGAAATCGACATTGTGTTCTTTGCCTCTCTATGTCGCGATTCGCGAAACTCCGATGTGGAGTTTGATCAATGGTCTAGATCTAATATTGACTTGATGGCTACGATTGAATCGCTATATCGCATATCGCGATTTCAACATTCTTGTTGTCAAGTTTTTGTCACTCCATGTTGCAATTAGCAAAACTCTGACAGGGACTGGAATCAACGGTCCAAATCAAAGATTAATCTGACGGCTTAGATTACATCACGATTTCAAAAATTGCAATTATGCTCGTTTCTCCTTTCTCTTTAAAGACCGTGCAGGTTCTCCTCGATCCAGCGGTGGTCGAACCCTGCACTTGGATCTGACGGCTGAGATCTGTCTCCCTCTTCAACGATCAGAGATTCTTCTTCTCAAACTTTCTCTCATTCACTGCCTTCGATCATTCACTTCTTTGTACTTGTCTTATGTTTGCCTGTCAATTACAAACTTGTTGTTCTCAAGTCATCTTCACTGTTGCCATCAATGACAAGCATTCGTTATCTTTTAACTGCCTGTTAAATATTTTCCAACAATCTCCCCCTTTGGCATTGATGGCAACACATGCACCCAAATGTCTTTTGGAATGGAATCGACTCTGCTCCCGAAGCGGCTCTGCTTTGGCTCAACTCTGCTCCTACTTACGAAAGAGATCTTTTCTCCCCCTTTGACATCAATGTCAAAGAAGAAACATTCTTCCTCTAATATTTTTGCAAAACAGACTCCCCCTGTCGTCTATAAGCACTTATGAAATTCATTAGATATTCAATAAATACTACCCCTGACTAGGTGCACATATTAAACACAAGATATTATAACCCCCAACTTTTGATGAAGGTATCCAAACGAGGTTGCTGCTAATGGTTTAGTAAAGATATCAACAATCTGTTCTTTGGAAGGAATATAATTCAGCTGAACAATTATGTTTGTAACTTGTTCTTAGAGAAAATGATACTTGATTGGAATATTCTTAGTCTTAGAATGAAGAACAGGATTCTTGGAGACACTTATGGCATTGGCGTTATCACAATGAATTGGGATAGGATCAGTGAAAGTTACATTCAAATCTGTAAGAGTTTGTATCATCCATAAGATTTGTGTGCAGCAGGTAGCAGCAGCAATGTATTCTGCCTATGTAGTGGATAATGAAATGGATCCTTTCTTTTTACTAACCCATGCAACTAATGAGTCTCCCAAAAAAAATGCTCCTCCACTGGTTCTCTTTCTCTCATCAACACAGTTAGCCCAGTCTTCATCTGAATAGGCAGTTAACTGGAAATTCTAATTTCTAGGGTACCACAGTCCATATGTCATTGTTCCCTTCAGGTATATGAATATTCTTTTGACAGCTACCAAGTAACTTTGTTTAGGAGCAGACTAAAAATGACCTACCATTCGAACAACTTGCATTATATCAGGACAAGATGCTATGATGTACAGAAGACTGCCTATCATTGAACGATATGTCCTTTGATCAACATCAGGTGAGATATCATATTTTCTCATCTTGCAACCAACCACCATAGGTGTGCTAACTGTAGAGGAATATTCCATTTGAAATTTCTTCAACATCTCCTTCAAATATTTTTCTTAAGAAATGAAAATTCCTACAGAGCTTTGTTTTACTTGTAAGCCAAGAAAATATGACAGTTCTCCTATCATGGACATTTAAAATTATGTTTGCATAGAATTAGCAAACCACTGGACAGATGATTCATTAGTACAGCCAAAAATAATATCATCTACATAAACCAAAACAACCAGTAAATTATCACCTTCAGACTTAATGTAAAGGTTACTCTCAACAATACCTTTCTTGAACCCTTTTTCTTGTAGAAATTTGTCTAGTCTATAATACCAAGCTCGCGGTGCTTGTTTTAGTCCATATAACGCCTTCTTCAACTTACAAACATAATTAGGGTTGTATGTCAATGAGAATCCTTCAGTTTGATCCATATATACTTCTTCCTCTAGATCTCCATTAAGAAATGTTGACTTAACATCCATCTGATAAACTTTGAAGTTCTTATGACAAGAATAAGCAAGAAACATTATGATAACTTCCAATCTTGCCACTGGTGCAAAAGTTTCATCAAAGTCCTGACCTTCAACTTGTGCATATCCTTTACAGACCAATATGGATTTATTTCTAACAACTTGTCCTTTTTCATTCATTTTATTCTTGAAGACCCATTTGGAACCTATTACATTCTTATCTTCAGGTCTAGGGACAAGCTCCCAAGTATTGTTCTTCTCAATTTGATCAAGCTCTTCATTCATTGCTCTAATCCAATTGTCTTCCTGGATAGCTTCCTCAAATTTTTTAGGTTCAACCATAGATAAAAAAGAAACATGAGATTGTTCTGAGTTTTTAATCAATTTCCTTCTTCTTTGAACTCCTTCATTTATATCTCCAATTATCTGATTTTCAGGATGATTCTTTCTAATAATTCTGAGAGGAGATTTTGCTTCTTTCTGTTGACTTGTATCAGTTTGAATGTTCGTATCTTCATCTGATCCAGACTCTTCTCTTTATGATCCTTGGACCTGTTCATCTTCATCTTCAACTGCATCTTATGTTCTTGGTTCATCACTGCTTATATTTCTGACTAGAATTTCTTCATCAACTTTTACATCTATACAGTCAACTAGTTTATGCAGTCTTTTATTGTAGCATCTGTACCCTTTACTGTTTGTAGCATAACCCAAGAAAATACCTTTATCAGCCCTGTCATCATATTTTCCAATATTTTCATCATTGTTCTTGATATAACATGTGCTCCCAAAAACTTTAAAATGTTTGATTGAAGCAGGTCTTCCAAACCAAAGTTCATAAGGGGTCTTGTCACTGTGTGGTCTGAGATGAGATTTGTTAAGTATATGAATAGCTATATGAATTGCTTCCACCCAATATGTTTGAGGTATTTTCCTTTCATTCATCATCAATCTTGCCATTCGCTGTACTGACCTGTTCTGCCTCTCAACAACTTTGTTTTGCCGTGGATTCCTTGGAATCGTGTACTCTCTTTTGATCCCATGTTTATCACAGAACTCTTTGAAGTTCCCATAAGTAAACTCTCCTCCTCTATCAGACCTTACTGCCTTTAACCTTTTTCCTGTTTGATTCTCAGTCAAAGCCTTAAACACTTTGAATTTTTCAAGTGCTTCAGATTTTTCTTTCAAAAAGGAAACCCAAGTTAGTCTAGACTAGTCATCAATAATCGACATAAGGTAATTTTATTTTCCTGTACCTTCTTTCCTTGATGGTCCACATAGATCCATATGTACTAATTGAAGAGTTTTTTCTGTTGAAGGAAAGTTTTTCGATTTGAATTGAGTGCGAGTAAGCTTTCCTATCTGACAGGGATTACAGACAGAGTCATATGGCTTTGATATCTTCAGAAGGTCTTTTACTGCCCCATTGTTTTTTAGCTTGATTATGTGATCAAATTTTAGGTGACCAAGTCTCCTATGCCACAGCCAACTTTCATCATATTTTCTTAGGTTGCATTCTTCTTCTTCTTCTTCTTTTAAAACATAGACATTGTTTTATGTTCTTATACCTTTTGCAACTAGTTGACCTGAATCCATAGATTTGATTTTACAGTCTTTAGAGGTAAAAACAACTTCACACCCTCTGTCACAAACTTGACTGACACTAAGAAGATTATGTTTCAAATTCTCTACAAGGAGCACATCTTGAGCTTTTCTTTTTCCGTTACTCAAACTTACAATTCCTTTACCTTTCACCTTTTCTGGTGCATCATTTCCAAAAGTTACATTCTCTGATTTGCTATCACTTATAGTCAGAAACTTACTTCTGTCTCCAGTCATGTGTTTGGAGAATCCACTATAAATATACCAACGATTCTTTTTCCTTTGAGCTGATAGCATTAGTCCACACTTGTCATCTACTTTCTTCTTCCAAACCTTTACATTTTTAGCAGTGGAGTTCAATTCTGGATTGTAGTTCTTTAAATGACAGTCTGCAGCTTTATGTCCATAATTATGACAATTGTAACATTCTGATTCACTGAATAAAGGATCATAACGATTGCTATGCTCATAATGGTTGTTGTGTCTCACCTGTATCCTTCTACCAGTCATCACATGATTTATAATCTGTGGTTGTTTGTTGCTTAGTTGTCTCAATCTTTGTTGTGGAAGATAGTTATTCATTGAGTATCTTGATTGTTCATATCCAAATCTTAGAGAATAGTTTATAGCTTTGTGACCAAAATTAGAGAAAAAAAAACAATAACCATAGAAGAAATTTTTGTACCTTGAAAAATTATGTCTTCTTTGAGGAGGTCGATTTCTTTCATGCTGATAAACTTTTTGGTCTACAAATTCTGTTCTGGGGTTTTTCCTTTCATTCCTTCTTGATGGTTGATTTTCTTTCCTTGTTTCTGCAGAGTGATTGTTGTCAATGTTTAAGGATCTGAAAAACTTGATAGATTCTGTGTTACTTGGATGATCACTACTTGACCCTTCTTCATATCCCAATCCATCTTTCAGCATTGAATTTCTTTGCTGATTTAGAATGGAGGTTAATTCTTCTGATGCTTTAATACTTGGCAGATTTTGATGATACAGTCCTTTGAATTTCTCCATTTCTTTTCTAGTCTTTACTATTTCTTCTTCTAGAGATTCACACCTGAGTTTCTTCTCTGATAGTTGTTGTTTCAGTATGTCTTCTATCTTCTTTGCCTCTTCTAATTCCACTTTCAGCAAAGCAACATCTTCATCAGGTTTTTTACTGTCTTTTTCAAACTGTGTTAACAAATGTTTTAGCTTTCTATTTTTAGATCTGAGTCTATCAGTTTCTTCCATTGCACTGATTAGTTATCCTTCCAAATCCACCACAGCTTCTTCCTCATTATCATCACTTCCTGTGCTTTTATTATCATGATCCTCTTTGGCCATAAGTATGAATTCATTTGTCTTATCTTCACAGGATGAGTCACTATCGGTGTCTTCTGAGGAATTGTCATTATTTGAAACCAAACTTTTCTTCTTATTATATTTCTTGTACTTGTACTTCTTTTCATCATTAGATTTCTGGTCCTTTTTCTGATAGGGACACTTAGAAGAAAAATGACCTATCTTACCACAATTAAAGAATTTGAAGGGCAACATCCCTTGATATTTTCCTGATCCTTTCTTTAACCTTCTCACAAATTTTGCCCTAATATCATCTAATTATGAATCAATATTCTTGTCTGCTTTAAAAGATTCTTCTCTAGTACTGGATTTATCTTTGTTAATTCTCATTTCATATGCAGTTATAGTTCCTAGACATTGATCAATGGACAGAGTTTTAAGATGAGTTAATTCTTCTATTGAAGAGACTTTTAGATTAAATTTATCAGGCAGAGATCTTAAAATATTCTGAACTAAGAGTGAGTCATCAAATGTCTCACCTAGACCCTTCATGGCATTTACAAGTTCTTCAACTCTTAATAAATACTTGCTAATTGTTTCATCTTCATTCATCTTTAGTTGTTCAAATTTCAATCTGTATGTTTGAAGTTTGGCTTCTTTTACTTTCTCATTTCCTTCATAACTGTTAATAAGTTTATCCCACATTGCTTTGGCAGTATCAAGATGCATCACCTTTACAAACTCAGCTTCAGCAAGTCCATTCAATATAGCATTCATCCCCTTAGCGTTAAAACTAAACTCTAACTTATCATCCTTGTTGGCTAGCACAATAGGCTTTGTATATCCAGTCTCTACTACATCCCAAACATCAACACCCAAGTCCATTAAGTATGTTCTCATTCTAATCTTCCAGAAGGCAAAACTTGTTCCATCAAATAGAGGGGGATTAGAGGCCGAAGTCCCTTCATGACTTGTCATGTTTAAGCTTACAAATCTACCTTTAAATAAAAGGAACCCTCTCTGATACCAATTGTTGAAAATACTAAAACAACTGAGTGGGGGGGTGAATCAGTTGTTTATAAGCTTAAACAATTTTAAACCTTTTAAATGTTATTACTCTTCCTTCAAGTGATCATCAATAATATACAGCATATGGACAGTAAAAGCAAATACCATCAGTCACACATAAAGTACACACAGAGATAGATTTTCATGAGGAAACTAATAAAGTGAGAAAACCTCTTCTTCTTCAAATGATAAGCATTCTTTTTAGTTCTGTACATCATTTACAATTGAGCACCAAATCAATGTGAGGCTTCTACCTCTGTTTTACAAGCTGCAACTTGTTTTAGAGCACCAACTCTCTGGTTTATCTAGCACCCACTTGAAGGAAGCATCAACTCCCTGAATATTCCAGCACCAACTGGATGGAAGCACCATCTTCCTGAATGTTCCAACACCAACTGGATGGAAGCACCAACTTCCAATTACATAGGCTCCAATCTGCATAACAGAGAACACTAGTTCTACCTTGCACCTCCCTGCCACCCTAGTTTCTCTGGCTGCAACCAGAAGGAAGCTACAACTTCCTGTGTTCAAGCTCCCACTTGAACCTCTGAGGAAAGCAGTCCTCCCGAGAACCTCCCTACCTCCCTTAATAAAAATGGCTAAATAAACATTCAACTTTATGGATAGATCAGGTCTTACCAATCTTTCTTTGTTCTGTAAATATGGTCTTCTGCGCACTGTTATGCAGCTCTACTCTTCCTTTGTCTGTTCAGTAGATATGCTCTGCATCAACTCGTGATGTCATTCTACTCTTCTTCAACTCTCTATTATTATACTCTGCATTTCATCTCACCCTTCACATATACTCAATCTCCTCCTGCGCATCCTCTTCATCTCTATTCTTACATTTTCATTCTTTTTCACTTACAGAACAACTAACATGACACAGTATATTTCATCTTCTTTTATACACATGAACATGGTGGTTCAACTTCCCAACCCCTTAGGCAAAAATATCGACAGTTGTCTAAGCAACTGAAACGATAATTGTTTTGCACTCAAGAATCCGTTTTTGTTTAGCAGAATCGTAATTGATGAGTTACCTATGTGTGAAGAAACAGTAACCCTTAGATCTCATTCAAGTCTTCTCCGCACCCTAGGATGACTTTTATAAATATTTCCTTTAATTCAAATTTTGACATTTCGGCATTCCTTTGCCTAAGCTTTATAAATCTTGCCTTTAATTCGAATTTCGGCATTTCGGCATTCCTTTGCCCAAGCTTCTCGACACTTTCACATCGCGATCTCCTAAACTCCAAGTTGGATCTTATCTAGACTGACCCCTTCTTTTTCCGTGACCAAGGGTTGTGACCAGGGCTTTAGGTGAAAGGCTCTTTCACGATTTCTCTTATCGCTATTTCGTAAATGTTGCATAGTTTCTTCTACCTCTCCATCTCGCGATTCACGAAACTCCGATAAGGAGTTAGATCAATGGTCTAGATAATTTCTTGATATGACGGTTCAGATTCAATCGTGATTCGCATATCGCGAAATTGGCGTTATGTTCTTTACCTTTCAAAATCTTGATTCATGAAACTCTGATAAGGAGTTAGATCAACAGTCCAGATCATTTCTTTATTCAATGACTGCGATTAAATTGCGAAATCACATATCGTGAAATTAGCATTGTGTTATTTGCCTCTCTATGTCGCGATTCGTGAAACTTTGATGTGGAGTTTGATCAATGGTCCAGATCTAATATTGACTTGACGGCTGTGATTGAATCTCTATATCGCATATCGTGATTTCGGCATTCTTGTTGTCAAGTTTTTGTCACTCCATGTCGCGATTAGCGAAACTCTGACAAGGACTAGAATCAATGGTCTAGATCAAATATTGATTTGACGACTCAGATTACATCACGATTTCACAAATCGCGATTACGCTCATTTCTCCTTGCTCTTTAAAGACCGTGTAGGTTCTCCTCGATCCAACGGTGGTCAAACCCTGTGCTCGGATCTGACGGCTGAGAGTTGTCTCCCTCTTCAACGATCAATCATTCTTCGTCTCAAACTTTCGCTCATTCATTGCCTTTGATCATTCGCTGTCTTCGATCATTCACTTCTTTGTACTTGTCTTCTGTTTGCCTATCAATTACAAACTTGTTGTTCTCAAGTCATCTTCACTGTTGCCATCAATGACAAGCATTTTCTATCTGTTAAGTGTCTATTAAATATTTTCCAACACCAATCAATCATATCTAGCAATCAAAGACAATATGGAGAAAGTAAAGAAGTGGGAAAAGGGCCAAAACAAGATCTAGGAAAGGAAACAAAAATTAGAGCTCCTCCCTAGTGGAGTCACCAATTTTTGTTACAAGTGAATCCTCTTGCAGACAAGTGGATTCCTGAAAGCAAGGCAAGGTTTCCAAAAGGCTTGGGAAGACAATAAGAAATTCAAAATGGATCAGAGGAAGAAGGGAGCTAAGACACCATTCTTCAGAAATAATCCGCAAGGAAAGAAAACACCTAAAGAACCCAAAATGATTGACACAAGGATTGAAGGGCCAAGAAAGCCACTTATGCAATGTTGCGGTTGTAATGGAGACCACAGGTTTAGAGATTGTCCTCACAGGGGTGAAAAAGGTAGGGTTGTTCACAATGTACAAAAAGTTGAAATAGTGGAGGACATGGGCAGATATGTGCCAAGGATTTATGCAACCCTGGAGAACAAGAAAGCAGAGTATCAATCCCACATGATTGAAGTGGAAGGTATGATCAACAACCAAACCATTGCTATTTTAATTGATTCAGGAGCTAGTCATTATTATATATACCCTAATATGGTGGAAAGTTTGCAATTTCCAAGAAGAAATCATTTGAAATCATGGTTGGTGCAACTATCTATAGGAGCCAAAAGAAAATTTAATGATATGGTTAATTCATGCCTCATATACATGAATGGAATGAACACCAAGGAATATTTAAAAATATTTCCTTTAGGTTCCTATGAATATCGAATTGGGATGGATTGGTTGGACCAACATCACACTCTCTTAGACTGTCATAACAAAGCATCTACTTACTTGGATGAGGAAGGGAAATTAAGGAAGGTACAGGGAATTCCCAAGGTAGTAACCATTGGAGATATTTCAGCATTGCAGCTGAAGAAATGTTACATAAAATTATGTCAAATAATTGCAGCTCATTTGGTCGAGACACCTAGAGATAAGGTGCCAAATTTGGAAGATTATGCAGCCTTGGAAGATTTTGAATATCTTTTCAAGGAGGTACCCGGACTACCCCCAAGGAGATACATTGATTTCTCTATAAATGTGATGTTTGGAGCAGTGCCAGTATCAAAGACTCCTTACAGAATGAGAACACCAGAATTGAAGGAGTTGCAAATGCAGCTTGATGAAATTTTGAAAAAGGGGTATATATGCCCAAGCATATCACCTTGGGGTGCCCCAATCTTGTTTGTGAGAAAGAAAGATGGAACACTAAGGTTGTGCATTGACTTCAGACAGTTGAATAAAGTGACTGTTAAGAACAAGTATCCTCTGCCAAGGATTGATGACCTCTTTGATCAATTGAAGGATGCAAAGATATTTTCAAATATAGATCTCAGATCAGGATACCATTAGGTAAGGATTAAAGAATAATATATCAGCAAGACTGCCTTCAGGACAAGGTATGGTCATTATGATTTCACAGTGGTGCCATTTGGGTTGTCAAATGCACCAGTTGTTTTCATGTTCTTAATGAATGGTGTTTTCCGAGAGTATTTGGACAAGTTTGTCATTATATTTTTGGATGACATTCTTATATATTCCAAGTCATAGGAAGAGTATGAACATGATTTGAGGATGGTGTTGCAAGTATTAAGGGAACATAAGTTATATGACAAATTGAGCATATCATTTCAAAGGGAGGGATAGAAGTGGATCCTGAGAAGATAGAGGCCATTAGAGAATGGTCAATGCTGAAGAATGTGATAGAGGTGAGATCATTCATGGGTCTTGCAGGCTACTACAGAATATTTATTGAATGATTCTCAAATATTGCACACCCAATCACTTCTTTGCAAAAAAAGGGAGTGAAGTTTCAGTGGACATTGGATTGCAAGAAGAGTTTCCAACACTTGAAACAATTATTGAAAAGTGCTCCAATTTTAAGGATCGCAGACCCAAATGAAGAATTCATTGTATGCACCAATGCATGTAACGAAGGACTTGGTGGAGTCCTCAGTCAAAATGGGGTTTTCATATGTTATTAATCAAGGAAGTTGAAGGATCATGAAAGAAACTATGCCACTCATGATTTGGAGTTGACAACCATAGTGCATGCCTTGAGAAAATGGAGACACTACCTCATGGGAAAGAGGTTTGAGCTAAGAATAGACCACAATGGTCTGAAATATTTATTTGATCAACCAAATATAAATTCTAGGCAAAGAAGATGGTTAGAATTTCTAAGAGAATACGAATTTGATATAAAGCATATCAAGGGGAAAGAGAATAAAGTGGCTAATGCACTCAGCAGGAAGGTGCATGAATTACATGCTACAACCATTAGTATGTATCAGACTGATATTAAAATAAAAATTATGGAGGCTACAAATACATATCTGCAATACAGAGAATTGGTAGCTCTACTACAATAGGGTAAGATACTATAGAAGGTGGATAATTATAAGTTGGGAATAGATGGAATATTGTTGAGTAATAACAGAATTTTTGTTCCATATGTACAGGACTTGAAACGTATGATTTGCATGCAATGCATAATGTTCCTTATGAAGGGCACCCTGGATATCAAAAAACTGTGGCAATGATCAAGAGCCATTACTTTTGGCCAGGTATGAAGAGAGAGATCGTTGAGTACATCGCTAGATGTATCGAATTCCAGAAATTTAAAGATGAGAATATGCACCCAGCAGGGTTGCTGCAACATTTAACCATTCTTGAATGGAAGTGGGAAGTGGTGACAATGGATTTTATTATGGGATTGCCTAGGACAGGAAAGCTACATGATTCGATCATGGTTGTGGTGGAAAAGCTTATGAAAGAAGCCCATTCTATTCCACTAAAAACTACGCACAAGGCAGCAGATGTTGCTGACATTTTTATGAAGGAAGTGGCACGATTGTACGGGATTCCTAAAACAATTGTGTTCGACAGGGACTCGAAATTCACCTGAATTTCTAGAAAGGATTGTTCAAATAATTTAGAATGAATCTAAACTTTAGTACAACTTATCATCCCGAGACTAATGGAATGATAGAGAGGGTCAGCAAAGTGATAGAAGATATATTGAGAATGTATGTGATGGACAAACCATCAAAATGGGAATACTACCTACACTTGGTAGAATTCACTTACAACAATGGGTATCAGGAATCATTGAAGATGAGCCCATTTGAAGCACTTTATGGCAGAAAGTGAAATTCTCCAGTGAGTTGGGATAATCCAGTTGATAGGATAGTAGTTGGGCCAGAGTTTCTCAAGGAGATGGAGGACCAAATGATAAAAATTAAGAAGAATTTAAAAGATGCCCAAGACAGACAAAAACATTATGCCAATAAGAACATAACCCACATAGAATTCAAAGTGGGTGATCATGTTTTCCTTAAAGTAAAATGCAACAAGAGTTCCCTGAAGATGGCTAGTTGCACCAAGTTGGAAGCCAGATTTTGTGGGCCATTTGAAATCCTATAGAGGATTGGTCCAGTTGCTTATATGATTTCATTGCCTTCATCTATGTATGTTCATAATGTCTTCCATGTATCATTGCTAAATAAATATATACCTGATGCTAATCATATTATTGATTGGAATGTGATTCAGGTCGAACAAGAAGGCGCTTTTGAAGTGCATCTGGTGCACATTTTGGACTGGAAATTCAAACAACTCTAGAACCAATCCATAGGGCTTGTAAAGGTTCAGTGGACCTGGTACGGTCATGAGGATGATACTTCGGAACATGAGGATGTAGTGCAGACAGAATACCCACATGTTTTTGAATATTTTTGAAAACTTTGTTGTATATGGGTGTATGATGCACTGAGGATAGTGCATAAATAAGGGGAGGGGATTGTAATATCCCTTGGCTGAACATAATTGTAAATGTAATATAAGTGTACCTAAGTTGGTGAAATGTTTTGACATCATTTGGTAATGCAGGTCATGTGGTATAGTGCGCACATGAAATGTGCAGTAAAATGATGTAGGATGCACATTCCCGGATACCACGCGTAGTATGGAGGACAACGAGCCTCGTGTATATGATATGTGTTATAAGCTAGTGAGTCAGTTATTATAAGTTGGGATGATTGTGTTTTGGTATTAGGCCGAAATACTTAGATGTCAAAGGTCAATGAACCTACTTTGTACATGACTCATAATTAATATAAAATACATAGTTGCACGCAAACCGACCACAACAAAAGAGACGGGGGACTGAACTTCACCAGTTAGGGAAAGGGGGGGGGGGGAGTCAAGGGAATATTATATCAATATTTCCTAAAGTATAAAGTATGGATAATTGTTTTATCCTAAGTTCTAAAGTTGGGGACTGTTGTTGGGAAATAATACCCTACGGACTAACAAGCTAGGGTTGAACTTGTATGCAGATCATGACCTTAAAGAAATCACTTTTAACCTATCACCCCAATACTCAAAACCCGTTTTTCACATACAAGCATGGGAAAGACCTACTAACCTTTTTTTATAAATGTTTGGTGTAGATCCTTCGTTGCGCTTTATCTGCTTTCTTGCGCTACTCCTTCTAAAGACAATCCTGCAATCGAGACAAAACACTAAGCATGCATGCTATTTTTCTACTTGAGGGTTAGAGATTAAGCATAAATCAAATAATATATATATAAATTGTGCATTGGGACGGGAAAAGTATTCTTTTATTAATCTAAAGATGAATCAACTTAAAATAATGATAGAGACCGGTCACCGTTCCTCGATCCTGATCTTGGGCTCCTCCTGTTCTTTGTCCTCCAAGTACTTTTCTTGAATTCTCCTTAAGCTTGAGGAAAGGCTAAAGGGTTGGGACAAATGGATTCAGCAATTGGGTAGAGTTTCTTTGCTATCTTTTTCCTCTTCCAAATAGTAACCCTACCCCCTTTTTTATAGGCTAGAAGGAGCTAGGGTTTTGGACAAACTCTCGACCATGCATGGCTAGGAGTTCCAGTTAACTGACCCATAGCTTTTTGTCCTGTCAGAAACTTTCCTATTTTTGTACTTTGTTAGGTAAACGCGGGATGTAGTAGGCCTACCAATGTTCCAACGCATGTAGTAGAAGGCCTGTCAGTGTTCCAACGTGTGCGGTAGTGAGTTAGGGCATGTTTGGCTTTACTCAACAGGATTTTCAAAGAGGTTCCTCAGCATGGATTTGGCAAGGAAGGGATATGAGTTGGCCTGATGCCAGGTAAGCATGTGTGGTGCAATTTAGGGTTATAATAGATGCCCTCTAATGTGTGAGGTCAGAAGATCATCTGATGGCCGAAATACATTACCAATATTTACCAATCTGTACTGATATGTTGAATGAGTAAGCCCAGGAATTAGGAATCAGGAGGTGATGTCTGCAAAAAATATCAAATGTCTCACCGAGGCGGGCATACCCATGCTCAAGATAAACTAGAATCATGGATACCAATCAAATACACTGTAGATCCATGTTAATCAACTACGAAGAGTAGCTGCGAATAATACTCAGCGGATATACATCTTGAAATCAGAAAGATATACATATAAAGTATCCATCTCCTAGAAGCTGATTCGGCCTGATGGATGTACTTCAAAGCTCGAGGAACAACTTCAAAATCTTATAAAACTCGGGTAGGATTGTAATATGAGTGTATGACTGCGCTACCCAGAGGTCGTCGACGGCTCGTCGATTATGGACTTGATAATATTTATGATCAGACTGAAGGCTTCAGTGATTTCGAACAAAGACTTGATTGGACGTTCAGGATGGCCAGGTATGTAGACAAGAGACATATTGCAGAGGGGCCGAATCAGGTTTAGTGACAAACTTCCCTTGGACAATAGCACGACAAGTTATAAGACTTAGGCAGCATATCTATTAATCATAAGTCTATGAAGTAGGAGGCAACACAAACTCTCCATATGTTTGGAAGAATAACCAAACGGTGGAGGACACAACTCAATATAGCGAGAAAAGCTTCCTAAGGTTGTACTACATCCCAAAGTCTGATGAATCAAACGGACAGATGTGCTTTATCCAAGGGCGACTCATTATGCTGCCAATAAAGAAAATACTTTTCCCATCCTCTTTTTGGGGTATATTTGATTTCTTTTTGTTCTTTTTGATGATTTTGAAAAAGAATAAAGGAATATTACGCTACAATGGAGGAACGAGTACAACAAACATACAAGTTCAAGGCACAAGGACAAGACTAATGTTCTAGGGAAATTATACTCGAAAAAAATCCTCCAGTGGCCAAAGGTGTTAAAACGTAGACACAAATTGTTACTAAACTGATGGGTAAGGTATGCAAATGCAGTTGATAGAACACACAATGGTAACATCCTTCAATGAAAGTTTAACGAGCCGAGAGAAGGTAAGCTCCATGGTTTTTCATATTTAGAGAGTCTGAAAAATCATAAAAGGAAACTCCATTGGGGTACCTTTTTTGACAATAGTCTAGTCGGTTCAAAAAATGGATGACCTATCACCGACAAGACGTCAATTCAAAACTATTTTAACGAGTGTGAAAAGGACAAGATCACTCGGCTATTTTTTCACTTTTAAGGAGTCTGAAAAAAGCTTAACTATGGACTCCGTCAAGAATGTTCTTCTGGACCATTTTAACTAGTGTGAAAGAATAAGGTCACTCGGCGATCTTTTCAATTTTAGGGAGTCTGAAAAGAGCTTAACTATGGACTCTGGGGGGGGTTTCTTTTTCGTAAATTTAGCCCCTCAAGCCCAAAAAAGGAATAAAATTATATGTGAGGATACTCTTCTAAAGAATTGGAATTCGATAGAGTATTCCTTTGTTCGTACAGTTGACCGTCCGGACCGAAAAAGGGGTAAACTACCGACGGAAAGACGTGACTTCAAATTTTAGTTTAATGAGTGTGAAAGGTCACAAGACCGCTCGGCAATATTTTCATGTTTAGAGGGTCTGAAAAGGGCTTAAAAGGAGACCCGTTATGTTTTTGGAGTCCGGAGGGTGAGATAAAGAGTGAAAAGAGACCCATGCGAATGAGGCTCAAACTCATATTCAGGAAAGACTATATGGACTCCTAAGCCTATAGTGTTGTTAGAAATGACATGGACACCATAATGCAACTAGGAACTACCTAGGGAATCCATGTTTTGGCAAGCTCTACCACCAAGTTGCGACACTTCTAGAGAAGATATCACGGTTCCGTGTCATAGCCGGATGGGATCGATCCTATATCATAAGAAAAAAAGGCAATGAGATGCAGTAGTTGGGATGAAATCCTACCCTATATGCTCAAGTTGAATTTTGAAAACAAAATTTTTTATGGACCGTCAATATATATTTTTTTATTTTTTGAAACTCAATGAAAATTGTCCCAATACCTAATCAAATCCCTCCCATATAACTCTTGGACCACTCAAAATGGTTTTTGGTATAAAGAAACTGATAAAAGGGCCCAAAAAAGTGACAAAAGAGGCCAAAAAGTCTATAAATAGAAGCTGGCAGCTCATTATCACCATTGCTGATTTGGAAATTAACTCTGGAGCCAAAAGACCCCCTTTGCCAAAGATCATGATTCCGTGAGCTACAGTGGACGAAACAGACTTCTGCTTGGACCAAGTAAGTACAAAATCCCTTATCTTGCACTTCAATACTTCATTTATTTCATTTAAGTGTGTTTTGGGGGGGGGCGTTGACCTCAAAGAGGTCGGCCCTAGGAAAACGTGGGTTATCTAGGGACAGCCCGTGGGTACCTGTGGGTAGGGAAAACCTTTCCCGCGGGTACCCACAACTGTCGCCTCTACAGGCCGCGGGTACCCCCTGCACGGTGAAAAAATGACTCAAACAAGTACTGAAGCCCTCCCTTTTTTTTGTGTGTTGGAAGGATGTATGTTCAGTGGAGGGAGAGGGAGCACGAGGTTGCTAATGAGTTAGTGACCGCAGATCCGAATGTTATGGCCATACTGACGCAGTGTGGTTTAGTGAAATTATTTTTTTGTCTGTTTATGCGCGCGCAACCAAGGTTGTTGAATGCCCTGGTTGACTATTGGCACCCGGATGCAGAGGCTTTCATGATAGAGGGGAAATCCTTGGTGCCCACCACCGAGAATATTTATTTCTTGACTGACCTCTCGAGGAGAGGGGAACCCGTCAACTTCCAGACTTTTCCTGCGAGGCCGAGCAAAGTCTCTGATCTGATCGAGGAGTATTGTGAGGCTGGGACCGATCAGAGATCTTCCTCATTACCCGTTAGTAGGATTACCAGCCTCGCTCTTTAGACTATTTTATTGCTCATTGGGTGGATTACCGGCTCCGCAGCCATGCATCAGGCTTCGCGTGCATAGATGAACTATGAAATCTAGTGCATGAATGCACAAGTTTTTGACTAGAGTACCACACTACTAGCAAGCATGACAGGACAGTTCACAGCTTGCAGAAAACGGACACACAGGAACTTCAGGTTTGGGACCATCCCGTGTTCGTTTTTCTTTGAGAGAGTTCCATGTTTTAGTCCTCGGCTGACAGTACGAGGACATATGGCTACATTCCCAGCAGTATGCAGATGGGCAGCGTTGCTACCGTGACAGGGTGGAGGAAGGACCACAGAGGCCTTCAACGATGACTTTTTTGCTTGGTTGTCACCACAGATCCCAGCTATTGAGGACTACTCATATGCAGGGATTGACTTCTCCAGAGATCCAGCGATACCAGTGCCTCCTGGTGAGGAGCGAGGGGAGATGGTTAAGTCTCCACCTATAGTCTTTTTGTTTTCATATGTAAATTTTTATGTATTTTTCGATATATATATCATGTTTTTATATAGCATATTTTTTTGATTGGTGAACATTCATTGCATGCAGATGTGGGACCTGTGCGACCTGCTGACTATGCATGGAACAGGTGTCACCCATGGCTATAAGCCGCAGCTGTCGTCGCTGGAGGAGCAGCAGTAGCTGGGAACCTCCCAGTAGGAGAGGCCGAGAGAGTCCTGAGGTAGATTGAGTGAAACTTTATTGTGCTCACTCGCACAGTTCCCATGGTAGAGATAGAGGAACTGCTTCCCTCCATGCAACCTCATGACGTGGGGGCACCTCGGACATGGGTCCGATTGTTTAGGCATTTATCCCTGGCTATACATGATTATAACAGGGACCATAGGCCCTGAACAGACTTTAGACTTTTATGTGCCACAAGCACTGATATGTATATATTGTTTGAGGGCATAAGCCTCAGTGACTCGTTATTGTTCCCACTTTTTTAGGCACTTGCTCCCATCTATGTACTCTGAGGATTTTATGATGTTTATATACGGTTTTAGTTTCTTTTTTGTGTCTTATGGATTATGTGTACAACAATGTATTTACATGTGTATGATCATGATCTTTTTATATGTGGGTGAGATGCCAATCTAAAATGTGATTAGCTAGAGTATCCGTGATTTGATTTAGACTCCTAGGAACATGAAAATATGTAATATAATCAAAGTGGCGTTCCAAGAGATGTACCCTAAGGAATCGTTGGTGTAAATTTGGGTCGTGAACCCAGTATATTCTGTTTAGTTGCGACACAACTAGTTGAGCATCTAGATAGACCCAGAGATGAGAGATACCCAATGACAAAGCATCATGAAAAAACTCAATAACTGCACTATACTCAACAACATTGTTTGTGGTGTCACCTAAGCATATACCCCCAGAGGATAACAACTTCCCTTGTGGTGTAAAGATCACCCAAGCTGTGTAGGCAAGCGTCCGCATGTGTCGAATAGCACCATTCGCATACCCAATGAACACCTCGGATTCACTTGACATCTGCCAGATTGACGAAAGATAACATCAATGACACGTCCATAACACTTTCTTTTAAAAGAAATGTAAAAAGTAAAAGTACAAATACTTTACATATGTTACAAAAAGTTACCCACAGTGATCGTTTTATGAGTAATACTTCTTGAGGTAGAGCCCATTTCTAGGCTCCACCAAAGCATTCCCTTCAAAATCGACCAAACGATAAGCACCCTTTTTTAAAACCTCCTTAATAATGAAGGGTCCAAACCACATGAGTTTAAGTTTTCCTGCCCCCAGGGGGTCCTTATCTTGGTCATAAACCAAGACAAGGTCACCCTCAGAAAAAACCCGAGGATGAACGGACCTATCATATTGGCAATTGACCTTATGTTTATGAGCCTCATTGGCCAGGGACGCATTGCGACACTGTTCATCAAGCTTCTCAAGGTGTACTAACCGTTCTTCAAGAGGAGAAGTGTATGGAAATAACTGTACTGCAAATTTCAGAGATGGAATTTGACATTCAATGGGCAAGACTGCCTCCAACCCATAAACGAGCTGGAAAGGTGAGAAACTAGTTGTCGTCTTTACTGAGGTTCGGTAAGCCCATAATGACGAGTATAACATCAAATGCCACTTTGACTTGGCTGAGTTGATAGTTCGCTGTAGAATCGTCTTAAGAGTTTTGTTAATAGCTTCCACCTGCCCATTGGCTTGGGGATAGTAAGGTGAGGAATGTTCTTGCCGTAACCCAAGCTTTGATTTTAACTCGAACATCATTTGGTTCTGAAAGTGACTGCCATGGTCAGTGAAAATCTCTCTCGGGATGCCAAATCGTGCTATAATCTGGTTAAATAAGAAGAGAGCTACAGTCTCTCCATCATCTTTAAACATTGGCATAGATTTGACCCACTTAGTGAAGTAGTCGACAGCTACGATGATATAGCGATGCCCCCTTGCGGACGGGGGGTTTCATGTAGTGTAATCAATCCCCCATTTAATGAAGGGACCAACTATGATAACAGGAAACATGGGAGCTAGATGTGCCCTCATCTTCCATGAGAAGATTTGGCACGGATGGCACTTCTTGACCAACTCGATACAATCTTTCATAAATGTGGGCCAGAAGTAACCTACTCGTAAAATATTTTGAGTTGTTGCCAACCCGGACAAGTGGCCGCCACAGGCTCCTGTATGACAATCGTTAAGCACTATGATGGCATCCTCATGAGTGAGACATCGACGCAAGATGCAGTCTACCCCTCTCCGATACAACGTATCATTGAGTATGAGATAGTTCTTGGCCTGATGGTGTATCCGCCGATGCTCATCACGAGAAGCAGAGGTGGGGCACTTCAAAGTCTGGAGATAGATCAGTATATCTTCATACTAGGGGTATGTAGATTCAATCAAGAACATATCTCCCCGGATAGGCGATTCCTCAGGCACAACATCACCTGACTCAACCGGAAGCTCCGAGATAAGTTCTGCGAAGACCAGTGACTTTTTGGACTTGGCTGAAATGAAGTCTAAGTCAAATTCTTGGAGGATTACCATCCATCTACTAATTTTTCCCCCGATAACTCGTCATGTCAACATGTACTGGAATGGATACACGACGACAATGATGGTGGTCTTATGAAACAGAACATAGTGACGGAACCATTGGACAGCATGAACTGCTACCAATGCAAGTTTTTTGAGATGGGAATAATTAAGTTCCGGTCCTACGAGGCCTTGGCTCAGGTAGTAGATCACGTATTCACAAAACGAATCATCCTCCTGAACTAAAACCATGCCTATGGTGGACTCTGCAGCAGCCAGATATAATAAGAAGTCTTTATTATAGTTTGGTGGCTGTAGCAGAGGTGCGGTAGTGAGGGCATGTTTTAATGCGTCGAAAGAGAATTGAGCTGCTTCATCCCAGAAAAAGGGAACATCTTTCTTCAGTAAACGTATAAATCCCTTGGTGATTTCGGTATAGTTGGAGATGAAGCATCGTAAGAAGTTCGCCTTGCCTTGAAGGCTTTGAAGTTGTAAGATTGTGCGTGGGGGGGGGGGAACTCAATTATTGCCTCCACCTTAAGAGGATCGACCATGATCCCTGTGGTTGAAACGATGAAACCTAACAAACGTCCTGACGTTACACAAAAGCTGCACTTATTTTGATTCAAGCGAATTCTGAAGTAGCAATAGCATTCGAAGATTAGTCGGAGGTGCATGGGATGATCCTTGCACTTGTGAGAGCATGATGCTAAATCATCTAGATAGGCCTCGACTATATGTTTTAGGTCGTGAAATGCAAAAGAAATGGCCCGCTGGAAAGTGGCTCCAGTATTCTTGAGACCAAAAGGCATCTTACAATAGGTGAACGTACCCCACGGACAAATGAATGTCATTTTATGTTGGTCTTCAGGTTTGATTTGGATTTGGTTATAGCCTGAAAAACCATCCATGAATGAAAAGGCCTCACAAATGGCACATTCATCAATGATCTGGTCAATGAATGGGGTTGGATAATTATCTTTTGGACATGCCTTGTTCAAATCACGAAAATTGGTACATACACGAATCGTGCCTTGTTTTTTATCGACCGGCACGGGGTTTGACACCCATTGATTCAGATGGATAGGGTAAATGAACCCTACCTTGAGAAATTTCTCAACCTCCGTCTTAATGGCTACTTCTTTCCTAGGATTAACTGGATGAAGTTTTTGTCGAACATGCTTAGCATCATGATACGTTGTGATTTCATGTTCAACTATTTTTAGATCAATGCCTGGCATTTCCTCATAAGACCAGGCAAAAACATCGTGGAATTCTTTAAAAATATCCGTGTAAATCCGAATCTCTTCGGGGGAGCAATCCGCTCTGATGAAGACATTCTCCATGACGCTAGGGTTTCGGGAGATATTGATAGGTATAATTTCAGTGATAGTCTCCATATTGCCCTCAACATAAATTTCTCATGTAGCTAAGAGGTTAATGGGACATGGATAATCTCCCATCATGGTGATAGTGAATTCTCCAGCCTCGATTCAGCTTAACTCTGGGAGGAAATATGATGTGTGATGAAGATCTTCCCAAGGTTTTTCCGGACTAGTCATTGCTTCGATTACAGCTTCGTCAGAAGGCAATACTAAGTCTAACGAATCGGTGGTAGCAAGAGAACCGTGAGCATAGATAGGCTCTAGAACTGGATCCAACTCTTGTGCGAGAGTCGGATCAGAAGTAGTTGAAGCTTGTTGGACTAAAGAGTACACTACTTCAGTGGTCGACAAGGGTGTGGACATGCCGAAGTGCCCTGTCTCATCCATCATGGCTAATGGGGAAGGAAGAATCCATGGATACTCAAAGTAAGTCGTGCGAAACGACGAAACGTGAAAAATCTCAGCCTTGTGGTGAGTCGATATAAACTTGACATCGCCATGAGGAGGTGGGTAATCAAAAGTACCCATCAAGGATGGGCACAAACCAAATCCTACGTTAACGACACCGGCTTGAGGATTATCTATCATGGGAACTGTGGATGCCCCTAGAGCTGGGTCAGGTCGAGAGAAAGACAATTGATCAATGGTCACTATCCAACCCTCATGTGGAAACAACAAGACTTGAAAAACTGTAGCAACCACAGATTGCATCGCATAAGTCCAACTACGAATTAACAAGATATTTTAGTCAAGGGGGGCATTGACTACCTCTACCTCGACACACACAATATTCCCTCCTAACTGCATAGGGAAAGAAGGAATGATGCCATGTGGTTGGAAAGAACGACCGTCGAACGTAGTGAGAAGAGTAGGTGATGGAGACAACTCGGGCTGACCAATGGCTTTCCAGCATGCTAATGACATAATGCATGTCGAGGCACCCTCATTGAACACCATGCGAAAGATATTTCATGTAAAAGTTTTCGTGGGATGAGCCACTACTATCTGAAACGCAACGTGGTAAGGAAGACGAGGTTTCAAGTTAGTCGTATCTAGCATGATGGTACCCGGGTTACAAGTCTCAGTAGAGCCTAAAGCAGTCAACAAGGCTTTCCTCTGAGCATGGAAACTTTGGAGGACCTCCAAAGAAGACATAGCACAAGGGGTTTGGGATAAATTTTCCACCACAGAGTAATTTTGGGTGGCCCTTGTGTTGGGATTGTGAGAAGCTTTCTTAAATGCACCCTTTGGAATGTGTGTCATTATTTCACCCAACGTCTTCTCGATTTGTAGAGGAAGAGATGGGAGTTTAGCTTCTTTTCCCTTCTCAGAGGTGCTTGGTTTACTATAGTCATGTGCTCTAGTCGTTATTAAGGCATCACCCCTAACCATATATACATTTGCAGAAGAGGAATTATTTGGAGGACGACAGTTTTCTTGGCTGCCCCCTTCGACACTTGTAGAGGCTTGAGTTAAATTTTGCCCATGGTTAAAGGGATTAGTCAACACGGCTTGATGTTGCTCTGTGACAAACTTTTGGGCCTCTGCAAGTCGAGGACACAGATGGGTTGGGTGGTCTTCCACAGACAAGTTGCACGGATACCTTGCCTTTCATTTTTCCGTGGTGCCCTCACCAGCATTATCAGTGGGTTTTTTATCCCCCTTACCCTTCTTGCGTTGTTTTTTCTTTCCCTCAGGCTGCTTGGTGGCCTTTGGGTTAGTTGTCTGTACGGAGTGTACTTCCAACATTTGGGTAAGAAGAGCAGCCAAAGCAGTATTCAGACTGGCCGCTAAGTGTTGTATAGATAACTGTTGCAATTGTTTAGTCAATTGCTCAACGGGCTTAGTTTGTGCGGAACCAACAATACCATCGGCATGTGGTCCATATCTCTGTCTAGTTTTGTTCAGTATCCATCGTGGTGCATCTGGCATGATGTTTTATAACAAACTAGACTGAGAATAGATAAGCTCAAACTATTGAGCCCTCATGATGGCATCTTCTTCGGAGAAAATCCCAGAAGTTGTGATGTCTTTGGATAATTGCGGTACTAAAGACTTAAGGAACCACTCAAGCAGGAATGATGGTGGAACTGGTACTTTGATTAGACTCTTTCGGCATCTCCACTCTTGGATATGATTAGAGATATGGTCCACTTTTGTCTATTCGAAATTGGCAAGAAGTTATGTGCCTGCGTTGTATCTCACAGGTAACTGGAAATGGTTAAGGAAAGCCATAGCCAGTTCGCCAAAAGAAGAATATCGTGAGCGATCAAGCTCAATGTACCATTTCACGGGACTCCCGATAAGAGTGTGTTGAAACAATTGCAATTGGACGGAGTCATCTTTCAGTGAGTTAGATGAACACCAGAGGTGGAAAGTAGTCACGTGATCACCTGGATCTTCGTTAGGCTTGGCCTCGAACTTTGGAATGTCTGAAGGCAACTTTGTTGGCATAGGAGGCCAATGTGGATCGTGACAAATAGGATCATTTAAAAACTATGTCAAATCTAGCAAGTGTAATGTCGCCAGGAATGGTAGTTTGGGTTGTTGCTGATAGCCTGGAAAAAAGGGTCCTGGGGTTTGACTGGCACCAAGTTACCATAAAAATTTTGGTTGCTGGCCCAAATTCTGGTAGAAACCATGGCCCTGACCAGCGTAAGGATTTTGCATCTGTGGAGACATCATTGGTTGATTCCCCATAAAGGAGATAGGATGTTAGGCATTCATCGTGTTTGACAGAATTTGGGAAGGATTACCCCATGCCAGTCCTGATGGGAGAGGCACAGAAGTCTGTCCGGGGTTCCATTGACTGTGGAAAGAATTAACCCAAAACGACATTCCAGAGGAAGGAACAGATCCTTGTCCTGAGTTCCAAGGTCCTGGTATATGTGCCCCCGGCACATGATTAGTACCCTGCGTCAGAGTAGACTGTCCAAAGATGGGAGTTCCCCCAGATGGGAAAGCAGTGGATGCAAAATTGTTGTTACCAAACGTCCTGTTCCAAACAAACGGTGACGAACCTACCGACAGAGTTTGCGCAGGTGTTCCTTGACTCCCAGCTCCAAATGAACTCATGTGTGCAGGCTGCTCGGTAGACTATTGATGCAATCCACCAAGCGAAGGGGACGAAGGAGAGATATAACCTCCAGTGTAAGGAAAAGCATTGAAAGGGACAGGAATGCCCCCAAGTTGACCTTGTAGAGGAGCGTTAGAGCTCCCTGCCCCCAGACCCAAATTCGGTAAAGTGGAGGAAGTGAGTGCAGTACTTGTACCTGAACTGGGCATACCATATGAAAACAGAGGGCCTGTCGCACTAGGTGTGAAGGGAGGTGTGGCTGCCGCGATAGATGGGGTTGGTCCACTGTGCGACGTAGTTGCGGCCGAGACCAGGGTGGCCTAGACCATCGACAAGGGAAAGTTAGGAGAAGCTTCTCCTGTGGTAGCAACGGTGATGGGAATGGAAGAATTCCCCGAGGAAGTAACAACGTTTGTTGCCATAGTTATGTGAGGCACTGACCGACATTCATAAAATTGAATTGGCACAATCACTTGTGGCCAAGTATCAGTGGTTGGGGTTTCAACCAAACCAAGACTAGCGGTTGATTCCTTCGGTAGTTGTTCGAGCTCAATGATTTGTAACCTGTTTGATTCGAAAGACCCTTGTTGGTCTAGCTTCTCCCTCAATGGTGGCGGGGGTGGCTCCAGTATAACCGTCGACAGGCCCAGAAGCCTTCATGACCGGCGGAGCTCTGAATCCTCCACTGTGTGAGAAGATTCATGACACACTAAGGTATTCAACACAATCAAATAGTAACACACACTAAAATAAATCCCCTATGAGATAAGACAAGCAAACACTAACTATTTTGAAGAACGGTTACAACAACCAACACTAGAGCAACTTATTGGTGCAAGTGCAACTCGAAAATGGAAGCACCCTCCGGGTATACTCTGCAAAGTGTGGCCCGATGTCTGTCCTAGGTACCGCAGTATACCCCCGCAGTCACCTGTGTATGTCCCTAGAAAATATTGGCAACTAGTTTGTCAGCATGCGAACAGTCACTAGGCGGGTACAGTCGATAGTCGGGTAGACCACAATGAGTAGGGTATCAAGCCCGAAAACTGTCAAGGGTATCGAGAGCAAATGGTCCGGAAGACAATTGAGGACCTCGAACGGATTCGAGACCCACGAAGCCCCGTGGAAAATGCAAACGATGGAATCCCTTAACAAATCCTAGATATGTGTTCTCCACTACGCTTGGTCTAGCTTTGGAGGGGTTATGTCTGCTACATTTCCTTACGCGACCTCATGTTTAGCCCCTGTGTTATAGGGGGGTCCCGGATAACTTTCACGTAACTGGACTTCTACACTCCCTATGACAGACTCCAATGTTTGGTTTGAGTGGCCTTGGAGAATTTACTCTCCAACCTATTCCAAGGCCCTAGTCCTGAGCTAGTGTATGAACCCTACAAACAAAAAGTCTAATAGGTTTTAATTAGCATATATTTTAATGGGATTTTTTACGTCACAAGGTATGAAGGTGAAACTGATGGTGTGTAAAGACTCAAAGAAAAATGAATAAGAAATGCTTGGAAACAAAAACTTTTACAAAACATGCAAAAATCCGCAACTTTTCAACAAGAAAGACTTCCTTTTTCTGTTCGAATTTTCTAAGATTTCATGCAACAAACATAAAGGAATTTCACTCAATCTGCGAGCTACTTATGCTATAAATGCACTGCAAAAACTTATGAAAAAAGACTTCTTCCTAGCTATTGATGCAGCAACACAATCTTCAAACAAAGAAGAAAATGAAGAAGAGATATATATTTTTTTTTCTTTGAGTGCTAAATGAAACAACAAAGGGAAAATGATGACAAGCACAAAACCAAGAAAACAAAATAAAATTCTAGCTTAAAGCGTAGATCGCAAAGAAACAGAGAAAAGACACTCAATGGAAATCGAGAAAGCACTACTTCTTACACTTGTCTAAAAACCATAAAACACAATTTTTTTTTTTTTTATCTTTTCTATCAAACATCAACTAAGAGAAAACAGGCTAAGGATAAGAGGCCCTAACCTACTGACTGTGAAACCCTAGACTCAAACCCCTGACAGGAAAAACTTCTCACCACAAGAGGGGATGACTGCCCCACCCTAAATGAAAAGCAACCTGACAAGCCCGCGACTGTCACTGAAACAACACACATGAAAACACGTGCTGAGCTATAACTGAGCATGGGTACCTACGGGATGAACTGATATAGGACACGTGTATGTGAAAAATCCAAGACAAAACTAACCACAGACATCCCAGACTTGGAAGAGGCCTCTGGTATTGTCAACCAGGGTCTCTTGAAGGCTTGGATGCTTCCTCTTACAGAAAAGACAAATAATTGCAAAAACTTAACAAATGCAATAAAGCAGACTGAGACAAGACTGTGAACCAACAAGACCTAGACAGGATCCATAAAGTCCCCTGAGAATGTGAAATTATGACAGGGAAGAGGAGTCTGCCTCTTAAGCTCTCTGAGTCCTACACTCTACTGAAACCTCTACAGCAAGAGTTCAAATGCGGGCTGTAAGAGGTTAGGCGCGGGTTACATGCATGCAGGCCTTCTGAGGGCTGTGTGTACCTCTGTGTGTCCCGATGATAAATGTCAAGCATTAGTCAAGGAAAAGCTGGTATAAAGAACCAGGTTCCCTACTAGCTCTGACCTAACAGCAAACAGACAAACAAAGAAGAAGAAAATCTAATTATTTTAACGACCCAAAAACCTCAATTAAATCTAGAAACCCTAAGAGTAATATCCCCAGGGGAGTCGCCAATTCTGTTGTTGGGAAATAATACCCTACGGACTAACAAGCTAGGATTGAACTTGTATGCAGATCATGACCTTAAAGAAATCACTTTTAACCTATCACCCCAATACTCAAAACCCCTTTTTCACATACAAGCATGGGAAAGACCTACTAACCTGTTTTTATCGATGTTTGGTGTAGATCCTCTTTTGCGCTTTATCCTCTTGCTTGCGCTTCTCCTTCCAAATACAATCCTGCAATCGAGACAAAACACTATGCATCCACGCTATTTTTCTACATGAGGGTTAGAGATTAAGAATAAATCAAATAAAATATATATAACTCGTGCATTGGGACAGGAAAAGTATTCTTTTATTAATCTCAAGAAGAATCAACTTTCAATAATGATAGATACCGGCCACCATTCCTCGATCCTGATCCTAGTCTCATAGTCTTCTTTGTCCTCCAACTGCTTTTCTTGAATTCTCCTTAATCGTGAGGAAAGGCTAAAGGGTTGGGACAAATGGATTTTGCAATTGGGCAGAGTTTCTTTGCTATCTTTTTCCTCTTCCAAATAGTACCCCTACCCCCTCTTTTATAGGCTAGAAGGAGCTATGGTTTTGGATGAACTCTCGGCCATGCATGGCCAGGAGTTCCAGTTAACTGACCCATATCTTTTTGTCACGTCGACAACTTTCCTATTTTTGTGATTTTTTAGGTAAACGTGGGCTGTAGTAGGCCTGCTAGCGTTCCAACGCATGCAGTAGAAGGCCTTCCAGCATTCCAACACATGCAGTAGTGAGTTAGGGCACATTTGGCTTTACTCAATAGGATTTTCAAAGAGGTTCCTCAGCATGGCTTTGGCAAGGAAGGGATATGAGCTGGCCTGATGCCAGGTAAGCATGTGTGGTGCAATTTAGGGTTATAACAGGGAAAAGTGGACCAAATTAACTTTTGATATGACAAGTGTCAAGTTGGGGACATGCATTCATATCGTGGGGGACTTAGCTCATTTGGTCACTTTTCACGGGGATTTTTATTACCAGTAGCTTGACCATCATTCTCACCATCACTTTCACGATGAGTAACACAGTGATTCCTTCCTACACTCAGTTATCCAGTCAATGATTCCATGATCATTTTCACTCACGCATTTCGTTATCCTTGAGATATCCATTTCACCATTTCTGAGCCTGTTCCCATAACCTTTTCTGGTTGGTGTATCTGGTTGTCTTGGAGCGGGATTGAAGAAGTAGGTTGTCAGGACCGTGAGCAATTATCTGAGCATGAGAATTGATGGGGATTGAATCCTGAAGGTGCTAAACTATAGCTACAACACTTTGAGACTTCCAGTCTAGCTTGTTGCTGAAGCCCTTGAAGGGAAGTGGGGCAGTGAAGGGACTGTTGAGAAGATAAGGGGCACACTTCCTTGGGTGGGATAGGAATGTGGGGAATGAGAGGTTGTAGGATGTTAGTTGAATGAGCACCTGAGAAGGAGTCTTTCCTATTGTCCATGAGCCTTATCTTGGTTAGGAACCCTTTACCCAGGTGGAGTTCAGTCCAAGCTCGGGGGTGGCTCACTGGTAAGAGTGATGAATAGTGTATTCTAAGACTGGGAGGTTCGTGGATGGTCTCTACGTAGTTGGTGACAATATTTCCAAGATAAGTACCAATCGTATGATAAAATGATATGTTGCATTGTTATTTACGTGCTTATGTTACAACTTATCATATATGTGATTATAATTTCCTGTATGTTTATGGGTATTTTCCTATATATGTTGCATATCTTTAGTTACTGTTATTTCAGTATAAATTCGTATATTACAAAATGTGATGGTTAGTTTATGTTTATATGTAAATCTTTCGCAAGAGTACTGTATGTACGTGTTTAAGCTTCTTGCAGTTTTAAGAGAAAGTTTATGTGGCATAGCTAAGTTGATTACTGGGTATGTTACCGTATGTTCCATACCGAGAGGACAAAATCATTCCTTATATTAGCATGGTCCGGTCTGTATAAGGCCGGGGATGTTACCAATTGGTGTCAAAGCATGAGAGATTTCTCTGGAGTGGCGTCCCCCGGCCTGCGGGTGGTCGAGGGAACGTTACATTATATCATTAATTTATTCCTCTTTATTCAATTCCTAAATGGTTAATGAACTCATGATTTAAAACTTAACCATGGTCTTAAAAGATCATTTTCAGATCATTAAGGGACTGGAATTTCTACCTTAAAATTACCTACGATTTCCCTGATTCCATGGACACCAGTCCTATTATCTTGAAAAGGGATGAAGCTTTTTATTTGGATGAAATAGAGTTCGGGGTTGAGTGACTTGCAAATGGGAAATATAATGACATTGAATACTACCAAGATGAAATTTTTAAAACCGGAGGGCCTATCCTCATCCCTCACATACACAAGCTCTTCAATTTAGCAGTCAAGCAGGGATTCCCTAGACCCTATATGCAAAGCCTCATTGTTCCTATTTTTAAAAATGGGGATAGAAACATTCCCTCTAATTATAAGACCATTATGATTAGCCCAATTTTACCCAATCTCTATGGAGTTATTTTGGAAAAGAAGATTACCCTTTGGATAGAAATTCATGGTAAAAGAGCTAAAGGCCATGACAGGTTTAGAATATATCATTCAAATTTTGACCATCTTGTTACCTTTAGGATCAATGCAGAGGAGTTTGGCAATAATAAAACCAACGTCTTTTTTTTTTGTTGAGTTTAGAAAATATTTTGACATGATTCCCAGGAAAAACCTTTGGAATAGGTTGGAAGAGATAAAAGTTCCTTTCAAGTTGAGAGAAACTGCAATAAGGCTCTATGAGAATATTATTGCCAAGTTTAACAACAATGAGGCCTAGGCGAAATATATTAACTATAGTATTGGATTCAAACAAGTTTGTCCTTTTTCCCCTACCCTTTTTTGCATATAAATTGACAAGTTAGAAGATTTCTTGGAAGAAGGAGGTTGTGTCGGCACTACTCTCATTGGTATAGTCATCAATTTTTTTCTCCAATATGGGTATTGTTAATACTGACAAGACTAGGGTCATGATCATTAAATCCTATAAGATCACTTATGCTACCTTCGTATATGACAAAAAAAACTTGGAGGAAGTGACTAAATACAAAAAATTGCATTGATATTCACTACAAGCTCAACTAGAAATATAGATTCGAGAAAAGGATGATTGGGGGATGGAAAGTTTATCACGTGCTTGAAGACAATTGTAAATCAATCGATCTTTGGATATGGGATAAGAAGAAAATATTCTTTGATACTCTTGTTACGCATGTTATCCTATATGGATGTGAAGTCTGGGGATGCAATATATCTCGTGAATCTTGGAGAAAGATAGAGAAAATCCAAAAGAATTTTCTAACCTATAATCTCAAAATTAAAGGAAATACACCATGTCCCATCCTCCTCTTAGAGGCAAGCCTTACCCCCATTGAGAGCATGGCTATGACTAGATACCTAATATATAAGAACAAGTTAAACAACATGGAAGACAAGAGACTTCCTAAAATTACTTCAAAATCCAATCGTATCCACCTTTGACTCAAGTGAGGATGGCATAAAGATGCTTAGTCTTGGTTAAGCTAATGGGGAATCATGGAAGACACAATTTTGCAGAATAAGGATACTATTAAAAATATCATTAAATCAAAATTTAAGGAGAAAATGTTGTGTGATAAAGAGTTAGAGGAAAAAAGAAAATTAAGGTATTATAAGGATGTAATCAACCTTAATTGAGAAGATCAAAATTATCTCTATGTTTTGACAAGTGTAAAGAAAAATATAATCCTTGCTAAGATAAGAACAAATTTTCACGAGCTCCATAGTGAAACTGGGAGTTGTTGGATTCCTAAAGTGCCCTAGGATGAAAGAGTGTGTCACCTTTGTGATACTAAGAAGGTTGAAGATGAAAAACACTTTCTTTTAGATTGTCTAGTCTAATTAGATCTCAATTTCAAAATATTTGTCACACTAGGAACCTTCCAAAAATTTTAATTGAATAAAACTATGGTGACCTTGGAAATATTTTCTTAACTCTTTTCAAGCAAAGAAACAAAATTCTAAAGAATTACAAGTAATCCCTTACCCTCTTAAGGTCTCATAGACCAATTCTGTCATCATCATCATCATCATGGTCATCATATTATAATTATTATTCATACATAATGATATAAAATATTATAATTATTCATTATTTTTAATAAATACAATCTATATATCTCATCAAGAACTTGGTAAGAATAATAAATACACCTATAGTTTTATGATTTAATTTTTTTTTCTTAAATTCTAAAAATTTAATTTAAAACCCAATTAAAAAAAATAAAATTCTCAATATTGAAAATCTTTTATATAAAATCTAAAATCTTTTTGTAAAAATAAACATAAAATTTAAACCTACCTTCTTAATTATAGAAATCAAATGAACGAAACAAAAACGCCTCAAAATACTTATTTATGAAACATAAAGTTAGTTTTAATTAATCCATTACTCAGTCTCATAAAATTACCTTACCTACCTTTTTAATTATAGAAATCAAATGAACAAAACAAAAAAGCCCAAAAATGCTTTTGTATGAAACAAAAAGCTAGTTTTAATTAATTCATTACTCGGACTCATGAAATTACCTTACCTCACCTACCTTTTTAATTATAGAAATCAAATGAACAAAACAAAAAATCCCTAAAATGCTTATTTATGAAACAAAAAGCTAGTTTTAATTGATTCATTACTCGGACTCATACAATAAATAGCCCAACAATAACCAATTGACACATTGTTCTATTTAATAATATTTATATTTCATATTGTAATTATATAAACAAATTAAGGTTATAATATAATATTTATATTGATTTTTTATTAACATTATTTACATAAATATGATTATCTGAAAATATTTTAATGTGTATAATATAATATTATATAATTTTTTATATAAGGAAACCAAATCTGTCACTTATGGAGTTTAAACTATATACCATAAACTAGTTGTAAGCAAACTAAAAGACTAACTGAACCAAAGCTTAGTTCAGAACAGGAAAGAGACTCCTAACTGAGAACATCATTGAACCTTGTTGCCTGTGCGCTTCTCCTCGTTCCCATGCTGTTGCCAGCCGGATGGAAGCACATAAGTCTATGCACACATTGGGCATTGCCATTGAGGTTGAGTTATGGAGTGGGCCATGAAAATCATGTCAAGCCGCTGATTGATTCTGGCAAGTTGAAAAACCTGGTCATCCATTAGACTTCTCAGCTCGAAGATGACAGCAAGGTACCCTGAGTCGGTGGAGGGTGGTTGCTCCTGCCAGTGGTTGTCGAAGGAGGTGGGGTATCTGGGTTCTGCTGCTTCTTTGCTTGTTTTCTCTGAGTGGTTGAGAGACTGGGTCGCCGCCTCCATGGTTGCATCGAGAGGGGTATCTTCTTCTATGAAACAAGCGGTGTAATGCTCCTCTAGGCTGTTGGCTTTGAAGCCAGGCTGTATGTTCATAGGTGGAGGCTTGTCTTCCGATCCAAACTCAGTGGGTGGATTCCAATTGTATTGGACTATAAATAGAGGGAGCTTGGGATAGCTCTGCATGGCATCTTCCAAGGCAATTTCTTCCACATACGCCATGGGAGGAATTTTTGGTTTCCTACGCCTTCGAGTGGACGCCATGGCCAGTGCCTGCTCAAACTTCTTCTGTCTCTGTCATCGAGACTCAGCCGTGTATCAAGCGGCACCCCTGCGCGGCTTTCCTCATGTCGTGGGCATGGTGGAGACCCTGGAGATGACCAGGGTTCCATGTGGACTGGCTTCTCTACTCCAGAGCTTCGGCGAGACCTTGAATCTCTTCTCTAGTGGAGTGAATTGTTGTTGCTCTAGTAGAATGAACTCTACTATGGACGACTGTTGCTCGACTCTATCAATTCTAGTGATAAGGAGGAGGGCGGCCGCAACCACCATAGCCATTAAGGCTTGGTGTTGAGTGCGCTGGTGTTTGGTACTATTCCCTTATGCAAGGAGGCTCATCGTTTGGTTATGGCTGCAATGATCCATGGTGTGTTAATGGCTGAGGGGATGGTCGCCGGTGGATGCATTAATATTGCGTCTTGGCATCAATCCGCATGGCTCTAATTTCCTGCGTGGCACCCCATCCAGGGTTTGAAAATATTTTATTGTATTTCTAGGTTACAAATAATAATATTGATTATTGGAACATATTTTTATGTATATAATATAATATTATATAATTTTTTATTAACATTGTTTATATAAATATGTAATATAATTATTTGAAAATATTTTATTGTATTTCTAGTTTACAAATAATAATATTATTGATTATCTGAAATATATTTTTATATATATAATATAATATAATATAATTTAAATAAATATATAATATTGATTATTTGAAAATATTTTATTGTATTTCTAGGTTACAAATAATAATATTAGTATTGATTATCTAAAAATATTTTTATGTATATAATATAATATTATATGATCTTTTATTAACATTGTTTATATAAATATATAATATTAATTATTTGAAAACATTTATATTTTTTAATCACTTATATTTTCAGAAATAAACAAGTATTAAACACGTCATATCTTAGATCTTATTATTAAGATCTTATAATGTAGATGCACCAGGCTTATTGATGCTTTGGAGGGTGTGTCGGTACGGTTCATAAGCATCATTAAAATATATAATAATTATTGATTATTAATTTCCATTAAATAATTTTTAATTATTTTTTAATGATTTATATTTTTACAATTTAATTTTATATTTAATTGAATTTTATTGAATTTTTAATCAATTAAAAAAAAAAAGTTTGAATTCTAATTATCCCACACCATAAATTCATCCTAACACTATATCCCACATCGTAGATTCATCCTAACACATTATAAATATGATACCAACATCTAACACCATAACTATTAAACATAATATAAATAAAGATGATACCATTGGGAATAAAGATTATTCTGTTAAGAGTGACCAATATCCACCCTAGTTTGAGGGTTAAACCTACTTTGAAGAGCTTAACTCTCAAGCTCAGGAGCTTTGTGAAAAGAGGTCCCAAACATGGGATATGTCTCATTTGGAAATGATTTGGAAAAAGATGATTAGAATATTAAATGTGAGAGGGTAGGTTGGGGCGGGACTTGAACTATAAAAGGTCACACTGCGATAGTATTGTTCAAGTTGATGTTTGTGCTTTGGGTATTGTTTGTGAGTACAAGGATTGATAGCTATTGATCTTCTAATCATGGATTCACAGTTGATCTTGTAATCTTGTGAGTAGACGGATTGATAACCATGCTACTCTAGGGAACGCTTTCGTTCCGATACTACAAAACATACAATAGCATACCCAGTAGTCAACTAAACATTGCCACATAAATTTACTCTTTAAATTGCATGCAACTAAGACATATACATACAGTACACTTGCGGAAGCTTTACATATAAACATAAGCAAACAATTACTTTATGTAACATATGAATTTTATAATGAAATAACAATAACTATAGATATGCAACATTTACAAAGAATTACCCATAAACATACAGGCAATTATCATCACATATATTATAAACCATAACATAGGCATGTAAATAACAAGCAACATATCATCTTTATCATACCACTGGTACTTATCCTGGAAATATTTTCATCAATAGTGAGTCACCCTCGAGTTGGGACTAAACTCCACCTAGGGTAAAGGGTTCCTATAAAGGCTAAGGCTCATGGACAATAGGAAAGACTATGTCTTAGGTGCTCACTCAACTAACAACGTACAACCTCTCATTCCCCACATGCCTACCCCACCCAAGGAAATGTGCCCCTTCTCTGCTCAATAGTCCCTCGGCTACCCCGCCTCCCTTATAGGTCTTCAACAACAGGCCAGACCAGAAGTCTCAGAGCATTGTATATGTAGTCTAGCACCTTCAGGAATCAATCGCCAGTAATTATCTCGCTCAGAGAATTTCTCACGAGCTTGACAACCCGCTTCTTCAATCCTGCTCCAAGATAACTTGGTACACCAACCAAAAGGGCTATGGAAACAAGCTCTGAAATGGTGAAATGGTTGTCTCAAGGATACAAAATTCATGAGTGAAATGGTCATGGAATAATTGACTGAATAACTAAGTGTGGAGGAGAATCACTGTGTACTCTTCCTGGAATTCATTGTGCAAATAATGGTCGTCGGGATGCTGGTAAGGTATTCGTGAGAAGTCTCCCAAAATGAGCTAAGTTCCCCCACGATATGAATGCATGTCCCCAACTTGACACTTGTCATATCGGAAGTTACTTTGGTCCACTTGTCCTCAAATTTAGAACTTAGGATAAAATAATTATCCATACTTTATGTTTTAGAAAATATTAATATAATATTCCCTTGACTTTTGGCCCTCCCTTTCCCTAAATGGTGAAGTTTAGTACCCCATCCCTTTTATCGTGGTCGTTCTGCATGCAATGATGTATTTTATATTAATCATGAGTCATGTACAAAGTAGGTGCATTGGCCCTTAGGCGTTTTGGCCTAATACAAAAACATAAGCATCCCAGCCTATAATAACTGGCTCACCATCCTATAACACATATCATATACACGAGGTTTGTTGTCCTCCATACTGCACGTACCTTAGTTACTGCACGTGGTATCCTGGAATGTACACATTACATAATTTTAATGCGTCATCCATGCGTGCACTATGTCACATGACGTCAATTACCAAATGAGGTCGAAACAACACACCAGCTTAAGTACATTCATATTATATTTACAATTGAGTTTGGTCGAGAGATATTACAAATATGCCTCCACCTAAGAGGACGAGGACCTAGTAATGGGTTACACCTATCACTTTTTCTATGCTATGCAGACCCATGAACCACCCCTTGGAATTCACTATTGTCAAATTAGTTGGCATGGTGACATAAAAAAATCAACCCACAATTTCCTAAGGAAATACAAAGTTACCTCCCTATTATTGCATGGAGATTTTTCAAATACCATGAAACACTTATCCATCCAACTGTTTACAAATGGTTGGTAGGTGCACAAATCCATAAAAATGAATTTCTTTTTGACTACACGCTATGTTCCATTTATCGGGTCAATAAACAATGTCATCAAGTGTTGTTTTGAAACATTGAGGTATCTAACTTGGTTTTTTTCTAGACTCGTCCTAAAATTGCCAAACATTCTAGCCCTAAATAATAATAAAAATTGTGCTAAGATGCATTGGGAATTTGCAATAGTTGTAACAATGACATTAGGTATGTGGCTAGTGAAAGACACATGTGCCTAGTAAGAGACACAAGGGCTTTATAGCATTTCCTAAGTCTTGTATAAGGATTCTTAATGACCTTAACCCTACATCAATTTCAATGTTTTTGTTTATTTATTTTATGTTGGTGTTTGGTTTTTCTTCAAGTGCATTCTCCATGTTAATTAAGTATGCTAAATTTTAATTAAGTAAGTTACATTTTAATAACATAATTTTTTTGGTCATTTATTTTTATATTTAAAAAAATTTATGAAATATAAAAAAAAATCAAATTCAATGAAATATTTACTGAGAACCAATTGATGACCACCTTAATAGAATCATACAATGATTTGGAAAATAAATCATAACCTTTTCCCAAATTAACATTATAATAATGTGTGTCGACACATTCTTAAGAATATACACACATTAACACATGTTCTTAAGAACATATAATTAACGTTGGGTTAACAACCTTCATAGCAGTTAGAGGATACATTCTTAGGAATGTACACACATTAACACATGTTGGTAAGAACACTTATTTAACATTGAGTTAACAACCTTCATGATAATTACAATAATGACGAGGCTAGAAGCTCATGAACGAGTGCATGTTCATGTCTGAACACATTATCATCATCTTCATGTAAATACATTTATATAAAATTTATCATATTATATGTGAAATAATATTAAAATAAATTTATTCATCAAGAGTTAGGTTTAATAAACCTAATAATCCATTTAAATATATTGTTTCTTTTTATTATAACATATATAATAAATAATAATAATTGATTTTAAGGTCATAGCCAAGCTACACCGAATTGGTGTATGAGATCCCCTTGTTTGTGGGACAAGGGCCCCCCTCCACTCAATGATTTGGTTGGTAAGGTCTACAGAGGTATACATACCCTACCCCCCTATAGATTTGAACTTGTGACGTATTAAGAGGAAACACATGTTCTTAACCATTAGGCCCACTCAGACTGTATTCCTTCATTAAAATTTAACAAATATTTTTGTATTAATATTTTATTATTTTAATATTACAATTTATACATATATGTTATTCA
The DNA here is from genome assembly GCA_032191745.1 of Picea mariana. Classification (NCBI taxonomy): domain Eukaryota; kingdom Viridiplantae; phylum Streptophyta; class Pinopsida; order Pinales; family Pinaceae; genus Picea; species Picea mariana. The sequence goes on along the minus strand of JASDQU010101138.1, from coordinate 599,308 downwards.
ATATGAAACTTTAATAAATAAAAACCAAAATGAGAAAACAAAATACTTAAATAAAATAATTATTAATTTAATATAGTAATTTTATATTGTAACCATATTATGAAGTGACCAAATTCCAACCGGATGACTTGTATTCATGGGTTAAGTAGTAGTGTTGTAGATTATGTGATATCTAATATCCGTGTTTCCAACCAAATAGAAACTTTTGACCTTTTAAATGACCATGAACCCGGCTATGATCATAGAAATTTAACCCTAACTCTAAAATTTTCCATGCACATGAGCATCATTGAAGAGAATTCTAATAATCAAAGGAAACTTCCCTTTGGAAAAAGGAAAGATGACCTTTTCTTAAAGGATTTAAATAGTGAATTGCATATCCTAACTTTTAAGGACAACATTGAAGACCACTACCAAAATTTTACAACTACGCTTTCCACTTCTATCAACACGTTCTCTTTTGACGTGTCCTGTAAAAATAATAATAGGAAGACCAACCCTTGGTATTATAAATAATGTAAAGTTTCTATCAAATCCATCAGGGATGCTTCTAATGAGTCCTTAAAAATTGATAAGATCAATACGTACAAATCCCTAATTAAAAGGAAAAAAAAGGTACTATATGAATAAAAGGAAGGAGAAGCTTTCACAACTATTTAATCTTAATCCTAAGAAGTTCTCGAGGAAATTTCTAATTTGCAATACTAAATAAAACAATATAATCCCCTTAAGGGACTGGAATTTCTACCTTAAAATTCTTTACGAGTTCCCTGATGCCATGGAAACCATTCCTATTGTCCTTACAAGGGATGGAGTTTTTTCTTTGGATGACATAGAGTTCGGGGTTAAGAGGATTGTAAATGGGAAAGAAAATAACATTGAAGACTACGAACATGATTTATTTTAAATTGGAGGGCATATCCTCATCCCTCACATACACAAGCTCTTCGATTTAACAGTTAGGCACACATTCCCTAAACCTTGAATGCAAAGCCACATTGTTCCTATTTTTTAAAATGGAGATATAAACACTCCCTCTAATTATAGGACTGTTATGATTAGCCTAATTTTATCCAAGCTCTATGGAGTTATTTTGTAAAAGAATATTAGCCCTTGGATAGAAATTCATAGTAAAAGAGCTAAAGACCAGGCTAGGTTTAGGAGATATCGTTCAAATGTGGACCATCTTTTTGTTAATGTTGAAGCCATTATTATAGTTCTTTTCATTTCAATAGATAACAACAACATAAGAAAAGATCACTGAGAGATACACAATCACAAGAGACACGTCATTTATCCTGGGAAACCCTCTAGGGTAAGAAAACCCAACAAAACTTCCTTATTATAGATAGCCAATACAATGCCAAGAGATAACTTAGGCAAATACAGAATGTCCTCTCCTAAATATGTGCCTCTCTCTCTCTCTCTCTCTTATCCAATTGTAGTTCTGAAACTTGTCTCTCAATGAGTAGGTGAAGTGTGTCTAAGTGAGGTGCTAGCCTCCTTATTTATACAAGACTGGCACATGTGGGAGTGTCCCTTCACTAGCAGGGCCAACTTCTTCTACTGGGTAGTTATAACCACCTTTATTATATTTTGGGGCCTCTTTGATATATTATGGGGCCGACTTCTCTTTCTTCCTATTACAATTATATTATGACCAATCCGCAAAAGGGGATTTGGTCCTTTTACAATAGCTGACATGATCAATCCACAATGGGGATTGATCCAATGAATAATATATCAAATCATAATAAGAATACACTTTGTAGTTACATTATTTTAACACTCCCCCTTAACAAGAAGGGTATTCTTCAACAACCTCAGATGAGAGAGAGGCCTTTATCATCAACAACATCAAGAGGACATCATCATCAATTTCATCTTGGAACACTGACTGGCGTATCCATAAATCATCGGAATTTTTCTTCATCAGCAACATCGCCATTCTCAAAGGAATGCAATCATCATCTACATCAATATGTATTAGTATAAAACTAATACATCATCATCACAGCACGAGGCTAGCTCATCATCATAAAACTAGATTGGCTTTATGTCAGAACTATCAAGCCATAAGCATAGTTCTAGTCTGATCTCATAGTCTAGCTTTATGTCACAGCAATAAAGATGCAAGCAAGATATAGGTCTTACTTTACATCACAACAATCAAGCTGCAAACAAGATACTAGACTAGCTTTACATCATAGCTATCCAACCGGAAGCACAGTGCTAGTCTCATATCATAGTCTTGTTTTACATCACAACAATAAAGCTAGAAGCAAGATACTTGTCCTTCTTTACATCACAACAATCAAGCTGAAATCAAGATACTAGGTTGGCTTTACGTCACAGTTGTCTATCCAGAAGCTCATTTCTAGTCACATCACATCTTCTTTCTTTACGTCACAACCATCCGGTGGGAAGCAAGATACTAGACTAGTTTTGCGTCACAGTTGTCAAGCTGGAAGCTCAATACTAGTCACATCACATCTTCTTGATTTATGTCACAACCATGTGGTTGGAAGCAAGATACTAGACTGGCTTTGTGTCAAAATTGCCAAGACGGAATCTTAGTACTAGTCGCATCACATATTCTTGCTTTACGTCACAACAATGAACATGGAAGTAAGAGATGTCTCATCACAACAACTACTCCCCATTTCAAGGAAGGTCCTTTCAGACTATACCAAGCTTATCTCAAAAGTGCTCAAAATTTACATGAGATAGAGGCTTGGTCAACACATCAACAACCTATTCATCCATGTTAATGTACTGGAGCTTTATGGCTCCCTTCTGCACCATGTCACAGATGTAATGATATCGAATCTCTATGTGCTTCGACTTGTCATGGAATACAATATTCTCTGTCATATTTATGCAGATCTGGTTGTCACACAGGATCGTGGTTCCTTTCATCTCTTGGTCAAATAGGTGGGTCAACAAATTTCGAAGCCATATAGCTTCGTAGCTGGAAAAACATGCAACAATGTATTCTTCTTCTGCTGTGCTGAGAGCAATTCTAGATTGCTTCCTACTCTACCACGATCTGAATCTGAATCAGTGTATCTAGTCAATGTGAAATCATGATCTTCATCATAACTAAGAATACAATCTAATGTACCATTAAGGTACCTCATTTGGTGTTTGTCACGTACATCAACGATCCTATAATTTGTCTATACCACACAACAAAAATTACTTCTGACAAAGTATCGACCAACAGCTTCAGCTTCACTTCCATGGGTGTATTCATGGGATTGCACTCTAACATGTCGAATCTCTTCAAGATTTCAACTGCATACTTCCCTTGGTTAAGGAATATTCTCTCTAGACTCTACCATACCTCAATACCTGAGAAATAGTGCATTAGGCCAAGGTCCTTCATCTCAAATTCTGAAGAGAGCCTCTTCTTACACTTAGTGATGAGATTTTTTTCTTCAGTTAAGAATAAGTCATCCACATACAATAATAGTATTACTGGCTCATCATTCATGACCTTGAAGTAGAGGTTAGAATCTTCTTTACTCTTGGTAAAGGCTAAGCTTGTCAGAAAACTGTCTATATGGCCATACCAAGATCTAGGGGATTTCTTTGATCCGTATAATGATTTCTTCAATTTGAAAACATGAGACTTCCTGTTTTCAACTTCAAATCCTTGAGATTTATCTATATACACTTCCTCTTCAATGACACCATTTAGGAAAGTTGTCTTCGCATCCATCTGGTGTAACTTCCACTTCATCTTAACTATAAGAGCTATGATGGTTCTAATCGAGGTTTATCTAGGTACATGAGAAAATGTCTCTTCATATTCAATGCCTTCCTTTTGAGAAAATCCACGAGCGACAAATCTTTCTTTATACTTCTCAATACTTCCATAAACAACATGTTTTATTTTGAAGAGCCATTTGGAGGATACCACATCTTTACTCTTCGGTCTGGGAACGATTTCCCATACTTCGTTCTTTATTATGGATTGGTATTCCTCTGTCATGGCATCTACCTATTCTTTCCTCTGAATGGATTCTTCAAAGCAGGTATGCTCCTCCTCTATAATATCACAAATCAAAGCAGTATAACTAGAGAATGGATTTTTCCTTTTCACTTGTCTCGTAGTTCCTTCAGGAACACCATACTTCTCTCCATCTTGAATAAGCTCTCTAGCCCAAGCTAGCTTTCATTTATGGAGGATCGTCATCTGAGGAGGTTATTGAAATTCTAATATATCATGGTCTTCTAGAATTTCCTCATCAGGGGAAGTTACGACTTCCCTCACTCGTTATGCGGCTCTCGGAACCTCCCTCACTGCAGTTCTGGGGATTACGGTTTCCTCTTCATATACTTCCTCAAGCTGGCATTCTCTTGATTTCTTGTTCACTACATCTTCATCAAAGGTCACATCCTTGCTTATATCAATGTGATGGTGACCTGGTATATAGATTCTGAAGGCCTTAGAGACCTCACAGTACCCCACAAATATTCCCTTCTTTCCTGAAGGTTCCATCTTGTTTCTCTTCTCTTTCAGTATATGAATAAATATTGGGTAGCCAAATATTTTGATATGGCTTACCTCTAGCTTCTTTCCGATGAAAATCTCTTTCGGGGTATTGAGCCTAAGTGCACTATGGAACAATAAGTTTTTCTCATATACTGTTGCCATTGCTGCTTTTTCCCATAAGCACATAGGAAAATCCTGATCATGGATCATAGTCTTCACAGCTTCCATTATCGTTATGTTCTTTCATTCAACTAAACCGTTTTCTTGGGGATTATAGTGAGTAGTGAGTTCCCTCTTGATCCTAACATATTTGCAGAAGTTTACAAACTCTTTTGAGGTATATTCTCCTCCATTATTTGACCTGAGTATCTTAATTTTTCTTTCAGAAAGATTCTCTATCAAGGATTTGAATTCCTTGAAGTTGTTGAACACTTCATCTTTAGATTTCAAAAAATATACTCAGGTCTTACGAGAATAATCATCAATAAATGATACATAATATACATACCCACTAATGGAGGACAATGGTATTGTTCCACATACATATGAATGAATGAGCTCTAGGACTCCTTCTGCATTTGATGTCTCTCTTCAAAAAATGGTTCTTGATGTTCTTCCCTTGTGCACATCCATTGCATACACCTTCATGGTCAACCTTGAGTTCTGGTAAACATGTGACTGCTTTGCATATGTGTGGTAGCACCTTGTAGTTGATGTGAGCTAATATTCTATGCCAAAGTTCACATGATTTTTCAATGGCGTGGGTCATGGAAGCCTCTGAGTGACCCTTTAGTTTATACAAGCCATTTTCTTCACTTCCAATGATAATTTATTCATTTAAGGTTTCTCCTTTAGCCCACATAAGAACTTCTCCATCTATAAAGGAAAGTCCTAATCCTTTCTTCTCTAAAGCTGAAATGGAGAGTAGGTTATTTTTCAAACCTGGTACATATAGTACGTCCTTCATTTTCAGTGAATTCCCTGAATTCGGTTTGTAGTTTGATTCTCCCACTCCCTTGATGGGATATTGGTAACAATCTCCAAGTATCACTTTCTGAGAAAACTTATTTTCTGAGATACAAGAGAGAATGTCTCTTTGTCTCATCATGTGTTTGGATTCACCACTATCAATGATCCAAGTGTCCTCTCCAGGTGTTACAAATCTTGAGTGGGTCAGGATTAAGACATGGTCTTTGATCTGCTCTCTTATCATATTTGCAGGTGGCTCTTCATCTTCGACTACATGGGCATGGTGCCTCTTATGTTTTCTCTTGTATTCTTCTCATCTGGCTGGACAGAATTTCGTAATGTGTCCCATCTTATCACAACGGTAGCATTGTACATATGAGTAATCTCTTTCCTTTCATTGTCCTTTCTTTTGAAATCTCCTTGGATGAGATTCTTTATTATTGAATTTGTTTGGAGGTTGAGGCTCTTTATGAGTCTCCTTTTGGAAGTAGGGTTTCTTCCTTCCTCTTTTGGTGTGAGTAGCTAAGGATTGATCATCATCTCTTACTGGTAGTGCTTCACGGTTAGCTACTCTTGTTTCTTCTTGGATGCATTCTTCCCATAGACTATCAAACTTCAGTTTCTCCATTTTGGCACATATTGTTTGGATGAATGCATCCCAAGGTATTGTGAGACCATTTAGGGTCGTCATTATGATTTCATATTCATCTATGGTATCTCCAATCGCTTCTAAATATTCTTTGAATTCTGATATTATGGAGAAATATTCTTGAATTGTTTCTCCTTGCTGCATCCTTGTATTCTTCAGTTGAGTTCTTAGATTCATCTTCCTGTTTATGTTCTTTCCTTCATACAGTCTGGTCAAGGCATCAAACATTTATTTAGTAGTATTCGTAGATGACCACATAAGGAATCATATGGTCTTTGATTGAATCTACAATTATTCTTTTGGCCTTGATTGTGTCCTTTTGATGCTTGGCTTTTTCTGCAGCATCATTGGGTTCTGGAATTTCTCCTTTGACGAATTTTTCTAGGTCATTCTCTTCAAGAATGAGTCCAATCCTATACTTCTAGGAACGGAAGTGTTCCACACCTTCCAACTTGTCAACAAGCTTAGTCCTTGCAAACATCTTTTACCTGGAGGTAGGAAAATGACTGAAAAATAAAAATGCTCAAAATCAAATTCTGAACTTACCAGGAGGTGCAATTGGTTAAGGTGAGTAGCCTGGTGTTTTTGGATTTGAGAAAATCCAAATTTTTCTCCTCCAAACTTTATATGCGGATTTTTGGACTGGTGCTTTTGTTTTTTGGTATCTCTGGTACTCTGATACTTCTAGTACTTCTAGTACACTAGTTTTCTGGTACTTCTAGTACTTTTTGAAACTAGGGTTTCACTTTCCGGGAGATCTAGTCACTGAAAATGTGTGTTGAGAGTGCCAAAGTAATCCTTGGGGGAGTGCACACTTTTCTATATAGTTTTAGGGATGAAATGCTTCACCATCAAAAAGCCCTAATTTGCATGTACGACAACAGTGACATTTTTCACTTTTGTGAAAGATGTTTTCTTCGTCTTGGCATTAATACCATGTTAATGTTTAAGTAATTATTATAGTTCTCTACTTTTCAATAGGTAAAAACAACATAAGACAAGATCAGTGAGAAATAAACAATCACAAGAGACACAACATTTGTCATGGGAAACCGTCTAGGGGAAGAAAACCCAACAAAAATTCCTTATTATAGATAGCCAATACAATGCCAAGAGATAACTTAAGAAAATACAAAAATTCCTCTCCTAAAGATGCACC
>JASDQU010101138.1:552908-591981 GCA_032191745.1 Picea mariana | reverse complement strand
CTCCAAGTGCAGTTCTGAAACTTGTCTCTCAATGATCAAGTGAAGTGTGTCTAAGTGAGGTGCTAGCCTCCTTTTTTATACAAGACTGGCACGTGTAGGAGTGTCCATTCACTAGCAGGGGCGACTTCTTCTATGGGGTGGTTATAACCACCTTTATTATATTTTTGGGCCTTTTTGATATATTATGGGGTCGACTTCTCTTTCTACCTATTACAATTATATTATGACCAATCCGCAAAATGGGATTTGGTCCTTTTACAATAACCAACATGATCAGTCCATAATGGGCATTGATCCAGTGAATAATATATCAAATAATAATAAGAATACACTTTGCAGTTACATTATTTTAACACTTGTTAACTTTAGGATCAATGCAGAGGAGTTCTGCAATAATAAAACCAACCTCTTTTGTTTTTTTGTTGACTTTGGGAAAGATGTTGACATGATTCCCAGGAAAACCTTTGGAATAGGTTGGAAGAGATAAAAGTTCCTTTCGAGTTGAGGGAAACTCCAATAATGCTCTATGAGAACGTTATTGTCAAGTTTAATAACATTGTGGATTGTTCGAAAGAGATTAATTGTAGTACTGGAGTCAAACAAGGTTGTCCCTTGGCCCCTACCCTCTTTTGCATATACATTGACAAGATGGAATATTTCTTGTGAAAATATTTGTCACACTAAGAACCTTCCTAACATTTTAACTCAACAAAACTATGGTGACCTTGGAAATATTTTCTTAACGCTTTTCGAGCACATAAACAAAATTCTAAAGAATTGTAAGTAATCCTTTACCCTTTTAAGGTCCCATAGACCATTTCTGTCATCATCATCATCATGGTCAACATATTATAATTATTATTCATACATAATGATATAAAATATTATAACTATTCATTAGTTTTAATAAAGAAAATCTATATATCTCATTGAGAACTTGGTAAGAATAATAAATACACCTATATTTTTATGATTTAAGTTTTCTTTCTTAAATTCTAAAAATATAATTTAAAACCCAATTAAAAAAAATAAAATTCTCAATATTGAAAACTTTTATTTAAAACATAAAATTTAATATATTTGAAATGTGCTATAATGAAAGCCATTAATATCATATTGATAAAATTATTAAATAATTTGTTGGTATATAAAACTTAAATAATGATAATGTTTCCTTAAAGTTATAGTTTTTAAATACTTGAAAATATATTATTTTTTATTATAAAATTATCTTGCTTACCTTTCTAGAAATTAAATGACAAAAACAAAAAGGCCCCAAAATGCTTATTTATAAAATTATAGTTTTTAAATACTTAAAATTATATTATTTTTTATCATAAAATTATTTTACCTACCTTTCTAATTACAAAAATTAAATTAAAAAAACAAAAAAGCCCAAAAATACTTATTTATAAAACAGAAAACTAATTATAATATTTATGATAGAAAACTAGTTATAATATAATATTTATATTGATTTTTTATTAATATGCGAAAATATTTTGATGTATATAATATAATATTATATATTTTTTTATTAATATGGTTTATAACCAGTTGACCCATTATTTCTTATTTCTATTTAGTAATATTTTTATTTCTTTATATTTGACATTGTAATTACATAAACATTCTAATATTTGTATTGATTTCTTATTAATATAAATCAATAATCATTTTGCTAGTGTATTGTAACCATTTTGCCAGTGTATTGAGATTTTTAACTGTAATCGTATTTGAGGGGCAAATTGGACAATTTCTATTACTATTTTAATGCCCGTTTGGCCAATTTATTGAGATTTTTAATCGTAACCGTATTTGAGGGGCAAATTTATTGAGATTTTTAACCGTAACCGTATTTGAGGGGCAAATTGGTCCGGAAAATTTTCCTGTGAGGGCGGGACTTGAACTATTAAAAAAAGACTCTAGCAACACTATTGTTCAAGTTGATGTTTGCGGTACTGTGACCGAAAATACATCTATTCAAAACCATTTTAACGAGTGTGACAAAGACAATATCACTCGACAATGTTTTCAATTTTAAGGAGTCTGAAAGATCTTAACTATGGACTCACAATTTTTTTCTGGAATCTAGTCTCCTTATCCCGAAAAAGTATAAAATTTACTGAGGAGAACTCTCCCAGTGAGAAGAATATTCGAGTCATACCTTTTTCCTCCATAATCCACAGGTCATAAAAAGGGGTTAAATCATTCCAGTGGATGTTATTCTGTACCGATTTAACGAATGTGAAGGAAGAAGGTCACTCGACAATCTTTTCAATTTTAGGGAGTCTGAAAAGAGCTTAACTATGGACTTCGTGGGGGTTCCTTTTTCGTAGTTGGGGATTCCTTTTTCATTTTTTGTAAGTAATCTACCAGTTTCTTATAGTTTTTAATTTCTCTTTCTTGTGAATTTTTCACAATGAATTTAGCTAGTAAAAAATGAACACACAAAGCTTGCAAGAGAGAAGAGAAGAGAGTAGAATGAAATTTAATTATATTAATTTTTGAGTAAAACGGTAAAATTCACATGATATACTCTACATGGCTAAGTAAAGTCTCCATAGTAGTGATCTAGAGAGATCTAGACACTCACCAACATAAACCAAATTAATTTTCCACCTAGTCCTATTTCACTATTTCATGCAATCATCTGTTAATTGAGTCACACGTGTGAAAGTGAGAGAAACACATGCAATCATAATATATTCTCCCTATTGGACACATGCATGATATATGAACACTCGTGGTGAGGAAACCGGGGTGAACATGCAAGCACTGGTGAGAAAGTCAAGGTTTCCATGAACAAGTGACTTTGACTAGTCTAATTGAGGTGTAACTGAATCTAAATTGAAGAGAGGCGCCCTAATTTGTAGGAGAATAATATCAAGAGAAAATATTCTCATATATGGAAGAAAAATTAGGAAAATAATTACATAGGTGAGTGTATAATATCTCCAACACCCCCCAAAACACTACTCATGTGTACATGATGAATAGGTTATGATACCCATTGTACAATGAATCTAAGAGTGAAACACTGGAAAATAAATAAAAGAAAAATGGAAAGCCTCATGGGAGCCCACCCCCTCACAATACAATGTATCAAAAAGGAAGAAGGAAGAAAGACAATTGATAAGCAACTATTTCCTTCACTCCAAGTCGATTGTACAGAAGGTGGAACTTCATCTCAATAAATGTTTCGATGAAAATCTTTGTAGTCTACTCAGTCGATATAGAGTACTAAAAATTGATGATCATGTCATGTACCAACTCTATGATGTAATTCATATGGATCTCTATGTGTTTGGTTCATTTTTACTGCATTGGGTTTCTGCAAAACTTGAGACTACTCTAATTGTCACAACAAATGATAGTCAGATGATGAAACTGGATTCCAATATCGATGAGGAAGTTTTGAATCCAAATTTCTTGAATAGTGACATTAACTTATCCTATGTACTCAACCTCTTCTGACGATAGAGAAATAAATGACTTATTTTTTCTCAACCAATAGATGGGACCGAAACCCAAACCAAGCACATTTCTAGATGTGGACTTGCGATTTGTGATATCACTATCCCAATCAAAATTAGTAAATCCCATGAGATCCAATGCACAACTTATTACATAGTGTATCCCATAACCCATGGTGCCCTGAAGAGATCTAAGGATGCACTTGGTATCTTTCCAATGTAGGTCACGTGGCTGCTACATGTACCTGGAAATTGTCCCTACTACATATGAGAGATCTAGTTGGGTGTGGATGAGATAGATAAGGCTCCCCAAAAGTTGTCGATACAAGGTGATGTCCATCATTGGTGTATTCCTACCATCCTTAAGATGTACCCCATATAGAAAGGGTGTGGCTCCCGACTTGCAATCGTCTAGGTAGAATCTAACCAAGACATCCTAATTATAATTAGTCTAATATAGATTGATACCTAAATAATATTGACTAATATCAATACCAAGGAAATAGTGCAATGGACCCATGTCTATCATAGAGAACATATCATGCATAATGTATTTCACCACAGTAATTGTTGAAACCAAATTTCCTATGATGAGGATGTCATTAACATAGAGAATTAGTTTCAAAAAGGATTCTAAGGTCCTCATCATGTAGACGTTTGGATCTCATTTGTGTATGACAAAGTGTTGAGGGAGAAATTATGCATCCATCTTCACATATCATGCTCTAGGTGTCTACTTGAGGCCATAGAGGGACTTCTTCAGTCGACATACTAAGTATGATTTTTGAATGAACCCCTGTGGTTGCTCCATGTAAATATCCTTTGAGAGATCCATGTGAAGAAAATTATTCTTCACTTCCATATGATGAACTTCCCACCCCCAGGTTGTTGCAATGAAAAGGGCCAATCGAATGGAGTCCACAATTTCTACAGGAGAAAACATCTCATCATAGTCTATTTCGTGGATACATTGAAAAAACTTGGAAACCAATATTACCTTAGACTTCGTCACTTGTCCATATTATTCGTTCTTGGTCCTATAGACCGATCCATGTATGAAAATCTTCATGTATGAAGGAAGTGGAACTAGATCCCAAGATTTCTTCTCAAAAAGAGATTTATACTCCTTCTTCATGGTAGCTTCCAAGAAGGGGTTCCTTGCAGCCTCTTCATAGGTTTGTGAGTCTGAAGCTAGAAACATATAGCAATGCATGTACATAATTGGTTCAATAGATGTGAGTGCATGCGAAGGATATTGATACTGAGACATGTTCCTCCTCTAATTAGTTGGATCCCTCGAAAGGTCTCTTGCTGCCTTTAGGGTTCCTTATTCCCACTTGGGCATATGTGGTGGCTCAACATATGCATGTTTATCATCGACATGCTCATCATATTTTGAATAAGATTTGGAACTCAGGTCTAAACCATGATATAAGTGAGTGGAATCATCATCATTGATGTCTAATGCAGACAATGGTACATATGTCTTTGCATGTGGCTCCAATGCTGCATGCAAGGGAGTTTCCCTTAACTCATCTCCTAATGCACTTGACTATAATATCCATGCATTAGGAGATGAGTTAATGAATTTTTATTTTGAAGAATATACAGTAAATCCCTTCCTTATGACCCCCATCTCCCCCAAGTTGAGGTGAACAAATTTGATGGATCAGATCCATCATGTTGGGTTACTCAAATGGAACATTATTTATCCTTGCATGGAATTACTGATGATCTGGTCAAACTTCGTTATGGTTTCATCTATTTTGATCCGGAATGCTGGCAATGGTGGAAATGGCATAGAAAGACACAACAAGGGTATGTTGCTTGGACACAGTTTGTGGCAGAGTTATACAAATTCTTTAACACTGACACATATTATCTTATTTGTTTAGAGAATTTGAAGCAATCTGGAACAGTGGGAGAATTTAGGTGTGTCTTTGAACACATGTATTTCAGAACAGAAGGCATGTTTGATGCCTTCTTCCAAGAATTATTTTATCAATGGCCTCAAAGATGAAATTCAATCCCAGGTCCTCATGGCTTGCCCTCAAACTTGGTTGGAAGCTACTCAAGATGCTAAGGAATACCAACATGTTTTCTCTACTTATACTCACAAACCTCCATTTATTCATCACACATGACCTACCAACCTCTCCCGTCCTCCCACTCCCCTTAATATCCCAAAACCTCAATCTCATTGTCTACATTAAGAATCAAAAGGTAATCATCTTAATTGATAGTGGAAATACACATAATTTTATTCATCGTCATATTTCCCAGGAAACCCATTTCTATATCCATGCAATCAACAACGTTAAGATCATTATTTCCAATGGAGGTTCCATGAAATGTGGGGGGTGTAGGTGAAAATGTGTGTCTCCAAATTGGGTAGTACAACCTGAAATATCATATGTTTTTTATTGACATGGGTGGGTGTGATATTATTCTCAGTGAAGAATGGTTACACACACTTGGTCCCATGCTCCTGTATTTTAAGGAATTAACCATGCAATTCCAATAGGATGGAACACAATATAAGTTCCAAGAAATCAATTCAGGTTCACCTGATATCATCAGTTCCCATCGAATGGAAAATCTTCTCAAAAAAGGTCATTCCAAAATTATTTCCCAACTCCACTCTATCCAAGCTATTGAGACCCGATCGGTGCATCCTAACCTCCAATGTATCATCTCCAAACAATAAGATATTTATTCTACCCCCTAGGGACTTCCTCCTTCTCACGGTGTTCATGATCATTCCATTTCTCTCATCCCCAAAAATAGTCCTCCCAATGTTCTCCCTTATCATCATCCCTTTTCCCAAAAAAATGAAACCAAGAAAATTGTTCAAGAATTGTTGAGGACAAACTTCCTATGATGAGGATGTCATTAACATAGAGAACTGGTTTCAAAAATGATTCTAAGGTCCTCATCATGTAGACTTTTGGATATTATTTGTATATGAAAAATTGTTGAGGGATAAATTATGCATCCATCTTCACATATTGTGCTCTAGGTGTCTACTTGAGGCCATAGAGGGACTTCTTTAGTCAACATACTAAGGATGAGTTTTGAATGAACCCCTATGGTTTCTCCATGAAAATATCCTCCGAGAGATCCCTCTGTAGAAAATTATTCTTCACATCTATTTGATGAACTTCCCACCCCTAGGTTGTTGCAATGAAAAGGTCCAATCCATATTAATGAGAACAAATGAAAATTACTTATAGGAATTTGATGAAGGTGAAACATCTTCTTCCATCTCTCCTTGTCCATCCCCTTTTCTCAAGTAATCTACACTGATTATGCTTCAATGGAATCTCACTTATGGGATCATAAGTTTGGCGTAATTCTCAATTTCCATATATCTTAATACCACTTATGAGATCATAATTTTGGTATCTCTATCTCTCTATACATGTACCTTTCACCATGAAAAGGATTCCTTATATAAGCTTGGAGAGACCCAACTACTTGAGAGATATTTGGGATAAGTTGATGTTTCCTCTCCTTCAGTTGTGGATCTTCCCTAAGATCATGCCTTGAACTCATATTTGAATCCAACCAGCTTCAGAGATTAAGGGGATTCTTCCCTGATTTATCTCAACAAACCAAAAATTCACTCAGAAAGGGCAACACTCCCCCAAAAGTGTGCATAGAGTGTTTCAATGCTCCCCCAAAGAAGCCCAGGGAGCGTTGACACTCCCTGATAGTGGGTAGGGGATCTCTTCCTTCCAAAAATCATTTTTAAGTAGTTTTTTTAGTGGCAGAAGGCTTTTGCTCCTTGTCAAGTGATTTCTCCTCTTCAAAACCAGTCTTTGAGGTGTCTGAAGTGTCCTTATGATGTCATTAGAGAGACAACCTAGGAAAGATAATAATGTGATGTTTGCGACACTTGCGACCAATATGCGAAACTTTTGATATTTGTAATGACGACACTAGACACCATTGCAATGAGTGATTTTGAGGTTTAACAAATTCCCCCCCAAACTGCGAAGTCAGAAGATGATGATGACTAAAGTACTTTGTACACTTTTTCGAGGAAGGGTATAGAATCAAGGAGGCTGAAAAAATATGCACACAACCATGAAACAAATATTATGACATGTTTCAAACCCAAGGCATGCATACCTATGGTTGAGTGATAAAGACTTTTTCAGGTATGGTCGCCATATAATACAATGCGGATCCATAATTATATTGACAAAAAGGTATAGCCACTAAAGATACAATGTGGATCTATACTCCTAGGACCTAAATTGATTGTAGCCACGAAGAAAATATAACGGATATACAAGACGACAAGACATAGCCATGACCAATACAAAGTGGATCTATATTACAGTATATGTGTCAATGTTCTACGAACCTCCATCGCAACCTAGGAAAAGTACATATAGGAGTGATGACTCAACCCAGGGTCTTCTTATCAATCCTAGTGTAGTACGAATATAACCATGTGAATATATGTCTTGATGTCGAACATGGAAGAGACCACTTGATTACCGATTAATGAGGTAAACTGTTAACAAGCGTGAGGCAGATCACCATTAATTTCAATGATTCCCAAGGTACTCTAGTACATTCCAATGAATGTGAATGGATGAGATGAAGTTGAACAACCATGGAATGATTTGATCAAATCTATCTACTAGAGAAAAGTTCATGTGCAACAAACACAAACTTGAAAGAAACAGGCCAAGCATATATTTATATTAATGAGAACAAATGAAGAGTACTTACAGGCCTTTGATGAAGGTGCAACAACTTCTTGTAGCTCTCCTTTTCCAGCCCCTTTTCTCAAGTAATCTACACTATTTATGATTTAATGGAATCTCACTTATGGGATCATAAGTTTGGTGTAATTCTCAATCTTCATATATTTCAATACCACTTATGAGATCATAAGTTTGGTATCTCTATCTCTCTATCCATGTACCTTTCACCATGAGAAGGCCTCCTTATATAAGCTTGGAGAGACCCAACTACTTGAGAGATATTTGGAATAAGTTGAGGATTTCTCTCCTTCAGTTGTGGATCTTCCCTAAGATCGTGCGTTGAACTCATATTCAAGTCCAACCAACTTTAGAGATTGTGGGAATTCTGTTAAATTTTTAATTAAAATAAAGTACCAAGGCAAGTGTTTCTCTTCCCTAGGTGCCTAAGGGGGAGAAAGTGTTGAATGTGGGTCCTAGTCATTTAATTTGTGAGATGCAAATTAAAAGGTGACTTTATGATTAAAGTGAGGGTGAGTGAAGAGACACCAANAATATCAACCATTAGATTAGAAAACTCCTCACCTTCCCTCATGAGGTCGACTAAGGCAAGAGGGTGCACCCATTCTTGGAGAGTTCAAGCATTCTTGTTGAGAGAACAAGGAGAGATGCCAAGAGGCTCTTGGTGAGATTCCAAGAGCAAGGGACCTGTGGTGAGATGCCAAGGTCGGATCTTTGGTGATATGCCAAGATCAAGAGACTCTTGGTGAGATGCCAAGAGAAGGGACCTTTGGTGAGATGCCAAGGTCAGATCTTTAGTGAGATGCCAGAGAGAAAGAGAGAGGTCGAGCTGAGAAAAGAGACAAAATTTGTTGAAGGAGAGCACACATCCCAAGGCAAAAAGAAGTATGGATTTCAGACAGCAAGGAAGAATAGGCCGTATCGTATGGATTTGTGGAGGTCGTATAGCATTTAATGTGCATAGAAATTGAGGAGGACAACAGCTGCAATTTCTGAGAGTATTGGCATGCATTTCAAGGCTGCCACACAACATTTGTTGGCACATAAATTGAGGTAACTGTTGTAATATATTTTTGAGTGTATTTCCGTACAGTCCATATAGTTTGGCACGAATCTTGGGGACCATCCAACATAGTTTACAAGGAGTTGTTCATGCTAGGTTTTCCATACAGTCTTAGCAGAGTTTTGGCACAAATTTTGGGACAGTCCGTACAACATTAATTGATGGGACAACCGTACAGTTGTATGGATTTCTGGGATAGAAATCTAGGAGCATTTTTCATGACTGTTCAAAAGGATTTTTTGTGAAAGAAAGTCCAGATAAGTTTGTGTAAATTTCTGAAGATGAATATGTTGTAAAAGAAATTTCTCAGAAGCTCATAAATAATAAAAATCTCTCTCTCATTGGTTTTCCCCTTGTGGGTTTTTCCAGGGTTGAAGTTAGACCGAAAATCTTTGTGTCTATATTTTTTGAGTTTTGCATATTGCTGATATTTTATTTCTGTGTTGAAAACGATGTTCAGAATCCTCATGTTTCAGTTTTGAAGTTTATTTTCTGTTAAGTTTTTATATGCTGAAACACCGCTATTTCATATGTTGAAACACCACTGTGACATATGCTAAAACAATGCTGAGTGTATGCTGAAACAGTGCTGAGACATATGCTGAAACAGTGCTGAGTATATGCTGAAACAGTGTTGAGACATATGTTGAAACAATGTTGAGTATATGCTGAAATAGTGCTAAGTATATGCTGAAACAATGATGAGTATATGCTGAAACAATGTTGAGACATATGCTGAAATAGTGTTGAGTATATGCTAAAACAGTGCTGAGACATATGCTGAAACAGTGCTGAGACATATGATGAAACAATGCTGAGTATATGTTGAAACAGTGCTGAGTATATGCTGAAACAGTGTTGAGACATATGCTAAAACAATGTTGAGTATATGCTGAAACAGTGTTGAGACATATGTTGAAACAGTGCTGAGACATATGCTGAAACAGTGTTGAAACTGGAGTTTCGGCATTTAACTTTGGTTGAAAAAATTAGTGAGACTAAAACTGGGTGGGATCTAAAATATATAACATGGTATCAGAGCTGAGTTGAAGAGAGGTAGAGATTTCAGCAGACAGAAAGTTGGGACAACAATCACTTCGAGAGGAAGTCACTTGGTGAGAGACCAAGGAGAGGATCTTTGGTGAGATGCCAAGATCAAGAGACTCTTGGTGAGATGCCAAGAGGAGGGACCTTTTGTGAGATGCCAAGGTCAAGACAAACAACAACTTTAGCAGAGGTGGATGAGTTTTCCACCAAGTCTGACAATGAATTTTCCGTGATTGCATGTCTATCATCGAGGACCACTACTCCCGATACTTGGTATATTGACAGTGGTGCCTCTTGCCATATGATAGCAGTTCGTGAGCACTTAATGGATCTTACACAGTGTGGAGATGCAGAGGTAGTGCTTGGAGATGACCAGGAGGTCAAGGTGGCTGGTTGTGGGACTGTATCATTTCGGAGGGAGTCTTTTCCTCCCATGATTTTGACAGAGGTTCTTTATGTTCCGGGATTGAAGAAGAACTTAATGTCAGTTTCTACTATTGAGGAGAAGGGCTATGAGGTTTTGTTCCATGATGGGTAGGTGCTTCTTTTCCCCAGAGGGTCTAGCATCACTTCAGCCAAAGTGATTGGTACTAGACATGAGAGGTTGTATAAGTTCTTGTTCCAGCCAGTGCGAGCATTGATTCATTCCATCAGGAGCAGCAGTGAGCTATGTGAGATATGGCACAGGAGGATGGAACATTTGCACCATGGGGCTTTGCGATTTTTGAGGGAGTTGGTGACGAGAGTTCCAGATTTCAGTTCAGAGCACCATGAGTTGTACAAGGGGTGTACCTTGGGAAAGTACACCAAGACTGCTTTTTCGAGCAGTGACAGTAGAGAAGCAGGGATACTTGATCTTATACATTCAAATGTATGTGGTCCGATGTCTTGGGAATTGTTGACTGGATCCCTATACTATGTTGTATTCATTGATGACTTCTCTCAGAAGTCCTGGATTTTCTTCAGCCGATTTCAAGAGTTCAAAGCTCTTGTGGAGAACAAGACATGGAAAAAAATCAGTGTCTTGAGATGGGAAAATGGGGGTGAGTATACCTCCAATGATTTTATGGATTTCTATGCAGGAGAGGGCATCGGGAGGGAGTTGACTGTTCCTTACAACCCACAGCAGAATGGGGTTGCTGAGAGGAAGAACATGGCCATTGTTGGGGCTACGAGAGCCTTGTTACATGATCAGGGGATGCCACTATTTCTATGGGTTGAGGCATGCTACACTGCAGTTTATCTGCATAATAGGAGTCCTCACAGGGTTGTGGGGAGCATGACTCCTGAGGAGGCTTTCTCTAGGAAGAATCCTGAGGTGCATGGGAGAGAGTCTCATATGTGTAGACTAAAGAAGTCATTGAACAAAGGCAAGTTTTCATTTTTCAGGGACAAGCTTGGAGTGTTGAGTAACACTTACCTTGGTATGAGGGAGTGTTAATTTTTTAATTAAAATAAAGTACCAAGGCAAGTGTTTCTCTTCCCTAGGCGCCTAAGGGGGAGAAAGTGCCGAATGCGGGTCCTAGTCATTTAATTTGTCAGATGCAAATTAAAAGGTGACTTTATGATTAAAGTGAGGGTGAGTGAAGAGACACCAAATCTCAGCCACCCATCTAATCTAATCTCAACCGTTAGATTAGAAAACTCCTCACCTTCCCTCATGAGGTTGACTAAGTCAAGAGGGCGCACCCATTCTTGGAGAGTTCAAGCATTCTTGTTGAGAGAATAAGGAGAGATACCAAGAGGCTCTTGGTGAGATGCCAAGAGCAAGGGACCTGTGGTGAGATGCCAAGGTCGGATCTTTGGTGAGATGCCAAGATTAAGAGATTCTTGGTGAGATGCCAAGATTAAGAGATTCTTGGTGAGATGCCAAGAGAAGGGACCTTTGGTGAGATGCCAAGGTCAGATATTTAGTGAGATGTCAGAGAGAAAGAGAGAGTTCGAGCTGAGAAAAGAGACACCATTTGCTGAAGGAGAGCACACATCAAAAAGGCAAAGAGAAGTATAGATTTCAGACAGAAAGGAAGAACAGGCCATACCATATGGATTTGTGGAGGTCGTACATCATTTAATGTGCACACAAATTAAGGAGGACATCAGCTGCAATTTCTAAGAGTATTGGCATGCATTCCAAGGCTGCCATATAACATTTGTTGGCACAAAAATTGAGGTAACTGTTGTAATATATTTCTGAGTGTCTTTCCATACAGTCTGTATAGTTTGGCATGAATCTTGGGGACCATCCAGCATGGTTTACAAGGAGTTGTTCATGATGGGTTTTTTGTACAGTCTTAGCAGAGTTTTGGCACAAATTTTGGGACAATCCATACAACATTAATTGCTAGGACAACCGTATAGTTGTATGGATTTCTAGGATAGAAATCGAGGAGCATTTTCCAGGACTATTCAAAAGGATTTTTTGTGAAAGAAAGTCCAGATAAGTTTGTGTAAATTTCTGAAGATGAATATGCTGTAAAAGAAATTTCTTAGAAGCTCATAAATAATAAAAAGCCCTCTCTCACTAGTTTTCCCCTTGTGGGTTTTTCCAGGGTCGAAGTTAGGCCGAAAATCTTTGTGTCTATATTTTTTGAGTTTTTCATATTGTTGATATTTTATTTCTGCATTGAAAACGATGTTCAGAATCCTCATGTTTCAGTTCTGAAGTTTATTTTTTGTTAAGTTTTTATATGTTGAAACACCGTTGTTTCATATGTTGAAACACCACTGTGACATATGCTGAAACAATGATGAAACAATGCTGAGTATATGCTCAAACAGTGCTGAGACATATGTTGAAACAATGCTGAGTATATGCTAAAACAATGCTGAGACATATGTTGAAACAGTGTTGAGTATATGCTGAAACGATGCTAAGTATATGCTGAAACAATGTTGAGTATATGTTGAAATAGTGCTGAGTATATGCTGAAACAGTGCCGAGACATATGTTGAAACAGTGATGAGTATATGCTGAAACAGTGTTGAGACATATGCTGAAACAGTGCTGAGACATATGCTGAAACAGTGCTGAGACATATGCTGAAACAGTGCTGAGTATATGCTGAAACAGTGCTGAGTATACGCTGAAACAGTGCTGAGACATATGCTGAAACAGTGCTGAGTATATGCTAAAACAGTGCTGAGACATGCTGAAACAATGCTGAGACATATGCTGAAACAGTGCTGAAAATGGAGTTTCGACATTTAACTTTGGTTGAAAAAATCAGTGAGACTAAAACTGGGTGGGATCTAAAATTTCTAACAAATTCTTCCCTGATTTATCTCAACAAACCAAAAATTTGCTCAGAAAGGGCAGCGCTCCCCCAAAAGGGTGCACAGAGCATTTCAACGCTCCCCCAAAGAAGCCCAAGGATCATTGGCACTCCATAACAGTGGGTAGGGGAGCATTTGCTTCCAAAAATAATTTTTAAGTAGTTTTTTTCAGTGGAGAAAAACTTGTACTCCTTGTCAAGAGATTTTTCCTCTTCAAAACCAGTCTTTGAGGTGTCTTAAGTGTCCTAATGATGTCATTGGAGGCACGACATAAGAAAGATGGATATATGATTCTTGTGAAACTTGTGACACTTGTGGTCAATATGCGACAGTTGCAGACAAGATGTGACACTTACAACACTTGTAATGATGACACTTGCGACACTATTGAAGTGAGTAATCTTGATGTGTAACAGATTGCCTCCCAAAGTGTAAAGTCAGAAGACGATGATGATTGAAGTACTTTTTATAATTTTTCAAGCAAGGGTATAGACTCAGAGAGGTTGAGAAAATATGCACACAACCATCAAAAAAATATTATGATCCAGGTGGATATTGATGACCACCCTCCTTTTCCAAATGGCTCAAAACAGTTTTCTGACCATTTGGGCAATTTACTATTTTTAGGAGGTTTTAACTTCTGGGGCCATTTTGAGGGTCCAAATGAAGGTTTTTCGAGATCGAGGTTCTCAATGATATATGAAGGCATGATTGAGCCCCCAAAATAAATCTCCTTGACAATACTTTTCCAACGAGCTATCACGCGCCTAAAACGGAGATCGTATGCAAAAGTTATAACCCCGGGAAGTTGATGTACTCACTTACTCAAACGGGGCCCACATGACTTTTGGCGCTTCATCTCCTAGGGTTAGGTTTTTGGATGTCTAGGACTTTTGGAATTCCCGTTTATTGTAAAAAGGCCTCTAGAGACTCATTGTAATCATCTTCTCACGAATGCGAGTAGCTGTCACATCTCTTCTCAGAGATAAGCTACCACCATTCTAGCGAGTCTTTCACTCTGTATTTTTACAGTCTCTGTACATTTATTTCATTAATAAAAATCGTGTATTACTATATCTCTGTGTTTATGGTTGTATCTCTGATATATAAACTGTTATATTACTAGATATACACGATATCTCTGTGCATTTCTTTATTATATCTCCGCTCTCATTTCATGTCGAAAATAATCCGGATCATATTATGACATGTTTCAAACCCAAGGCATGCATATGTATGCTTGAGTGATAAAGACGTTTTCAAGTATGGCTTCCATAGAATACACCATGGATCCATAATTATATTGAAAAAAAGGTATATACACTGAAGATACAATATGGATCTATACTCCTATGACCTGAATTGATCATAGCCATGAAGAATACACAGTGGATCTACGAGATGACAAGACATAGCCACGACCAATACAAAGTGGATTTATGTTATAGTATATGTGTCAATGTTCAAAGAAACTCCATCTCAACCTGGGAAAAGTACATATAGGAGTGATGAATCAACCCAGGGTCTTCTTACCGATCTCGATGTAGTACAAATCTAACCATGTGAATAGATGTCCTAATGTCGAACATGGCAGAGACCGCTTAATTACTGGTCAATGAGGTAAACCATTAACAAGAGAGAGGGAGATAACCATTGATGTAATTGATTCCCAAGGTACTCTAGTACATTCTAATGAATGTGAATGGATGATATGAATTCAAACATTTTTGGAATCATCCAATCAGAAGTCAATGATGTGAACCTATTGTCGAACGTGAGGAGGCCTACCATTGAGGCATGTAGTGTTGGAGTTACTTCACACACACCTAGGATTTCTTTTTCCTAAGGTTTTTTATTTGTTCATTAGTCATAATTAGTCATTATCTAGTCTCCTATATTTTAGGAGAGAATATTCCACCTAGAGAATATTCTCTTACAGTTCACACTTCAGTTTGACTAGTTGAGTTGAGTTTAGATGTTGCATTGGGATCATCACCATGAAACATTGGGACCATCACCATGATAATTAGAAATTACCTTGATATCATCACCAAAGTGGCACATTATCATTGATTCCTTGATTTAACTCCTCACTACTTTCTGTTCAGTCATTTAACTGAAGACTAGTTGACTAGTTAACTCAACTAGGTGACAGTTCACTCCCATAACTACCTGAGAGACTAGAATAGGTGGTAGTTCACTCCCGTAACTATTGGTGTGTGTCCATATCACTCTATACCACCACTATGGCGACTTGGTTCACCTTAATTTAAACTAATTTAGTTATATAGAATATATCATGTGTAAATTATTCATTATTCATAACGGTTAATGAGAATTCTTTCCATTCTTTCTCTCCTTCTTCTTCTTTTTCAAATTATCTCTACAAATGTGTGTATAATTGTTTATATAGATCTATTCTATGTAGTTTCATTACATTTACATGGTATAAGAGATGACAGAGTGCTAAGAAAAAGATACACACAAAAAAACATTTGCAGGTACAAAATATTGAAGACAGCGAAAAGATGGATTTCCAAAAAGAATTAATTCTTACACCTTACAACTATTTTTCATAGAAGGAGAAAATAGCCATACATATATTATCCATAGGGATGTACAGGTTAATCATGAATACAGATACAGAGCCGACATTAGCCATAGAAAAACACAAGTACTTAAATTGCATGAATGAGGCACTCGAAACAATTTGCAGTCTTATTTCTCTCGATCTCGTTTTTCATATGTCTTCCTGTAAGACTCCCAATGAATCCAGGAACATCTTGGAAGGGATATTTGGATAAAAAGATGAGATGAGGTAACACATGCTATAGGTGGAGCTGCTCACATTGGATCCAAAAAGCTTCGAGAATATCCAAGATTTCTTTACAAAATTCAAGGATTTACTGTCGCAACTCAAAGCTTGCGGGGTTGATAAATTGAAGGAGGAGAAACAAATGGTTTTCACCATTCTCTCCAATATTGGTCCTGAATTCTCAGTATTCATATATACATTCCATACTTCCATATTCCCCTCTAGAGCCACCTGGAAGATGCCTTCTCTTGAGGACTTTATTGAATCCCCGACACAAGAGAAAACCAAGCTCATCAACATGGGCACAATCAATGGCCCAAGGGCGCATGCACTCACTGTGCATTATGGAAACCACAAATATAAGAAATATAAAGATAAATATAAGCGAAAATATCATGCACATACGAAGAAGGAAGGGTACAAAAAACCCTTCACCAATGCCTCCAGATCCAAAGGAGAAAAGGGAAGAAAAGGAGAGAAATGCACATATTGCCACAAAGGATTCCATTTGGAATCCACATGCATGAAAAAAAAATTAGATATGATGTCTTATATACTTTAGAAAAACAACCTTTGAGATCACATCCCCGAGGGTGCAAAGAAGAAGAAGCCAGAAGATCTGAATTCCAAGAAAGGCAATTTTATCCATGCCTTGATTGCAATCATCTCCTCTCCTGATGATTGGATCGTAGATTCAGGGGCATCACATCACATGGATGCCTCAAAATCAGTCTATTATTGTTTGAATGCATGAAAAGGTCCTCCTATTATGATGGGGGACAACTCTTCTATCGAAGTCACTGACAAAGGAAGGATTGAACTCACCAATGGAAGCTTTGAGAATGTGTTGCGTGTTCCCAATCTTTCTGTCAATCTTCTCTCCGTGTATCAGATGACGAATTCCAACACTAGAAAGAAATTCATACTCACACCAAATTCCATGGACATATATGAAATGCAAACCAACTTCGAGGTTTCTACCAGTGAGGTAAATCATCAGTCTAGATTGTATACATTTTTTGAATTCATTGAACTCGATTCTTCTTTACTGCTTACTCATGCTGATGATAGTAGTAGGATATGGCACGAAAGTTTTGGAAATTTGAATTTCAGATACATGCAAAAGCTTAGAAAGCACATATTAGTTGATGGTCTACCAGACATCCTCTTCTCAAAAGAAGTATGTGAGGGATGTGTTCTTGGAAAACACCCTCAAGAGAAATTCATCAAAGGAAAGTTTGAACGAGCTTCCGCACCTTTAGATCTGATCCACAATGACCTCATGGGTCCTTTTCCACATTCATCAATCAACAAAGCAAGGTTTGTTCTCATTTTTATTGATGATTTCTCATGTTTTACTTAGATCTACTTTCTCAGGAAAAAATATGAGGTCTTTCAACACCTCAAAGATTTCAAAGCTTCGGTTGAGACATAGTCCAGAAAGAAGATCAAAGTCCTCTAAAATGATAATGGGGGAGAGTATGTGAATCATGATATTCATAATCATTTCCATGAGGTAGGGATTTAGTTGCAACATATAGTTGCCTACACTCCTCACCAAAACAGAGTTTCCAAGCGGAAAAATAGATCTCTGAAGGAGATGGCATCTTACATGTTGCATGCAAATTCACTACCACAGAGACTATGGAATGAAGCACTTAAATATGCAACATACATACAAAATAGATCTCCTCATATCTCTATCAAGGATAATACCCCCTACAAGGCTTGGAGCGGCCTCAAACCGAAAGTGGCCCACTTTCACATTTTTGGTTCACGTGCATGGGCCCAGATTCCCTATGAAAAGAGGAAGGCACTTTATCCAGAAAGCACTGAGTGCACTTTTTTTGGATACCCTGATGGTGTGAAGGGATATCGACTTATTGATATTTCCTTGGACCGACTCATCATTGAGAATAGTGTCCTATTTGAGGAAAGTGTCTCGCATGTACCTCATCAGTCGCATGCAGACACCTTCACTCTTCCACCTGTCTGATATGATAAACATGCATATGATGACTCTTCTTCACATGAGAGTTATTGTTTAGAGGAATCAGATGATTCAAATTCAAAGTTAGTTCAGTTAGATGTAGAGTCAGAGCATCCAGATGCAGTCTCAGAGCTAGAGCAGAGGCCCAAGTGGGCATAGACTACTCTTCAGGATGCAGGGGATCTTGTTGGTGATCCAGTCGATACTAGGAGGAATCGATCTGATTTTGAGGAGCCTCTTATTGCACTCACTTCCACTAAACCATTGCCTTCCAGGCATATTTTCCTGGTTCAGTCTTTAGATACATAGTCTTATGGCGATGGTATTGGAAACCCCTTTTCGGAAGCCGCCATGTAGGAGGAGTACAACTCCCTCATCGAGAACCAGAATTGGGATCTAGTTCCCCTTCCTTTTGGGAGGAAACTTGTCAAATGCAGAAGGGTCTATAGGACCAAGAGCGCAGCATATGGACAGATCAGTAGATACAAATCTAGGCTTGTCGCCAAAGAATTTCAATAGGTTCATGGTATTGACTATGATGAGACCTTCACTCCAGTAGCCAAGATGGATTCAATATGATTTGCACTTGCCATTGCGGAAGCCAAGGGATGGAAAGTCCACCAGATGGATGTGAAGAATGCATTTCTTCATGGTGATCTCTTTGAGGAGATCTATATGAAGCAGCCCCAGGTATTTATGCAGGACTCATCTTTGGTCTGTCGATTGAATAAATCACTTTATGGCCTCAAGCAGGCTCTGAGGGCATGGTATGCCAATATGGACTCCTACCTGTTGTCACAAAAATTTGTACATTGTAAATTAGACCTGAATGTATACATGCTTAGGAAAAATGATTCACTTCTACTTTTAGTTCTGTATGTTGATGATTTGTTGATCATGGGTTGCTCGACTTTAGCGATTGCTGCAGTCAAGAGGATTCTTCATGACAGGTTTTTGATGATGGACATGGGTCCACTAAACTTCTTCCTTGGACTTGAGATCAGTCAGGATGCATCAAGAATCAAACTATCTCAGGCCAAGCATGCACGAGATCTCCTTGAGATATTTCACATGACAAACTGCAAGTCTACTCCGACTCCTTTCCTATCAGGAGTCAAACTTGAGGATGGTGGGGAGAATCCACTGGTTGACAGATACAGACAGCTAGTGGGGATCTTGTTGTATCTCACACACTCCAGACCCGACCTCTCATATGCAGTTGGCGTAGTTTCCATGTTCATGTAGGAGCTGCATGAGCTACATTGGAAAGTTGCAAAGCATATCCTCTGATACATACATGGAACTATCACCTTTGGGATTCTATATGTAGTAGAATCTACATTAGATCTCATTGGTTTTACTGATTCTGACTGGGTTGGTGATAACATTGATCACACGTCCACATCTGGTTACTCACTTAGTCTTGGTTCTGGGCCTATTTGTTGGTCAAGCAAGAAGTAAGCTATCATTTTTCTATCTTCAATCGAGGTAGAGTACAGAAGGGTAGTTAACATAACCATTCAGGCTATGTGGCTACAACATTTTCTCACTGAGTTGCGCATTCAGTTTCATCGGTTGATCGTCATCTGGTGTGACAACCAGAGCACTCTGAAGTTCTACAGAGATCTAGTTTAGAGGCAGCGGATGAAGCACATCGAGATCCAAATGAACTACATCTGGGACTTAGTACATGAGGGGATCATCAACTTACAGTTATGTCCTTCAACAGAACAGACGATAGACATTTTCACCAAGACCTTCACTGAGCAGAAATTCCATTCTCTGTAAGGTCGTCTTGGAGTGAAGGAAACAATTTCCTAGCAAATGTAGTTCTTATTTTTACATACATTGTACCTTGAGGGGGGGGTTTTCCTTCTTTCCTCGCTTTATTTTTAGTGTATCTTTTGTACTTGGGTACCTAACATGGCCTCATTGCCGGGACCCAATCTTTATTTTCACCATAGTGATGTTCAGGGGAGGTGTTGGAGTTACTTCACACACACCTAGGATTTATTTTTCCTAAGGTTTTTTATTTGTTCATTAGTCATAATTAGTCATTATCCAATATTCTATATTTTAGGAGAGAATATTCCACCTAGAGAGTATTCATTTTCAGTTCACATTTTAGTTTGACTAGTTGAGTTGAGTTTAGATGTTGCATTGGGATCATCACCATGAAACATTGGAAACATCACCATGATAATTCGACCTTACCTTGGTATCATCACCAAAGTGGTGCATTAGCCTTGATTCCTTAATTTAACTCCTCACTACTTTCTGTTCAGTCAGTGAACTAAAAACTAGTTGACTAGTTAACTCAAGTAGGTGGTAGTTCTCTCTCGTAACTGCCTGAGAAACTAGAATAGGTGGAATTTCACTCTTGTAACTACTGGTGTGTGTCCATATCACTCTAGACCACCACTATGGTGACTTGGTTCACCTCAAGTCGAAATCATTGAGTTATACAGAGTATATCATGTGTAAATTATTCATTATTCATAATGGTTAATGATAATTCTTTCCATTCTTTCTCTCCTTCTTTTTCCAATTCTCTCTGCAAATGTGTGTATCATTATTTAGCTAGATATATTATGTGAAAGTTCAACACATTTACATGTAGGTCCCAAAGTGCTATCTGGTTTCTAAGTCTAGCTTATGGATAATGTGTTGAAGTCGACAGGAATAGACTCATTGAAGGAGGGCCTTGATGTATCTCCCATCAACGACATAAAATTGACACAGAGATTTAATTTTAATATCAAATGAACATGGATAGACAGAAGCATTAAACATGATGTTTGTGATGGCTAAATCTCAAGGTAGATAATTCCCTTGAACACTGAGCCATGACAGCAGAAACATGACAGGGACGAAAACTTGATAATGCGATGGATACTGTGACTTATATCGGGTGACCCAAAGGATTAAGGAAACTCAAAGAATTGGTTCAGTGAAGAGGTTCAACAGATTGAAATTTGTGCAAAGATAAAATTCTCTATTCAAGGGTGACTGTAAGGTTACTAGTAAAGTTCTCAAACACTTCTTGGATTTCTTCTTTCAATTTTTCCCCCATCCAGATAGACGAGTAACTCTTTTTGGTTTAATGATCTTGAGGAGGGTAACACATGCTCGATATAACTCACCTTCAATAATTTCCTCTTCCTTTTTTTAATGAACTGGAATAAGTAAGGGTTCGGTCGCATATGGCCCCTTCAATGTATGATTGTTTAACGAGTCCAGAGAAGGTAGAATTGGTTGTTTTCATATTTATAGTCTTAAAATGACTTAAAGATGACTCCAATGTGGTCCTTTTTCATAATATTAGTCTTGCGAGGTCGAAAAAGATGCCCTTTCAAACCTTTTAATGAGTGGTAAGGGAAGCAAGATCACTCGATAATCTTTTCACGTTTAGAGAGTCTGAAAAGAGATTAAAGGAGACTCCAAGGGGTTCCTTTTTCGTGTATCCATGCGAGTCCGAGAAAGAGATAAAAGTTTATGCATTTGTGTTCTCAGGTTTTAATGAGCACAAAAAAGAACAAAGACTAAGCTCAGTATTCTGCCCCCATCTTGAAATCTAGTGGATTAACTCCAGAATGATCATCAAATGTTGGAGACATGCCCCCCAAGCTTTAATTCATTCACCAACT
The DNA here is from genome assembly GCA_032191745.1 of Picea mariana. Taxonomy (NCBI): domain Eukaryota; kingdom Viridiplantae; phylum Streptophyta; class Pinopsida; order Pinales; family Pinaceae; genus Picea; species Picea mariana. Next base: position 569,931 of record JASDQU010101138.1, on the reverse strand, counting down.
TTGAGGTTTTCACCAATTTCTGTACTAGAGGGAGAAAAAGGATACAGTTCGATGAAATGAAGGTTCAAATACGAGACCTAACGAAAGACTCAACTCGACATCTATGAGATTTAGTGAAAGTCTCGACCTGACAGGAGAGGTGATTGTTTCATTTTTTAACGAGCTTGCTACAGAGAGGAAAACTATGCTCAAGGCTCTAGGTTCAATCCCCAGATTTTTGTTTTATTTTTTAACGATCTTTCTATATAGAGGAAAACTATGATCGTAAACACTTCTTGATCATGGATTTCAAGAGGATAACGCTCTGGAAGGACACCATGTCAAGGGACAAAACTTGGTCATGGCTTCCATGAGAGCTTCATAGGATGGAAGAACAACACTCTAGAAGGAACACATTTTGAGATATGTGATAGGGGTAAGGATATCAGGCTCCAATAGCCCTACCGAAGATATCACCATGTCAACTACCAGATCCAATTCATCGAGAGTTGAAGGCATGGGAGACAACGCCACATAATTGACCTATGGCAAGGTTGATACTGACTGCATATACGAACCGTTTAGGGAGTTCATTGCATTGTTGGTTAATTCATAGTCAACAAACAAAATTTTATCAATAATCACCATTCTTCCATAATGTGGGAAAGTTATCACACGAAAAAGAGTGGATACAATAACTTTAATGGAATAGACATAATTTCTCCCAAGGAGTAAATCAAAATCCAAGGGATCCTGGACTACCATAACATCAATAAAGACTGTTTTCCCTCCCAAAGTTATAGGAAATTGAGGAAGGATCTCTAAAGGGTGATTGGTTCTTCTGTTAAAATAAAACAAAGTCTAGGTAACCAACACAACCTAAGAATAACCCAAAGCTTTCCAAGCAATAGAGGACAAAATACTAACAGACGAACCTTAAACTATCAGCATTTGAGGAATGACCCAACCACAAACCTGTACTGTGATCTTGAAAGGAATGTGAGAGGGAAGATGAGGTCAAGTTAGAACACCGAAATAAAAAAGGATGGCCTCATTACTTTGAAGTGTTTTCGCGGGAGAAGGAGGGATGCCCCTGACATGGTAGATTTTGTATCAATGAGAAAAACATGGATAGAATCAAGTTTACTCTCTAGAGGGAGAGTAGGATCGACCGATGGTGGAACTGGATCGACCACTTTGGCACTCTTCAGAGGAGGAGTGGGATTGACTGATGATCTAACTGAAGAAACCACTTTGGAAATCTTGAGAGGAGGAGTGGGATCGACCGATAGCGAATTTAGATCGACCACTTTGACACTCTTTGGATGAAGGGTGGGACTGACCAATGACGGGACTGGATCAATCACTTGGTTTTTTATTTTCAGATGAAAAGTGGGGCTGAATGATGAAAAAAATGGATCATCTACTTTGGTGAGTGTTTCAACTAAGGATTAAACTAGATTGACCACCTGATCAACCAGATTGGTCAATGACAAGACTAGATCTAGATTGACCATTCTATAAACTAACGATGGGTTGGGGGAAATATTACGATAACCTTTTCGATGTTGAAGATTTTCGAAAATAGAATAATCCTCATCCATACAAGGACAAAGGTGAGAATATTGATCACCTTCACGTAACATGCATGGAAACTTGAAAGTTGTCTTCTTCTTACCAACCTTAACATCACTATTTGATGGGGCATCACCAACATGTACATAAGGGGCTGATGACATGGAGGACCACATTTCTAAGACCTTGGGAAGACCAGGGAAATCACTCAAAAAGTGGTCACCCTTACAAAGAATGCAAGGGAATTTGGGTTTTTGATTGTTTTTTTTAATCTTATTGACCTCATCAACACTCCCAGTACTATTAACTGTAGTTGGTTTCTTAGATCCAACATTTGATGTAGTTGGAGGCTTGGTCCGTTTCTATTTCTTCTTCTTCTCTTTGCATTTATTCTTCTTCTTATTAACCTGGTTACTCTCTTAGGATATTTCACTAGGCGAATAAGGAGAAATGGAAGGAGACCTGATGAGAGAAGAAGGAGAAAGGTCAACATGAGGTTGATGTGTGGGTGGCATGCTTACATCTGAAGCACCTGTATTTGAGATCACCATAGTGGAAAAAAACCATACCGGTAACCCAATTTTGAGACCTGGAAGGCTCAAAGTAGAAATGTAAGGAGGACCAATGTTTCCGTAAGAAGGAAAAAAAAAGGGTTCCCCTAGAAAAGGGGTTCCTTCATTGGTCATTATGGGAAATGACGCCATAAAAATAAAAATCCAACCTAGATTCTGTTAGGGAGAACAAACATCACATGATAAAAATTTAGTGAGCAAGCAAACAAACAAAACCTTCTCACAATGAGCACACTAGTTGGTGATGAAATCCAATGTGGCGGGAACAAAGTAAGAAGGGGATGAGATAGAACGGGCATAAAATTTACGTTGATGACCTGCTTAATGGAATTACACCCTGGTGCAAGCTCCCACACATAATGATGGGTATACCCTCTAAGGAGCCCGAGTGAGTCTGGCCAATGTCGATTCTAGGTACCATGAAGACTTTCCCCTCCACAGTCACCTTGTGTAAATACCCTAAAGAGATAGGCCACTAAGGTTACCAACTACAACAGCGATGCCTGGGGAAATAGTCGATAGTCCAATCCATGCTTAAGGGTAGGGTATCTATCCCGAAATCAACTTGAAAGGCTTCCACTCATCATTGTGGGTATTCCTTCAAGAAACCCCCATAATATGTGCAATATCTACACCAAGACCAACAAAGAAGGGTGAGTAACTCTGCCAATCTTAATACGAACTCGTGATTGACCCTTGTGTGAGAAGGGATTCCCAAGACAAAATGTAGCAATTAGATTTCACCGCTCCCTAACACAAAATGTGATGCTTGTTTGCAACTTTGGAAATTTATCTTTCACACCTATTCCAAATCCCTACAACTAATCTAATGTAGGTTTGCTACTAGAAAATGTAAAAATTTCTAATCAATTTTTAGTTTAGAGCTTGATTTTTAAGGTTTTTGTTACCCAAAAGGAAAATGGCATGGACAATATGGTGTTTTGACCGACTCGAAATTTATGCAAAGATATGAATATGAAATCTTTTCATTTCGATGAAAGCTATTCTACGAGAAGGAGAAAACATTCATCACATCAGATGCACAATGTCCCAAAATGTAAAAAAACATGCAATTCCTCTACTGCAAATGTAAGGATTCAAGGAAGAGAATAAAATGAAAAGAAGAATCCAAGAAAATATGGGGAGAAGGATAAACCACTCAAAACTTAATCACTTGGGAATATGACCTCAAATATCAAAAGGAAAAGTACAAAAGACCTCTGAATATCCTTACAAAATTTTTCACTCAGTCACATAAATGAGAAGAAAATGACAAATTGACTCTAAATCATCAAAGACAAAGAGTGACTTGAAGGTAAAGAAGAAAAATGTCAAAATTCCAAACAAAACATGATCAATTCTTAGAAAACAAAGTGTTGAAGGCCAAATCAAGAATGTACTGAGATGATGAGACTTTGAGCAAGTGCCAAAAGAAAATAAATGAACTTAAGAGAATAAAACCCTAAAGGATTTTGCATAGAAAAGCGGCAGCGCTCTGGTGTAATGGGCACCAGATCATTCGAATGCTCTAAGTAAGACTAGTAGGGAGCGTCAATGCTCTGGTAGCAAGGGTAGGGGCGCGTTGGCCACTAAAAATTATGAAAAAATGCCCAGAAAGTCAAAAAATCAAGCAAACTCATTCAATCAACTTGAAGGTGATGAAATCAAGAGACAATCAATCAGATCCAACAATCAAGGACAATATGGAGAAAGTAAAGAAGTGGGCAAAGGGCCAAAACAATATCTAGGAAAGGAAACAAAAATTAGATCTCCTCCCCTTTGGAGTCACCAATTTCTGTTACAGGTGAATTCTCTTGCGGACAAGTGGATTCGTGAAAGCAAGGCCATGTTTCCAAAAGGCTTGGGAAGACAATAAGAAATTCAATATGGATCAGAGGAAGAAGGAATATAAGCCACCATTCTTCATAAATAATCCACAAGGAAAGAAACAACATGAAGAATCCAGAACGATTGACACAAGGATTGAAGGGCCAAGAAAGCCACCTATGCAATGTTGGGGTTGTAAAGGAGACCATAGGATTAGAGATTGTCCTCACAGGGGTGAAAAAGGTAGGGTTGTTCACAATGTACAAAAATTTGAAATATTAGAGGACATGGGAAGATATGTGGCAAGGATTTATGCAACCCTAGACAATAAGCAAGCAGAGTATCAATCCCACATGATTTAAGTGGAAGGTATGATCAACAACCAAACCATTTCTATTTTAATTGATTCAAGAGCTAGTCATAGTTATATAGACCCTAAGATGGTGGAAAGTTTGCAATTTCCAAGAAGAAAGCATTTGAAATCCTAGTTGGTGCAACTGGCTATAGGAGCCAAAAGAAAATTTAATGAGATGGTTAATTCATGCCTCATATACATGAATGGAATGAACACCAAGGCATATTTAAACATCTTTCCTTTAGGTCCCTATGACTATCTAATTGGGATGGATTGGTTGGACCAACAACACACTCTCTTAGAATGTCATAACAAAGCATCTACTTGCCTGGATGAGGAAGGGAAACTAAGGAAGGTACAGTGAATTCCCAAGTTAGTAACCATTAGAGATATTTCAGCATTGCAGCTGAAGAAATGTTACATAAAATGATGTCAAATAATTGCATCTCATTTGGTCAAGACACCTAGAGATAAGGTGAAAATTTTGAAAGATTATGAAGCCTTGGAAGATTTTGAAGATGTTTTCAAGGAGGTACGCGGACTACCCCCAAGGAGATACATTGATTTCTCTATAAATTTGATGTCTGGAACAGTGCCAGTATCAAAGACTCCTTACAGAATGAGTACACCAGAATTGAAGGAGTTGCAAATGCATCTTGAAGAACTTATGAAGAATGGGTATATATGCCCAAGCGTATCACCTTGGGGTGCCCCAATATTGTTTGTGAGAAAGAAATATGGAACACTAAGGTTGTGCATTGACTTTAGACAGTTGAATAAAGTGACTGTTAAGAACAAGTATCCTCTGCCAAGGATTGATGACCTCTTTGATCAATTGAAGGATGCAAAGATATTTTCAAAGATAGATCTCAGATCAGGATACCATCAGGTAAGGATTAAAGAATAAGATATCAGCAAGACCACCTTCAAGACAAGGTATGGTCATTATGATTTCACAGTGGTGCCATTTGGGTTGTCAAATGCACCAGTTGTTTTCATGTGCTTAATGAATGGTGTTTTCTGAGATCATTTGGACAAGTTTGTCATTATATTTTTGGATGACATTCTTATATATTCCAAGTCAGAGGAAAAGCATGAACATGATTTGAGGATGGTGTTGCAAGTATTAAGGGAACATCGGTTATATGCCAAATTGAGAAAGTGTTCAATTTACGATAAACAGATTCATTATTTGGGGCATATCATTTCAAAGGATGGGATAGAAGTGGATCCTAAGACGATAGAGGCCATTAGGGAATGGTCAATGCCGAAGAATTTGATAGAGGTGAGATCATTCATGGGTCTTGCAGGCTACTACAAAAGATTTATTGAAGGATTCTCGAATATTGCACACCCAATCACTTCTTTGCAAAGAAAGGGAGTGAAGTTTTAGTGGACATTGGATTGCGAGAAGAGTTTCCAACACTTGAAACAATTATTGACAAGTGCTCCAATTTTAAGGATCATAGACCCAAATGAAGACTTCATCATGTAAATGGGGTTGTCATATGTTATGAATCAAGGAAGTTGAAGGATCATGAAAGAAACTATGCCACTCATGATTTGGAGTTGACAACCATAGTGCATGCCTTGAGGAAATGGAGACACTACCTCATGGGAAAGAGGTTTGAGCTAAGAACAAACCACAATGGTCTGAAATATTTATTTGATCAGCCAAATCTAAATTCTAGGAAAAGTAGATGGTTAGAATTTCTAAGAGAATACAAATTTGATATAAAGCATATTAAGGGGAAAGAGAATAAAGTGGCTAATGCACTTAGCAGGAAGGTACATGAATTACATGCTACAACCATTAGTATGTATCAGATTGATATTAAAATAAAAAATCTAGAGGCTACAAAAGTAGATCTGCAATACAGAGAATTGGTAGCTATGCTACAACAGGGTAAGATGTTATAGAAGGTGGATAATTATAAGTTGGTAATAAATGGAATATTGTTGTGTAATAATAGAATTTTTGTCCCAAATGTCTAGGACTTGAAATGTATGATTCACATGCAATGCATAATGTTCCTTATGCAGGGCACCCTGGATATCAGAAAACTGTGGAAGCAATCAAGAGCCATTACTTTTGGCCAGATATGAAGAGAGAGATCATTGAGTACATCGCTAGATGTATGGAATGCCATAAATTTAAAGATGAGAATATGCACCCAGCAGGGTTGCTGCAACATTTAACCATTCTTGAATGGAAGTGGGAAGTGGTGACAATGGATTTTATTAGCGGATTACCTAGAACAGGAAAGATGCATGATTTGATCATGGTTGTGGTGGACAAGCTTATGAAAGAAACACATTTTATTCCACTAAAAACTATGCACAAGGCAACATATGTTGCTAACATTTTTATGAAGGAAGTGGCACGATTGTACGGGATTCCTAAAACAATTGTGTCCGACAGAGACCTGAAATTCACCTCAAATTTCTAGAAAGTATTGTTCAAAGGATTTAGAATGAATCTAAATTTTAGTACAACTTATCATCATGAGTCTGATGGAAAGACCAAGAGGGTGAACATAGTGATAGAAGATATATTGAGAATGTATGTGATGGACAAACCATCAAAATGGGAAGACTACCTACACTTGGTAGAATTCGCTTACAACAATGGGTATCAGGAATCATTGAAGATGAGCCCATTTGAAGAACTTTACGAAAGAAAGTGAAATACTTCAGTGAGTTGGGATAATCCAGTTGATAGGATAGTAGTTGGGCCAAAGTTGCTCAAGGAGATGGAGGACCAAATGGTAAAAATTAATAAGAATTTAAAACATGCCCAAGACAGACAAAAATGTTATGCCAATAAGAAAATAACCCACATAGAATTCAAAGTGGGTGATCATGTTTTCCTGAAAGTAAAATCTAACAGGAGTTCCCTGAAGCTGGGTAGTTGCACCAAGTTGGCAGCCAGATTTTGTGCAACTTAAGAGAATAAAACCCTAAAGGATTTTGCACAGAAAAGGGGCAATTCTCTAATGTAATGGGCACTAGAGCATTCCAACGCTCTGTGTGAGACTAGTAGGGAGCGTCAATGCTCTTGTAGCAAGGGTAGGGGCTCATTGGCCTCTAAAAATTTTGAAAGAATGCCCGGAAAGTCAAAAAATCAAGCTAAATAATTCAATCAACTTGAAGGTGATGAAATCAAGAGCCAATCAATCAGATCCAACAATCAAAGACAAGATGGAGAAAGTAAATAAGTGGGCAAAGGGCCAAAACAAGATCTAGGAAAGGAAACAAAAATTAGAGCTTCTCCCCAGTGGAGTCACCAATTTCTATTATAGGTGAACCCTCTTGCGGACAAGTGGATTCCTGAAAGAAAGAACATATTTCCAAAAGGCTTGGGAAGAAAATAAGAAATTCAATATGGATCAGACGAAGAAGGGAGCTAATCCACCATTCTTCAGAAATAATCCACAAGGAAAGAAAACACCTAAAGAACCTAGAACGATTGAGACAAGGATTGAAGGGCCAAGAAAGCCACCTATGCAATGCTGGGGTTGTAAAGGAGACCATAGGTTTAGATATTGTCCTCGCAGGGGTGAAAAAGGTAGGGTTGTTCACAATGTACAAAAAGTTGAAATAGTGGAGGACATGGGCAGATATGTGCCAAGGATTTATGTAGCCCTAGACAAGAAGCAAGAAGAGTATCAATCCCACATGATTGAAGTGGAAGGTATGATCAACAACCAAACCATTGCTATTTTAATTGATTTAGGAGCTAGTCATAGTTATATAGACCCTAAGATCATGAATAGTTTTCAATTTCCAAGAAGAAAGCATTTGAAATCCTGGTTGGTGCAACTGGCTATAGAAGCCAAAAGAAAATTTAATGAGATGGTTAATTCATGCCTCATGTACATGAATGGAATGAAAACCAAGGCATATTTAAAAATCAAGGAGGTACCTGAACTACCCCCATGGAGATACATTTATTTCTCTATAAATTTGATGTTTGGAGCAGTGCTAGTATCAAAGAATCCTTACAGAATGAGTACACCAGAATTGAAGGAGTTGCAAATGCATCTTGAAGAACTTCTGAAGAAGGGGTATGTACGCCCAAGCGTATCACCTTGGGGTGCCCCAATCTTGTTTGTGGGAAAGGAGGATGGAATACTAAGGTTTTTCATTGACTTCAGACAGTTGAATAAAGTGTCTGTTAAGAACAAGTACCCTCTGCCAAGGATTGATGACCTCTTTGATCAATTGAAGGATGCAAATATATTTTCAAAGGTAGATCTCAGATCAGGATACCATCAGGTAAGGATCAAATAATAAGATATCAGCAAGACCACCTTCTGAACAAGGTATGGTCATTATGATTTCACAGTGGTGCCATTTGGGTTGTCAAATGCACCAGTTGTTTTCATGTGCTTAATGAATGGTGTTTTTCGAGAGGATTTGGACAAGTTTGTCAATATATTTTTGGATGAAATTCTTATATATTCCAAGTCAAAGGAAGAGCATGAACATGATTTGAGGATGGTGTTTCAAGTATTAAGGGAACATCAGTTATATGCCAAATTGATCAAGTGTTCATTTTATGATAAACAGATTCATTATTTGGGGCATATCATTTCAAAGGATGGGATAGAAGTGGATCCTGAGAAGATAGAGGCCATTAGAGAATGGTCAATGCTGAAGAATGTGATAGAGATGAGATCATTCATGGGTCTTGTAGGCTACTATAGAAGATTTATTGAAGGATTCTCAAAGATTTCACACACAATCACTTATTTGCAAAGAAAGGGAGTGAAGTTTCAGTGGACATTGGATTGCGAGAGGAGTTTCCAAAACTTGAAACAATTATTGACAAGTTCTCCAATATTAAGGATCGCAGACCCAGATGAAGACTTCATCGTATGCACCGATGCATGTAACGAAGGACTTGGTGGAGTCCTCTGTCAAAATGGGGTTGTCATATGTTATGAATCAAGGAAGTTGAAGGATCATGAAAGAAACTATGCCACTCATGATTTGGAGTTGACAACCATGTGCATGCCTTGAGAAAATGGAGACACTACCTCATGGGAAAGGGGTTTGAGCAAAGAACAGACCACAATGGTCTGAAATATTTATTTGATCAGCCAAATCTAAATTCTAGGCAAAGAAGATGGTTAGAATTTCTAAGAGAATAAGAATTTGATATAAAGCATATAAAGGGGAAAGAGAATAAAGTGGCTAATGAACTCAGCAGTAAGGTGCATGAATTACATGCTACAACCATTGTTATGTATCAGTCTGATATTAAAATAAAAATTCTAGAGGCTACAAATGTAGATCTGGAATTGGTAGCTATGCAATAGCAGGGTAAGATGCTATAGAAGTTGGATAATTATAAGTTGGGAATAGATGGAATATTATTGTGTAATAACATAATTTTTGTTCCAAATTTCCAGGACTTGAAACGTATTATTTGCATGCAATGCATAATGTTCCTTATGCAGGGCACCCTGGATATCAGAAAACTGTGGCAGCGATCAAGAGACATTACTTTTGGCCAGGTATGAAGATAAACATCGCTGAGTACATCGCTAAATGTATGCAATGCTAGAAATTTAAAGATGAGAATATGCACCCAACAGGGTTGGTGCAACATTTAACCATTCTTGAATGGAAGTGGGAAGTGGTGACAATGAATTTTATTAGGGGATTGCCTAGAACAGGAAAGCTGCATGATTCGATCATGGTTGTGGTGGACAGGCTTACGAAAGAAGCCAATTTTATTCCACTAAAAACTATGCACAAGGAAGCAGATGTTGCTGACATTTTTATGAAGGAAGTGGCACAATTGTACGGGATTCCTAAAACAATTTTGTCTGACAGAGACCCAAAATTCACCTCAAATTTCTAGAAAGGATTGTTCAAAGGATTCAAAATGAATCTAAACTTTAGTACAACTTATCATCATGAGTTTAATGGAAATTCAAAGAGGGTGATCAGAGTGATAGAAGATATACTAAGAATGTATGTGATGGACAAACCATCAAAATGGGAAGACTACCTACACTTGGTAGAATTCGATTACAACAATGGGTATCAAGAGTCATTGAAGATGAGCCCATTTGAAGCACTTTATGGCAGAAAGTGAAATACTCCAGTGAGTTGGGATAATCCAGCTGATAGGATAATAGTTGGGTCAGAGTTGCTCAAGGAGATGGAGGACCAAATAATAAAAATTAAGAAGAATTTAAAAGATGCCCAAGATAGTCAAAAACGTTATCCCAATAAGAACATAACCCACATAGAATTCAAAGTGGGTGATCATGTTTTCCTGAAAGTAAAATCTAACAGGAGTTCCTTGAAGCTGGGTAGTTGCACCAAGTTGGCAGCCAGATTTTGTGGGCCACTTGAAATCCTATAGAGGATTGGTCCAGTTGCTTATATGATTTCATTGCCTGCATCTATGTTTGTTCATAATGTCTTCCATGTATCATTGCTAAAGAAATATATACCTGATGCTAATCATATTATTGATTGGAATGTGATTTAGGTGGAGCAAGAAGGTGCTTTTCAAGTGCATCCGATGCACATTTTGGACTAGAAAGTCAAACTTATCTGGAACCAATCCATAGGGCTTGTAAAGGTTCAATGGACCTGGTTCGGTAATGAGGATGATACTTGGGAACATGAGGATGCAATGAGGACATAATACCTGCATATTTTTGAATATTTTTGAAAACTCTGTTGTATATGGGTGTATGATGCACTAAGGATAGTGCATAAATAAGGGGAGGGGATTGTAATATCCCTCGACTGAACACAATTATAAATGTAATATATGTATACTTAAGTTGGTGAGTTGTTTTGACATAATTTGGTAATGCACGTCATGTGGCATAGTGCGTGCATCAAATGCACAGTAAAATGATGTAGGATGCACATTCCTGGATACCATGCACAGTATGGAGGAAAATGAGTCTCATGTATATGATATGTTTTATAGGCTGGTGAGTTAGTTATTATAAGTTACGATGCTTGTGTTTTGGTATTATTCCAGAATGCTTAGATGTCAAAGGCCAATGCACCTACTTTGTACATGACTCATGATTAATATAAAATACATAGTTGCATGCAAACCGACCACAATAAAAGATATGGGGGACTGAACTTCACCAGTTAGGGNTAAAGTATGGATAATTATTTTATCCTAAGTTCTAAAGTTGGGGACAAGTGGACCAAAGTAACTTTCGATATGACAAGTGTCAAGTTGGGGACATGCATTCATATTGTGGGGGACTTAGCTCATTTGGTCACTTTTCACGGGGATTTTTCTTACCAGTAGCTTGAACATCATTCTCACCATCACTTTCATGATGAGTAACACAGTGATTCCTTCCTACAACTCAGTTATCTAGTCAACGATTCCATGACCATTTTCACTCATGCATTTCGTTATCCTTGAGATAGACATTTGACCACTTATGAGCATGTTCCCATAACCTTTTCCAGTTGGTGTACCTAGTTGGCTTGGAGCGGGATTGAAGAAGCAGGTTGTGAGGCCCGTGAGCAATTCTCTGAGCATGAGAATTGATGGGGATTGATTCCTGAAGGTGCTAAACTGCAGCTACAACAGTTTGAGACTTCCAGTCTAGCCTATTGTTGAAGCCCTGGAAGGGAATTGGGGCAGCCAAGGGACTGTTGAGAAGAGAAGGGGCACACTTACTTGGGTGGGATAGGAATGTGGAGAATGAAAGGTTGTAGGCTATTAGTTGAATGAGCACTTGAGACAGAGTCTTTCCTATTGTCCATAAGCCTTAGCTTGGTTAGGAACCCTTTACCCAGGTGGAGTTTAGTCCAAGCTCGGGGGTGCCTCACTGGTGAGAGTGATGAATAGTGTAGTCTAAGACTAGGAGGTTTTTGGATGGTCTCTACGTAGTTGATGACAATATTTCCAAGATAAGTACCAATCGTATGATAAAATGATATATTGCATTGTTATTTATGTACTTATGTTATAGTTTATCATATATGTGATTATAATTGCCTGTATGTTTATGGGTATTTTCCTATATATGTTGCATATCTTTAGTTACTATTATTTCAGTATAAATTCGTATATTATAGAATGTAATGGTTTGTTTATGTTTATATGTAAAGCTTTTGCAAGAGTACTGTATGTACGTGTTTAAGTTTCTTGCAGTTTTAAGAGAAAGTTTATGTGGCATAGCTCAGTTGATTACTGGGTATGTTATCGTATGTTCCATAGAGAGAGGACAAAAGCATTCCCTATAGTAGCATGGTCCAGTCTGTATAAGGCTAGGGATGTTACCAATTGGTATTAGAGAATGAGAGATTGCTCTGGAGTGGCATCCCCCGGCCTGCGGGTGGTCGGGGGAACGTTACATTATATCATTAATTTATTACTCTTTATTCAATTCCTAAATGGTTAATGAACTCATGATTCAAAACTTGACCATAGTCTTAAAAGATCATTTTCAGATCATTAAGGGACTGGAATTGCTACCTTAAAATTAACTACGAGTTGCTTGATTCCATGGACACCAGTCCTATTGTCTTGAAAAGGGATGAAGCTTTTTCTTTGGATGACATAGAGTTCGGGGTTGAGCGAATTGCAAATGGGAAATCTAATGACATTGAAGACTACCAAGATGAAATTTTTAAAACCGGAGGGCCTATTCTCATCCCCCACATACACAATCTCTTCAATTTAGCAGTCAAATAGGGATTCCCTAAAGCCTATATGCAAAGCCTCATTGTTCCTATTTTTAAAAATGGGGATAGAAACATTCCCTCTAATTATAAGACCGTTATGATTAGCCCAATTTAGAATATATCATTTAAATTTTTCCCTCCATTAGAATATATCGCTAAAGGCCATGACAGGTTTAGAATATATCATTAAAATTTTGACCATCTTGTTACCTTTAGGATCAATGCAGAGGAGTTCGACAATAATAAAACCAACCTCTTTTTTTTTTGTTGACTTTAGAAAATATTTTGACATGATTCCCAGGAAAAACCTTTGGAATAGGTTGGAAGAGATAAATGTGCCTTTCGAGTTGAGAGAAACTGCAATAAGGCTCTATGAGAATGTTATTGCCAAGTTTAAGAACAATGAGGCCTAGGCAAAATAGATTAACTATAGTATTGGATTCAAAGAAGGTTGTCCCTTTTCCCCTACCCTTTTTGGCATATACATTGACAAGTTAGAATATTTCTTGGAAGAAGGAGGTTGTGTCGGTACTACTCTCATTGGTATAGTCATCAAATTTTTTCTCCAATATGGGTATTGTTAATACTAACAAGACTAAGGTCATGATCATTAAATCCTATAAGATCACTTATGATACCTTCGTATATGACAACAACAGATTGGAGCAAGTGACTAAATACAAACATTTGCATTGATATTCACTACAATCTCAAATAGAAATATAGATTTAAGAAATGGATGATTGGGGGATGGAAAGTTTATCATGTGCTTGAAAACAATTGTAAATCAGTCGATCTTTGGATATGGGATAAGAAGAAAATCCTCTTTGATACTCTTGTTACGCATGTTATTCTATATGGATGTGAAGTCTAGGGATGAAATACCTCTCGTGAATCTTGGAGAAAGATAGAGAAAATCCAAAAGAATTTTTTAACCTATAATCTCAAAATTAAAGGAAATATGCCATGTCCCATCCTCCTCTTAGAGGCAAGCCTTACCCCCATTGAGAGCATGGATATGACTAGATACCTAATATATAAGAACAAGTTAAACAACATGGAAGACAAGAGGCTTCCTAAAATTTCTTCAAAATACAATCATATCCACCTTCGACTCAAGTGAGGATGGCATAAAGATGCCCAGTCTTGGTTAAGCTATTGGGGAATCATGGAAGACACAATTTTGTAGAATAGGGATACTATTAAAAATATCATTAAATCAAAATTTAAGGAGAAAATGTAGTGTGATAAAGAGTTAGAGGAAAAAAGAAAATTAAGGTATTATAAGGATGTAATCAACCTTAATTGAGAAGATCAAAATTATCTCTATGTTTTGACAAATGTAAAGAAAAATATAAGCCTTGCTAAGATAAGAACAAATTTCCACGAGCTCCATAGTGAAACTAGGAGTTGTTGGATTCCTAAAATGCCCTAGGATGAAAGAGTGTGTCACCTTTGTGATACTAAGAAGGTTGAAGATGAAAAACACTTTCTTTTAGATTGTCTAGTGTGATTAGATCTCAATTTCAAAATATTTGTCACACTAGGAACCTTCCTAAAATTTTAATTGAACAAAACTATGGTGACCTTGGAAATATTTTCTTAACTCTTTTCAAGAAAAGAAACAAAATTCTAAAGAATTGCAAGTAATCCCTTACCCTCTTAAGGTCTCATAGACTAATTCTGTCATCATCATCATCATGGCCATCATATTATAATTATTATTCTTACATAATGATATAAAATATTATAAGTATTCATTATTTTTAATAAATACAATATATATATCTCATCAAGAACTTGGTAAGAATAATAAATACACCTATAGTTTTATGATTTAATTTTTTTTCTTAAATTCTAAAAATATAATTTAAAACCCAATTAAAAAAAATAAAATTCTCAATATTGAAAATCTTTTATATAAAATCTAAAATATTTCTGTAAAAATAAACATAAAATTTAAACCTACCTTCTTAATTATAGAAATCAAATGAACAAAACAAAAACACCTCAAAATACTTATTTATGAAACATAAAGTTAGTTTTAATTAATTCATTACCCGGACTCATAAAATTACCTTACCTACCTTTTTAATTATAAAAATCAAATGAACAAAACAAAAAAGCCCAAAAATGCTTTTGTATGAAACAAAAAGCTAGTTTTAATTGATTCATTACTCGGACTCATAAAATTACCTTACCTTACCTACCTTTTTAATTATAGAAATCAAATGAACAAAACAAAAAAACCCTAAAATACTTATTTATGAAACAAAAAGCTAGTTTTAATTGATTCATTACTCGGACTCATACAATAAATAACCCAACAATAACCAATTGACACATTGTTCTATTTAATAATATTTATATTTCATATTGTAATTATATAAACAATTTAAAGTTATAATATAATATTTATATTGATTTTTTATTAACTTTATTTACATAAATATGATTATCTGAAAATATTTTAATGTATATAATATAATATTATATAATTTTTTATTAATATTGTTTATATAAATATATAGAATATTGATTATTTGAAAATATTTTATTGTATTTCTAAGTTATAAATAATAATATTGATTATCTGTCCCCGAGGTGTAGGACAGTCGGTGACAGAGTGTGTTGTTAAGCCACTTCGTGTTGTTAAAGTCACCGGCTCGAAACCTGCGGGTACAAAAAATCCAACCATGTTAAGGGTTGGTGTGGCTTAGGCCGGGTGCGATCCCTCGGTGATTTTGATGGCTTAGATGCCCGTGAGTCGCGGTTTCTCAAGCCACAGGTTAATCGCGTAACCAACAGGTCCCACGCAAGTTAACAAACAAAAAAAATAATATTGATTATCTGAAAATATTTATATATATATAATATAATATTATATAATTTTTTATTAACATTGTTTATATAAATATATAATATAATTATTTGAAAATACTTTATTGTATTTCTAGATTACAAATAATAATATTATTGATTATCTGCAAATATTTTTTTATGTATATAATATAATATTATGTAATTTTATATGAACATTATTTATATAAATATATAATATTAATTATTTGAAAATATTTTATTGTATTTCTAGATTACAAATAATAATATTGATTATTGAAACATATTTTTATGTATATAATATAATATAATATAATTTTTTATTAACATTGTTTATATAAATACACGTCATATCTTAGATCTTATTATTAAGGTCTTATAATGTAGATGCACCAGGCTTATTGATGCTTTGGAGGGTGTGTCGATACGGTTCAAAAGCATCATTAAAATATATAATAATTGATTATTGATTTCCATTAAAGAATTTTTAATTATTTTTTAATGATTTATATTTTTACAATTTAATTTTACATTTAATTGAATTTTATTGAATTTTTAATCAATTAAAAAAAAGTTTGAATTCTTTTTATTCCACACCATAAATTCATCCTAACACCATATCCCACACCGTAGATTCATCCTAACACAATATAAATATGATACCAACATCTAACACCATAGCTATTAAACATAATATAAATAAAGATGATATCATTGGGAATAAAGATTATTCTGTTAAGAGTGACCAATATCCACCCTAGTTTGAGGGTTAAACCTACTTTGAAGAGCTTAACCCTCAAGCTCAGGAGCTTTGTGAAAAGAGGTCCCAAAGAGGGGATATGTCTCATTTGGAAAAAAGGAAATTTGGCATTTGTATTAAATGATTTGGAAAAAGTTCATTAGAATATTAAATGTGAGAGGGTAGGTTGGGGCGGGACTTGAACTATAAAAGGCCACACTGCAACAGTATTGTTCAAGTTGATGTTTGTGCTTTGGGTGCTATTTTGTAACATCCCGCTCTGGCGCACTGACAAACTTATTCTTTGAGGACACTTGCTCGCAAGTGATCTGGATTCTTATGATGATGAACCACTTAACCTTGATGATGATGCATCATGATTGATGACAGGATGTTTTACTATTGCTATATACAGGTGCTATTGACTCTGTTTCATTGAGT
>JASDQU010101138.1:500730-527949 GCA_032191745.1 Picea mariana | reverse complement strand
TATTGTTGATTTCAGACCCCCCCCTTTCCGTTAAAGGCAGAACGGCCGGGGGGTCTGGAATGCTATGAGATTCGTTGATTTAATTATCTTGATCTGGACCGTTGGAAGGTGAATGAAGCATAGGTCGGGGGCAGAAAATGTCATGTGTAAGGAAAACTTAGGATTAGTGATTTCTCATGGGTTTTTCTTCGATTTTTCTCATACACACCACCAAGGGGACATCAGTTCAACTACACTTAGGCATTGGAATCATTGGGTAACAACTTTATCAATCTGGTTTTATTTGGGCAAGGCGGGCCAAGTAGTTAATTTACGTTCTAGCCTACTTTCACAAGACGACTAACCCAGATTAAACTGTTGGGTTAAGGTATTATTTTCCCTAAGGGCTATCTGACCAGGATTAGACAGACTGGTCAAATGTATTCACTAGTTCTAACCTAGGGGCTATCTGACCAGGATTAGATGGTCTGATCAGATGTATTCACTAGTTCTAACCTAGGGGCTATCTGACCAAGATTAGATGTTTTGATCAGATGTATTCACTAACCTATCAAAATTGGAAATTTAAAAGAACTTGGTCATGCTTGAAAGGTATGACCAAGTCATTGTTATTGCATGGGGCTTTTTGTTTCAATTCTTTTTGCCCTCTTTTCTTTTTCTTTTTCTTTTTTCTTTTTTCTTTTTCTTTTTCTCTTTTCTCTTTTTCTTTTTGCAAAATGAAAAATCAATTTCCAATAGGAACACTAGATATAGATAATATCCAAAATATGCAAGTCATAAGTTGATTCCCATAATTTATGGGGTGATAACAACTTTTTTGTTTTCATAATTTTTTTTTTTTAAATGTACCAAACTTGCTTTGAAGTTGTGCGCAAGCATCCATCTTATGCTTGGCCAGTGTCAGGCATTTTCTGCCACCTTCGCCATGCATCATGAGCGAATACATCCACCTGAAATAGACAAATATTATTCAGAACGTTGATTTCGTATCATATAGGGTTCTAACATAGGCTCCACTTGGGGAAAATAGCTCTGAAAGAGGTGTTTAGAATCCATGAACTCTGAATTTCACCGACCAGCTGATCATTTGGGCTGCCCCTGAACTGTAAACTGAAAATAAACTGTGAAGAGACAAAAAGACAGTGCTCATCCTGATGAGCTTATTGGCATACTCCTACCTACCCTAATCTAACAGTTATTGCTTCGATCAGGTAATGAAAAAGTGCCAATGGAGCCAACCCAGCAGTTGATCCCATGATTGGGCTTCCTCATCATGCTTGACAAAAATCAGGGCTGAAACATGTACTGGCAGCTGATGACATATTTGTTCATTATAGAGAAAACAATATTGAACAGTTATACTAAAAAGGAGCTCCATATAATTTGCAACCGGGTCAATAAACATACGATCTATTGGTTGATTCTCCAGCTAATCATTCAAAATTCTAACATGGATAAGTTTCCCATCTGTGTCCTCCATATTAGACCATGACTGCAACTGTTCAATTTCAGCCTTATGCTCGTAAACAAAATATTCATCAATCAGAAAGTCAAAAGATGATACAATATCTTTTGGTTTTGGAGACATGAGTTTCTCATAGAATTTCTTTGGATTTTGGAAACTCTAAGATTGAATTTGAATATTCAAGAGCTCAATATCCCTTTCGAGTTTTTCAGACAACAACTCAAATACACACATTTTAAATTCATGAGGAAAAATTTTCGATTTCCAGCAACGAGACAGGGTGGTTAACGAAAATTCTTCAATTGGTAAATCTGCTAACTCATCCCTGAAATATTTTATAGCTTCACAATACATAGGATTTTCCCCATACCTTCTCATCCTAAAGCATCACCAAGGCTTTGAAATATGGATTCTTCAGCAGTGAAGTCACTTTCGATCTTTGAAGAACGGGATCTTGTAAAATGGAGTCTCCAGGTGAATGGTACAGCCTTCCAGTGTTTGGCTTCTGTTCACCATCAGAAGTCAAAACTGAACATGAAGTGCATCTCTGGGGAAAGTTCCCAGTGGAGTCGCCAAAAAAGTTAGCACTATGTAATTTGCCTAAGGATGCTGAGGCAAACACAGAGGTAACCTCGAACCACTTCGAGTCTTGGATCTAGCCCTCCAAGACTTAGAGAGGGATCTCTCTTTTAGATTTAACTTTGTTTTTTAGGGATGGGTTTTAGGCTAGTTATAAAAGCAATGAAAATATAGAGTTGGGTTTTTTTTTTTGGTTTTTAAATGGTCAATTTGGGACAGCAAGGAGGGCCATTGGGAAAATGGGGTCTGCGTTGTGCAGGCGCTGCTTTATGTGTTCACTGTTGGTGTACTGAACTGGCGCAAATCCCTTGGTGTCGAGCATTAGGAAGTTGGCCCTAGGACAATATTTTTTTGCTAAAAATTATGTTAATTTTTCACAAAACTAGGTACAATGGCGAAGGCCGAGGGGCCATTTTTTGATAAATTTGCCAAACATAATTTTATAAAAACCTGACTTAGGTTAATAAACCCAATCTTACCTTTACCCACAAGAAAAACAACTTTTTTCCCTCCAAACCAATTCCCAATTTTGCTCAAAAAAGTACCAAACTTGCTTTGAAGTCGCGCGCAAGCATCCATCTTATGATTGGCCAGTGTCGGGCATTTTATGCCGCCTTCGCCATGCATCATGAGCGAATACATCCACCTGAAATAAACACATATTATTCAGAACGCTGATTCCCTATCATATAGGGTTCTAACATAGGCTCCAACTGGGGAAAATAGCTCTGAAAGAGGTGTTTAGAATCCATGAACTCTGAATTTCACCAACCAGCTGATCATTTGGGCTGCCCCTGAACTGTAAACTGAAAATAAACTATGAAGAGACAAAAAGAAAGTGCTCATCCTGATGAGCTTATTGGCATACTCCTACCTACCCTAATCTAACAGTTATTGCTTCTATCAGGTAATGAAAAAGTGCCAATGGAGCCAACCCAGCAGTTGATCCCATGATTGGGCTTCCTCATCATGCTTGATGAAAATCAGAGCTAAAACATGTACTAGCACCTGATGACATATTTGTTCATTATAGAGAAAACAAGATTGAACAGTTATATTGAAAAGGAGCTCCATATAATTTGCAACCATGTCAATAAACATACGATCTATTGGTTGATTATCCAGGTATTCATTCAACATTCTAACATGGATAAGTTTCCCATCCGTGTCCTCCATATTAGACCATGACTGCAACTATTCAATTTCATCCTTATGCTCGTAAAAAAAATATTCATCAATCAGAAAATCGAAAGATGATACAATATCTTTTGGTTTTGGAGACATGAGTTTCTCATAGCATTTCTTTGGATTTTGGAAACTGTAAGACTGAATCTGAATATTCAAGAGCTCAATATCCCTTTCGAGTTTTTCAGACAACATCTCAAATACACACATTTTAAATTCATGAGGAAAAATTTTCGATTTCCAACAACGAGACAGGGTGGTTAACGAAACTTCTTCAATTGGTAAATCTGCTAACTCATCCCTGAAAAATTTTATAGCTTCACAATACATAGGATTTTCCCTATACCTTTTCATCCTGAAGCATCACCAAGGCTCTGAAATCTGGATTCTTCAGCAGTGAAGTCGCTTGTGATATTTGAAGCACGGGATCTTGAACAATGGAGTCATCAGGTGAATGGTACAGCCTTCCGGTGTTTGGCTTCTGTTCACCATCATAAGTCAAAACTAAACATGAAGTCCATCTCAGGGGAAAGTCCCCAGTAGAGTCGCCAAAAATGTTAGCACTCTGTAATTTTCCTAAGGCTGCTGAGGCAAACACAGAGGTAACCTTGAACCACTTCAAGTCTTAGATCTAGCCCTCCATGACTTAGAGAGGGATCTCTCTTTTAGATTTAACTTTGTTTTTTAGGGATGGGTTTTAGGCTAGTTATAAAAGCAATGAACATATAGAGTTGGGGTTTTGTTTTTGGTTTTTAAATGGTCAATTTGGGACAGCAAGGAGGGCCATTGGGCAAATGGGTTCTGCGTTGTGCAGGTGCTTCTTTATGTGTTCATTGTTGGTGTATTGAACTGGCGTAAATCCCTTGGTGTCGAGCATTAGGAAGTTGGCCCTAGGCCAATATTTTTTTTCTAAAAATTATGTTAATTTTTCACAAAACTAGGTACAAAGGCGAAGGTCGAGGGGCGATTTTTTGATAAATTTTCCAAACATAATTTTATAAAACCATGACTTAGGTTAATAAACCCAATATTACCTTTACCCACAAGAACAACAACTTTTTTCCCTCCAAACCAATTCCCAATTTTGCTCAAAAATGTACCAAACTTGCTTTGAAGTCACGCTCAAGCATCCATCTTATGCTTGGCCAGTGTCGGGCATTTTCTGTCGCCTTTGCCATGCATCATGAGCGAATACATTCGCCTGAAATAGACAAATATTATTCAGAACGTTGATTCCCTATCATATAGGTTTCTAACAGTCACAACAATAAAGACGGAAGCAAGATACTCGTCCTGCTTTATGTCACAACAATCAAGTTGGAAGCAGGATACTAGGATGGCTTTACATCACAGTTGTCTAGCTAGAAGCTCAGTACTAGTCACATCACATCTTCTTGCTTTACGTCACAACCATCCAGTTAGAAGCAAGATACTAGACTAGCTTTGTGTCACAACTGTCATGCTAGAAGCTCAGTACTAGTCACATCGCATCTTCTTGTTTTACATCACAACCATCTGGTTGGAAGCAAGATACTAGAATGGCTTTGTGTCACAACTGTCAAGTCGAAATCTCAATACTAGTCACATCACATCTTCTTGCTTTACGTCACAACAATGAACATGGAAGCAAGAGATGTCTCATCACAACAACTACTCCCCATTTCAAGGAAGGTCCTTTCGAACTATACCAATCTTATCTCAAAAGTGCTCAAACTTTACATGAGATAGAGGCTTGGTCAACACATCAACAACCTGTTCATCCATGTTAACATACTGGAGATTTATGGCTCCCTTCTGTACCATGTCACGAATGTAATGATATCGAATCTCTATGTGCTTCGACTTGTCATGGAATACAATATTCTTTGTCATATTTATGCATCTTTGGTTGTCACATAGGATCGTGGTTTCTTTCATTGCTAGGTCAAATAGGTCGGTCAACAACTTTCAAATCCATATAGCTTCGTAGCTAGAAGAACATGCATCAATGTATTCTGCTTCTGCTGTGCTGAGAGCAATGCTGGATGGCTTCCTACTCTGCCATGAGATCATGGCTGATCCCAAACTGAAACAACATCCAAAAGTGATTTTCCTATCAGAAACACTTCTTGCCCAATCTGAATCAATGTATCCACTGAATGTGAAATCATGATATTCATCCTAACTGAGACTACAATCTAATGTAACCTTAAGGTACCTCATCTGGTGTTCGTCGGGTACATCAGCGATACTATAATTTGTCTATACAACATGGAAACAATTAATTATGACAAAGTATCGACCAACATCTTCAGCTTCGCTTCCATGGGTGTATTCATGGGATTGCACTCT
Organism: Picea mariana; assembly: GCA_032191745.1. Classification (NCBI taxonomy): domain Eukaryota; kingdom Viridiplantae; phylum Streptophyta; class Pinopsida; order Pinales; family Pinaceae; genus Picea; species Picea mariana. The sequence goes on along the minus strand of JASDQU010101138.1, from coordinate 522,389 downwards.
AACATGTCAAATCTCTTCAAGATTTCAACTCCCCTTGGTTAAGGAATATTCTCTCTAGACTCTGCCATACCTCAAGACCTGAGAAATAATGCATTAGGCGAAGGTCTTTCATCTCAAATTCTGAAGAGAGTCTCTTCTTACACTCAGTGATGAGCTTTTCTTCTTCAGTTAAGAATAAGTCATCCACATACAGTAATAGTATTACTGGCTCATCATTCATGACCTTGAAGTAGAGGTTAGAATATTCTTTACTCTTGGTAAAGCCTAAGCTTGTCAGAAAACTATCTATACGACCATAGCAAGATCTAGAGGCTTGGTTTGATCCATATAATGATTTCTTCAATTTACAAACATGAGATTTCCTATTTTCAACTTCAAATCCTTGAGGTTTCTCTATATACACTTCCTCTTCAATGAAACCATTTAGGAAAGTTGTCTTCACATCCATCTGGTGTAACTTCCACTTCATCTTAGCTATAAGAGCTATGATGGTTCTAATTGAGGTTTATCTAGCTACATGAGCAAATGTCTCTTCATATTCAATGCCTTCCTTTTGAGAAAATCCATGAGCAACAAATCTTGCTTTATACTTCTCAATACTTCCATAAACAACATGTTTTATTTTGAAGAGCCATTTGGAGGATACCACATCTTTACTCTTCGGTCTGGGAATGATTTCCCATACTTTGTTCTTTATTATGGATTGGTATTCCTCTGTCATGGCATCTACCCATTCTTTCCTCTGAATGGATTCTTCAAAGCAAGTATGATCCTCCTCTATAATATCACAAATCAAAGCTGTATAACTAGAGAATGGATTTTTCCTTTTCACTTGTCTCGTAGTTCCTTCGGGAACACCATACTTCTCTCCATCTTGAATAAGCTCTCTATCCCAAGCTAGCTTTCTTTTATGGAGGATTGTCATATAAGGAGGTTCTTGAACTTCTAATATATCATGGTCTTCTAGAATTTTTTCATTAGGGGAAGTTACGACTTCCCTCACTGGTTCTGCGGCTTTGGGAACCTCCCTCACTACAGTTAAGGGGATTACGGGTTCCTCTTCATATACTTCTTCAAGCTGGCATTTTCTTGATATCTTGATCACTGCATCTTCATCAAAGGTGACATCCTTGCTTATATCAATGTGATGGTGACTTGGTATATAGATTCCGAAGGCCTTGGAGACCTCACAATATCCCACAAATATTCCCTTCTTTCCTAAAGGTTCCAGCTTGTTTCTCTTCTCTTTCGGTATATGAATAAATTTTGGGCAGCCAAATATCTTGAGATGGCTTACCTCCAGCTTCTTTCTGGTGAACATCTCTTCTGGGGTATTGAGCCCAAGTGCACTATGGGACAATCGGTTTTGCACATATACTGTTGCCATTGTTGATTTTTCCCATAAGCACATAGGAAGATCTTGATCATGGATCATAGTCTTCACAGCTTCCATTACCGTTCTATTCTTTCGTTCAACTAAACAGTTTTGTTGGGGATTATAGGGAGTAGTGAGTTCCCTCTTGATCCTAACATATTTTCATAAGCTCACAAACTCTTTTGAGGTATATTCTCCTCCATTATTTGACCTGAGTATCTTAATCTGTCTTTTAGAAAGATTCTCTATCAAGGATTTGAATTCCTTAAAGTTGTTGAACACTTCATCTTTAGATTTTAAAAAATATACTCAGGTCTTACGAGAATAATCATCAATAAATGATACATAATATACATACCCACTAATGGAGGACAATGGTGTTGTGCCACATACATATGAATGAATGAGCTCTAGGACTCCTTCTGCATTTGATGTCTCTCTTTGAAAAATGGTTCTTGATGTTCTTCCCTTGTGCACATCCATTGAATACACCTTCATGGTCAACCTTGACTTCTGGTAAACATGTGACCACTTTCGATATGTGTGATAGCATCTTGTAGTTGATGCGAGCTAATATTCTATGCCAAACTTCACATGATTTTTCAATGGCGTGGGTCATGGAAGCCTCTAAGTAACCCTTTAGTTTATACAAGCCATTTTCTTCACTTCCAATGATAATTGCTTCATTTAAGGTTTCTCCTTTAGCCCACATAAGAACTTCTCCATCTATAAAGGAAAATCTTAATCCTTTCTTTTCTAAAGATAAAATGGAGAGTAGGTTATTTTTCAAACCTAGTACATATAGTACGTCCTTCATTTTCAGTGAATTCTCTGAATTTGGTTTGTAGTTTGATTATCCCACTCCCTTGATGGGATATTGGTAATCATCTCCAAGTGTCACTTTCTGAGAAAACTTATTTTCTGAGATACAAGAGAGAATGTCTCTTTGTCTCGTCATGTGTTTGGATGCAAGACTATCAATGAGCCAAATGTCCTCTCTAGGTGTTACAAATCTTGAGAGGGTTGGGATTAAGACATGGTCTTTGATCTGCTCTCTTATCATCTTTGCAGGTGGCTCTTCATCTTTGACTACATGGGCATGGTGCCTCTTATGTTTTCTCTTGTATTCTTCTCATATGGTTGGACAGAATTTCGCAACGTGTCCCATCTTATCACAATGGTAGCATTGTACAGATGAGTAATCTCTTTCCTTTCATTGTCCTTTCTTTTGAAATCTCCTTGGATGAGATTCTTTATTATTGAATTTGTTTTATGGTTGAGGCTCTTTATGAGTATCCTTTTGGAAGTAGGGTTTCTTCCTTCCTCTTTTGGTGTGAGTAGCTAAGGATTTATCATCATCTCTTGCCGGTAGTAATTCATGGTTAGCTACTCTTGTTTCTTCTTGGATGCATTCTTCCCATAGACTATCAAACTTCAGTTTCTCTGTTTTGGCACATATCGTTTGGATGAATTCATACCAAGGTATTGTGAGACCATTTAGGGTTGTCATTATGAGTTCATATTCATCTATGGTATACCCAATCACTTCTAATTGTTCTTTGAATTATGATATTTTGGAGAAATTTTCCTGAATTATTTCTCCTTTCTGCATCCTTGTATTCTTCAGTTGAGTTCTTAGATTTATCTTCCAGTTTATGTTCTTTCCTTCATACAGTCTGGTCAAGGAATCAAATAGTTCCTTAGGAGTCTTCTTAGATTACACATAAGGAATCAGGCAGTCTTTGATTGAATCTGCAATGATTCTTTTGGCCCTGATTGTGTCCTTTTGATGCTTAGCTTTTTCTACAGCATCGTCGAGTTCCGGAATTTCTCCTCTAATGAATTTTTCTAGGTCATTCTCTTCAAGAATGAGTCCAATCCTATACTTCCAGGAATAGAAGTTTTCCACACCTTCCAGCTTGTAAACAAGCTTAGTTCTTGTAGACATATTTTACCTGGAGCTAGGAAAATGACTGAAAAATGAAAATGTTCAAATTCAAATTCTGAACTTACCAAGAGGTGCGCTTGGCTGAGGCGAGTAGCCTGTTGTGTTTGGATATGAGAAAATCCAACTTTTTCTCCTCCAAACTTGATATGCAGATTTCTGGACTGGTGCTTTTGGTTTTCTGGTACCTCTGGTACTCTGGTACTTCTAGTACTTTTGGTACACTAGTTTTCTGGTACTTCTGGTACTTTTTGAAACTAGGGTTTCACTTTCTGGGAGATCTAGTCACTGAAAAGGTGAGTTGAGAGTGCCAAATTAATACTTGGGGGAGAACGCACTTTTCTAGATAGTTTTAGGGCTGAAATGCTTCACCATCGAAAATCCCTAATTTGCATGTATGGCAACATTGACGTTTTTCACTCTTGTGAAAGATGTTTTCTTTAGCTTGGCTCTGATACCATGTTAATGTTTAAGTCATTATTATAGTTCTTTGAATTTCAATAGATAACAACAACATAAGACAAGATCACTAAGAAATACATAATCACAAGAGACACAACATTTATCCTGGGAAAGCCTCCAGGGGAAGAAAACCCAACAAAACTTTCTTATTATAGATAGCCAATACAATGCCAAGAGATAACTTAAGAAAATACATAAAGTCCTCTCCTAAATATGTGCCTCTCTCTTTCTCTCATCTCCAAGTGCAGTTCTGAAACTTGTCTCTCAATGAGCAAGTGAAGTGTGTCTAAGTGAGGCGCTAGCCTCCTTATTTATACAAGACTGGCACGTGTGGGAGTGTCCCTTCATTGGCAGGGCCGAATTCTTCTACTGGGTTGTTATAACCACCTTTATTATATTCCAGGGCCTCTTTGATATATTCTGGGACCGACTTCTCTTTCTACATATTACAATTATATTATGACCAATCCACAAAAGGGGATTTGTTCCTTTTACAATAGCCAACATGATCAATCCACAATGGGTATTGATCCAATGAATAATATATCAAATAATAATAAGAATACACTTTGCAGTTACATTATTTTAACACTTGTTACTTTTAGGATCAATGCAGAGGAGTTCTGCAATAATAAAACCAACCTCTTTTGTTTTTTTGTTGACTTTAGGAAATATTTTGACATGATTCCCAGGAAAACATTTGGAATAGGTTGGAAGAGATAAAAGTTCCTTTCAAGTTGAGGGAAACTGCAATAAGGCTCTATGAGAACGTTATTGTCTTTCTCTTCCCCTCTTTTTGGGTTTTTTAATTTTTTTGTCTTTTTCAATTTTTAAAAGAGCTTTGAAAAAGAATAAAAGAATGCTACGTTACAAAAGAGGAATGAGTGTTGTAGGAAAGCATACTAGTTCCAAGTGCAAGGAACACGCTAATGCTCAAAGAAAGGAGATGTGTGTAGGAAAAGGACAGTTAGGGAGAATTCCAACATGGGTCAAGGTGTCAAGTCGTAGAGGCAAAGTGCTACAAGGCTTGCGTATAAGACATGCTTCAAAGGTTCAATTGAGAGAAACATGGAGGCAACATTAGACCAAATATGTAGATATGCACATGTGATTAACAAGAAACAATGAAACACCCTTCAATATAATTTTAACCACCCCAAAGAAGGTAAGATTGGCAATTTTTCATTTTTAGAGCGTCTGAAAAACCTAAAAGAAGACTCCAATGAGTACTTTTTTTGGAAATAGTCTAGTCGGTTTGAAAAAGGGATAAATTGACACTGAAAAGACGTTGATTCAAAACCATTTTAATGAGTGTGAGAAAGACAATATCACTGGACAATCTTTTCAATTTTAAGGATTCTAAAAAGAGTTGAACTATGGACTCACTGCCTTTTTCTGGAATTTAGTCTCTTTAGCTCGAAAAAATGTAAAATTTACTAAGGAGAACTCTCCCAGCGAGAATAATCTTTGAGGCATACCTTTTTCCTCCATAATCCATAGGCCATAAAAAGGGGTAAACTCATGCCAGTAGATGTTCTTCTGTATTGATTTAACGAGTGTGAAGGAACAAGGTCGCTCGACGATCTTCTAAATTTTAGGGAGTTCGAAAAGAGCTTAACTATGGACTCCGTGGGGGTTCCTTTTTCGTAGTTGGGGGTTCATTTTTCCTTTTTCTTAAGTAAACTACAAGTTTCTTATGGTTTTTAATTTCTCTTTTTTGTGAAGTTTTCACAACGAATTTAGCTAGTAAAAAATGAACACACAAAGCTTGCAAGAGAGAAGAGAAGAGAGAAGAATGAAATGAAATTGTATTAATTGTTGAGTAAAATGGTAAAATAAACATGATATACTCTACATGGCTAAGTAATGTCACCATAGTAGTGATCTAAATAGATCTAGACACTCACTGACATAAACCAAAGTAATTTTCCACCTAGTCCTATTTCACTATTTCATGCAATCATACATTAATTGAGTCACATGTGTGAAAGTCAGAGAAACAAATGTAATCATAATGTATTCTCCCTATTGGCCACATGCATGATATATGATCACTCGTGGTGAGGAAACTAGGGTGAACATGCAACCACTAGTGAGAAATTTGAGGTTTCCATGAACGAGCGACTTTCACTAGTCTAACTGAGGTGTAACTGAATATGAATTGGAGAGAGGTGACCTAATTTGTAGGGGAATATTATCAAGAGAAAATATTCTCATATATGGAAGAAAAATTAGGAAAATAATTACCTAGGTGAGTGTGTAATATCTCCAACCCCCCAGCCCCCCCTGAACACTACTCATGTGTACATGATGAATGGATCATGATACCCATTGTACAATGAATCTAAGAATGAAGCACTGAAAAATAAATAGAGGAAAAATGGAAAGCCTCATGGGAACACCCCCCATCACAATACAATCCACAAAAAAGAAAGAAGGAAGAAAGACAATTGATAAGAAACTATTTCCTTCACTCCAAGTTGATTGTACAAAAGCTGGAACTTCATCTCAATAAATGTCTCAGTGAAGATGTTTGTAGTGTACTCAGTGGATAAAGAGTACTAAAAATTGATGATCATGTCATGTACCAACTTTGTGATGTAATTCATATGGATGTCGATGTGTTTGGTTCATTGTCACTACATTGGGTCTCTACAAAACTTGAGAGTAATTTGATTGTCACACAAAATGATAGTCAGACAATGAAACTGGATTCCAATATTGGTGAGTAATATTTGAATCCAAAGTTCTTGAATAGTTACATAAACTTCTCCTATGTACTCGACCTCTACTGATGATACTGAAATAACTGACTTATTTTTTCTCAACCAACATATGGGACCGAAACAAAAAATAAGCACATACCTAGACGTGGACATGCAATTTGTGATATCACCATCCCAATCAAAATTAGTAAAGACCATGAGATCCAATTCACAACTTGTTACATAGTGTATCTCATAACTTGTGGTACCCTAAAGATATATAAGTATGAAATTGGTATCCTTCCAATGTAGGTCATGTGGCTCCTACATGTACCTGGAAATTGTTTGTACTACATATGAGAGATCTCGTTGGGTGTGGATGAGATAGATAAGGCTCCCCACAAGTTGTTGATACAAGGAGGTGATGACCATCACTGTTGTATTCCCTCCATCCTTAAGATGTACCCCATATAGAAAGGGTGTGGATCTCGACTTGTAGTTTGTTAGGTATAATCTAACCAATAGATCTTGAATATACTTAGTCTAAGATAGATTGATAGCTAAATCATATTGACTAATATTGATACCAAGGAAATTGTAGCACCACTTTTCACTCACTACTGTGTAGGTGTTACTACGTGGAATAACAACATTCTCACTCACAATTAACCACATGCATTCAAAAAAAGTTAAACACATTTCAACACAGAGTAATCATACGATCTACTGCCATAATCAACAATCAATACTATTTAACATCATTTCGTATACACAATAGAATGCATGATGATTATAATACACAGAGATACAGAAACATAGTTAAAGCATCATCTAGTACTTATCTTTGAATAGTGGTAGATTCCACCAACCAAGTGCAGGCCTTCCACGAACCTCCCAGCCTTAGACCACATTTCTCATCAGCTCAACAGTGGGTCACCCCCGAGATGGGACTAACCCACCCCAAGACAAGGAATCCTAGGCTAGGTTGAGGTTACAGGGAAACAACACACAGTCACAAGGATGGAATTCTCTCCTAGGAACCTCTCACGCTCACTGCCAACAGGCCCTCATTCCCCACATTCCTGTTCCACCCCAGGAGTATACACCTTCTCTATCACCTGGACAGTCCTTCGGCTGCTAATCTCCCTTGCCTTGGGTTACAGCAACAGGCCGAACTAGAAGCCTCCGGGCTCTATGGCAACTACAAGGTTCCTTCTAGGAGTTCTCTCCTTCCTCTATACACTCTCTCTCCTGGAGAGAGTGTTGCTCCACTGGCCAACAAACCACACACAATTCAACACTGCATCACCATAACAATCAACAGGGAAAATTGGCACGAGCTTTCCAACTGGTTCAACAATGGCGAATGGACTCACGGATATGGCTTCGAACAAGACTCCATGCATAGGCTTGATACTTAGACAGAGGATGTTTCAAATTTTTAGCATCAACACACAGGCTTCTGGATCAGTGGATGTACGGGGTATCTCTTGCAAAGGTTGGACGAGATGTTCGGTTTAGAAAATCGGGAAGAATGGAGAAGAACCCCTCTCATGGCTCATCTTGGTCGTTTATTCACATGCACCAGGGTTGACACTTGTCACCCTTGGAACTGCATGCATTCCATCAACATGCATTCGCTTTGCATGTTTTCCCCTTGCCAGGAACTTAGGATAAACAACATAAAATGCACATGTTCTTTGGAATAATAATAAAATATTATTCCCAAGGCTTAAGCCCCCTAGGATTAACACTTAGCCCCTTTTCCCACCTTCCAGCCCCTAATCCCTTGCCTTTTCTATGATAGCTCAGTCCCCCTTCACTCATTCATCGTGGTCGGTCTGCACCTGGCAGTGTTTACAAATTTTTATTAATTTGTTCTGCGTGATTACATATACAACATCAGACTCCTACCCTAACAAACACATAAACCACCAGCTTATAAAAAATTGGCTCACCAACCTATAAAATATAATTACAATTCCTTTTAGAACATGATTTACAATAGGGCTTGGCCTTGGGGACATTACAATCCCCCTCCCCTTATTTCTGCACTGTCCTCAGTGCAACTTACACTGTCTCTACAAGCCTTCCAAAATTTTCAAAAAGATGCGGGTACTCTACCCACATAGCATCTGCATGCTCCCATGTTGCGTCCTCAGGACCATACCAGGTCCACTGGACCTTTACAAGCTCTAAAGCTCAATTCTGGAGCTATTTGCTTTTCTTGTCCAATATGTGCATAGGATGCACTTGTAGGACACTCTCTGGTTCCACCTGAATCACATTCCAATTGATAACATGAACAACATCAGTTACATATTTCTTAAGCAATGTAACATGAAACACATTATGTACAATCATAGATGCAGGTAATGCAAGCATGTATGCAACTGGCCCAATCCTTTCCAGGATCTCAAATGGCCCACAAAATCTTGCTGCCAATTTGGCGCAACTTCCCAACTTTAGGGAACTCTTGTTAATCCTCACTTTCAAGAAAACATGGTCACCCACTTTGAATTCTCTATGGGTTCTGTTACTGTCAGTGTAACTTTTCTGTCTATCGTGGGTAGATTTTAGATTCCATTTAATTTTTATCATTTGATTTTCCATCTCTTTAAGCAGTTCAAGCCCAACGATTTCTCAGTTAGATGGATTATCCCAACTCACTAGAGTGTTGCACTTTCTTCCATAAAGTGCTTTGAATGGGATCATCTTCAATGATGCATGATACCCATCATCGTAGGCGAATTCTACCAAATGTAGGTAGTCTTCCCACCTTGATGGTTTATCCATCACATACATTCTCAGTATGTCTTCTATTACCCTTTTCACCCTCTCTGTCTGACCATCAGACTCAGGATGATATGTTGTACTAAAGTTCAGATTTGTTCCGAATATTTTGAACAGTCCTTTCCAGAAATTTGAAGTGAATTTCGGGTCCCTATCAGACACAATTGTCTTAGGAATTTCGTACAAGCGTGCAACTTCTTTTAAAAATATATTTGCAACATCAGCTACCCTGTGGGTGGTTTTTTAGTGGAATAAAATGGGCAGCTTTAGTAAGATTGTCCACCACCACCATGATTGAATCATGTTAATTGCTTGTTCTAGGTAGTCTGGTGATAAAATACATTATTACCACGTCCCATTTCCATTCAGGAATGGGTAAAGGCTGCAACAACCCTGTTGGGTGCCTATGATAAGCCTTAACCTTCTGGCACTCCATACATCTAGCGATGTATTCAGCGATTTCCTTCTTCAGACCTGGCCAAAAATAATGGCTTTTGACTGCTGCCACAGTCTTCTAATATCCAAGATGTCCATCATAAGCCACATTATGCATTTCTTTTAGGATTTCCAGCTTCAATTATCGAACATTGGGTACATACACTATGTTTTTATACAGAACTAAGCCATCAATTCCCAAGGTGTAACATTCCTTGGTCTGTGGTCTCTCACGCTGTTGTAGCTTTTCTACTAGACTTCTGTACTACAAATCAGCATTTGCAGGTTCCAAAATTATGTCTTTCATCTTAGTCCTGTACATGCTAATGGTTGTAGCATGTAATTCATGCACTTTTCTGTTGAGTGTATCATCCACCTTATTTTCTTTCCCTTTGATATGCTTGATGTCAAATTCATATCCACACATGAACTCCAACCATCTGATTTGCCTGGCATTTAAAGTCGGCTGATAAAATAAATACTTCAGACCATTGTGGTATGTTCTCAACTCGAATCTCTTTCCCATGAGGTAATGTATCCATTTCCTCAAGGCGTGGACGATTGCTACCAACTCTAAATCATGAGTGGCATAATTCCTCTCATGCTCCTTCAACTTTTGGGACTCATAAAAAACTACAAATCCCTCTTGGCTGAGAACTCCTCCCAGTCCCTCCTTACACACATCTATGCACACTAAGTAATCCTTATTTGGATCTGCAATCTTCAAGATTGGAGCCCTGGTTAGTAACTGCTTCAATCACTGGAAGCTGTTGTCACATTCTTCAGTCCACTGGAACTTCTTCAACTTACTTTGCAAGGAAGTGATAGAATGAGCTATTTTTGAGAATCCGGTTATAAACCTTCTGTAGTATCCTGCCAGACCCATAAAAGATCTAACTTTTGTCACATTCCTTGGCACTGACCATTATTGGATGGCCTCGACCTTTTTAGGATCCACAAAGATCCCTTCCTTTGATATAATGTGCCCCAAGTAATGAATCTGCCTTTGATAAAATGAGCACTTGCTCAGTTTTGAGAACAACTAGTGTTCTCTCAACACCTGGAGCACCATTCTCAGGTGTTGCTCATGTTCTTCCTCTGTCTTGGAATACACCAAGATATCATCCAGGAATACTATGAGAAACTTGTCCAAAGAATCTCTGAACACTCCATTCATTAAGCACATGAAAACAACAGGTGCATTTGTCAGTCCAAATGACACCACTGTGAATTCATAATGTACCTTGTTCTCAAGGAGGTCTTGCTAATGTCCTCATCATTTATTCTCACTTGGTGATATCCGTATCTGAGATCTATTTTTGAAAATATTTTTGCATCCTTCAACTGATCAAAAAGATTATCGATCCTTGGCAGAGGATACTTGTTCTTGACAGTTACCTAATTCAACTGCCGGAAATCAATGCACAGCCTCAACATCCCATCTTTCTTCTTCACAAATAGGACTGGGGCTCCCCAAGGTGACACGCTGGCACGAATGTATCCCTTCTTTAGTAGCTCTTCGAGATGCAATTGCAACTCTTTCAGCTCTGGCATACTCATTCTATAAGGAGCCTTCGAAACTGGAGCTACTCTAGGCATCAAATTTATAGAAAAATCGATGTCCCTCTTCAAAGGTAGTCTAGGTACCGCCTGAAATACATCCTTGAACTCTTTGAGTGCCTCGTGGTCTTCCAGATTCGAGACTACATCTCGGGATGCAAATAATTGATAGCCTTTTTGGTAATATTTCTTCAGCTGCATGGCTAAGATTTCCCTAACAGCCATGGCTCTGGGAATTCCTTGGACTGTTACCCGATTTCCCTCTTCATTCAGGCATGTAAACCTCTTGTTACGGCAGTCCAGAAGGGCATGGTGTTGTTCCAACATGTCCATCCCAATTAAGCAATCGTATGAGCCTAAAGGTAGAATGTTCAATTCAGCCTTAGTGCTCATTCCTTTCATGTCTACTGAACAGGACTTAACCAATTCAGTGACCTTCCTTTTGGTTCCTGTGGCCAACTTCACTAGCCAAGACTTTTCATGTTTGTTTCTTGTTAAATGAAAACTTTTGACCACTCTAGGATCTATATAACTATGGCTATCCCCTGAATTAATTAAAATAACAAGTGGTTGGTTGTTGATCGTACCTTCCACTTCAATCATGTGCGATTGAACTTCTTCTTTTTTGTTGTCCAGGGCTGCATAGATCCTCAACATTCTTCTGCCCATATCCTCCACTGTTTCAGCTTGCTGAACCGTATGGACAGTTCTTGCTTTATCTTTTCTATGGGGGCAGTCTCTATACCTATGATTCCCTTTACAACCCCAACAATCCATAGATGGTGGTCTTGGCATCTGCTCACTCCCTTCAACTTTCTTGGGCTCTCTAAAAGATGACTATCCCTTAGGACTGTTCCTGAAAAAGGGAGGCTTGTTTTCCTTCTGCCTCTGTTCTTTCTTAAACCTCTTCTGGTCATCCCAAGCCTTTCAAAAGGTAGTCTTTTCTCTTTTCTATTAGTATAATCATTTCTCCCTTCTTATGGTTTCTTCCATGGTATTGGGATCGTCATATTGAATCTTGTCACCAATGGAAGGTGGCAGTCCACTCAAATACCTCTGAATTTTGACAGCCTCATTTTTTATGAACAAAACATACTTCACTAGTTCCAGAAAACTTCATTCATACTCATCAATGGTCATACTGTCAAACTTGAGTTCGAAGAACTCCTTCATCTTTCTATCATAGTATCTTTTGGTCAGGTATTTCTTCTTGAAATACCTCTTAAACGCCTTCCACATGACCTCTTTCTCTCTGATGTGTTGCACCTACACCAACTGATCCCACCACATGGATGCTTTTCCTTTCAACTGGTACATTGCAATTCTTCCTTCTACAGTTGGAAGTATTTCTTCATACCCAACAACCATGTTTCAGCATCTTCTTCGTTATTATGTTCACCATCAAATGTAGGTGGTTTAATATTGTTGATTTGCCATTTCAATTCATCCCTTCCAGATTTTTGGTGTTTTCTGGTAGGGGATAGGCTCGAACTACTGTGTGTCTCCTTGCCAAAATGCTTCAAGGAGAGATGGTAATGTGTGCTACCACTCGATATTCTTCTCCTCTTAGGGGTTCTGACACTTCTTAATCTACTTGTGTCACTCTCTTTTTCCAATTTCTTTTCTATTCTTTCCAGGCTATTCAACATTTTTAAGTTGAATTCACCCTGCCGATCCCTGATTTTCATGAGCTTTCGGCTATCAGCTAGGCGAGCCTAGGCACCTTTCTGCAACTTTTCAATGAGTTTCATCATGTGTCTCTCTTTATCTATATATTTTCCATGTCCATTAGAGTTTGTTCCTTCGAATCCCAGGTTGACATCCTTTCCTTCTCTTTTGTCTTCTATTTCGGAGGCAATCTGCACCTCTTCCAATTCCATACTCGGCGTCATTTTTTGGCTGTCCTGACACTCATTGAACTCTGCACACACAACGTGCAACCAACCGAAGTTTGTCAATCCCTTAAACCTTCAAGAAAACTTACAACATTCATAAGCCAACGTGAACAAGAAAAATGTTTTGACTTCACAAGTTTTCTGAGCTTTGTTTGGCTCTACAAGTTTCGAGACTTTGAAACTTCGGAATCTTGATCCACGAAGATCCAACAGTTAAATCTTCGTAACCAAATTCACCCTTTCACAACTCATGATCTCACGAGTTCGTGAGTCAAAGACCCTCGACTCATTTCCTCCAAACGTCGATACCCGAGATGCGATACGGGTATGGCTCCCTCCTCGCTAACACTTGCTACACATGACCGTAGATTAGGACTAAGTCCTAGCACTTCTTCACCAACTCGTGACTTCACGAGTTGGAGTGTTGAGCCTTCATGCTCCTCCTTTGCGAATTCCAAAATCGTGAATTACTTTATTCTCTGGGCCCACAGCACAGCTATCGCCCTTCACCATCGTGGCACATGGTATATTCAGGAGGGTCCACGTCACCTTTGGTGAGGTCTTCAGGTCCCACCACTCTCGCCTGTATTCTCGACTCACTAGCACATGGTACACATTCATGCGCCCACATCTATTCCAAGCAAAATCCAACGATTGGGTCCCTTCTTAGATCTATGACGCAGATTGTTTTGGTGTTTCAGGGTTTCCGGGCATCAAGAGTTCATTCACCCCACATCTTGAACTTCCATCTGTCGAAATCCCGAAATTACGGTTTACTCCTCCACTGAATTGAACGGTCAACTCCCTTCCTACGATCTACGGTGTAGATTATTTCGGGATTTGGGGTCTCGGGTTTTTGGAGGTGTTCACCTCCCTCACTTCCCATCTCCCAACTTTGCAAAATAGGAGATGTTTCACGAACTTCGTAGACTTTACCAGTCAAATCATTGGGCGGAGGGGGGTCCCTTGTCCCACAAACAAGGGGGTCTCATACACCAATTTGGTGTGTTGGCTTGGCCGTGACCTTAAAAATAGATTATTATTATATAAACAATGTAAATTCATAATATAATATTTATATTGATTTTTTATTAACATTATTTATATAAATATGATTATCTGAAAATATTTTTATGATATAATATAATATAATATAATTTTTTATTAACACTGTTTATGTAAATTATATTTCTAAGTTATAAATAATAGTATTGATTATTTGAAAATATTTTTGTTATATAATATAATATTATATAATTTTTTATTAACATTGTTTATATAAATATATAATATAATTATTTGAAAATATTTTATTGTATTTCTAGGTTACAAATAATAATATTATTGAGTATCTAAAAATATTTTTATGTATATAATATAATAATATATAATTTTTTATTAACATTGTTTATATTGATTATTTGAACATATTTTTATTTTTATGTATATAATATAATATTATATAATTTATTATTAACATTGTCTATATAAATATATAATACGATTATTTGAAAATATTTTATTGTATTTCTAGGTTACAAATAATAATATTGATTATCTGAAAATATTTTTATGTATACAATATAATATTATATGCTTTTTTATTAACATTGTTTATATAAATATATAATATTAATCATTTGAGATCATTTATATTTTTAGAATTAAATAAGTATTAAACACGTTATATCTTAGATCTTATTATTAAGATCTAATAATGTAGATGCACCAGGCTTATTGATGCTTTGGAGGGCATGTCGATACGGTCCATAAGCATCATTAAACTATAAAATATATAATAATTATTGATTATTGATTTTCATTTAATAATTTTTAATTATTTTTTAATAATTTATATTTTTAGAATTTAATTTTATATTTAATTGAATTTTATTGATTTTTTTAATCGATTAAAAAAAATATATATTTGAATTCTATTTATTCCACACCATAAATTCATCCTAACACTGTATCCCATGCCATAGATTCATCCTAACACAAAATAAATATGATACCAACATCTATCACTATTAAACATAATATAAATAAAGATGATACCAACATCTAACACCATAATTATTAAACATAATATAAATAAAGATGATACCATTAGGAATAGAGATTATTCCGTTAAGAGTGACCAATATCCACCCTAGTTTAAGGGTTAAACCTAGTTTGAAGATCTTAACCCTCAAGCTCATGAGCTTTGTGAAAAGTGGTCCCAAAGAGGGGATACGTCTCGTTATGAAAAAAGGAAATTTAGCATTTGTATTAAATGATTTGCAAAAAGATGATTAGAATATTAAATGTGAGAGGGTAGGTTAGGGAGGGACTTGAACTATAAAAGGCCACACTGTGACACTATTGTTCAAGTTGATTTTTGCACTTTGGGTATTGTTTGTGAGTAGAAGGATCGATAGTTATTGATCTTGTAATCATGGATTCATAGCTGATCTTGTAATCTTGTGTGTAGAAGGATCGAAAGCCATGCTACTCTAGAGAACGCTTTCACTCCCATACTACGAAACATACAGTAGCATGCCCAGTAGTCAACTGAACAATGCCACATAAATTTACTCTTTAAACTGCATGAAACTAAGACATATACATACAGTACGCTCGCGAAATCTTTACATATAAACATAAACAAACAATTACTTTCTGTAACATACAACTTTTATACTGAAATAACAATAACTAAAGATATGCAACATTTATAGAGAATTACATATAAACATACAGGCAATTATAATCACATATATTATAAACCATAACATAGGCATGTAAATAACAAGCAGCATATCATTTTTATCATACCACTGGTACTTATCTTGGAAAGATTGTCATCAACAGTGAGTCACTCCAAAGTTGGGATTGAACTCCACCCAGGGTAAAGGGTTCCTATCCAGGCTAAGGCTCATGGAAAACATGAAAGACTATGTCTCAGGTGCTCACTCAACTAACATCCTACAACCTCTCATTCCCCACATGCCTATCCCACCCAAGGAATTGTGCCCCTTCTCTACTCAACAGTGCCTCGGCTGCCCCACTTCCCTTCCAGGGCTTCAGCAACAGGTCGGACCAGAAGTCTCAGAGTGTTGTAGCTGCAGTCTAGCACCTTTAGGGATCAATCCCCAACAATTCTCTCACTTAGAGAATTGCTCATGGGCCTGACAACCTACTTCTTCAATCTTGCTCCAAGCTAACCAGGTACACAAACCAAAAGGGTTATGGAAATAGGATATGGAATGGTGAAATGGTTGTCTCAAGTATAACGAAATTCATGAGTGAAATGGTCATGGAATCATTGACTGGATAACTGAGTGTGGAGGAGAATCAATGTGAACTCTTTGTGGAAGTCATTGTGTGAATAATGGTCATCGGGTTGTTGGTAAGGTATCTATGAGAAGTCTCCCAAAATGAGATAAGTTCCCCCACGATATGAATGCATGTCCCTAGCTTGATACTTGTAATATTGGAAGTTACTTTGGTCCACTTGTCCCCAAATTTAGAACTTAGGATAAAATAATTATCCATACTTTAAGTTTTAGGATATATTAATATAATATTCCCTTGACTTTTGGCCCTCCCTTCCCCTAACTAGTGAATTTCAGTACCCCATCTCTTTTATCGTGGTCGGTCTGCGTGCAACGATGTATTTTATATTAATCATGAGTCGTGTACAAAATAGGCGGATTGGCCGTTGACATCTAGGTGTTTCGGCCTAATACCGAAACATAAGCATCCCAACTTATAATAACCGAATCACCATCCTATAACACATATCATATACACGAGGCTCATTGTCCTCCATACTACGTGCACCTTATTTACTGCATGCAGTATCCTGGAATGTACATATTACATCATTTTAATGCGCAGTTCATGTACGCACTACGCCACATGACATGCATTACCAAATGAGGTTGAAAAATCTCACCAACTTAAGTACATTCATATTATATTTAGAATTGGGTTCGGCTGAGGGATATTACAAATAGGCCTCCACCTAAGAGGACGAGGACCTAGTAATGGGTTACACCTTAGTAATGGGTTACACCGGAACAAGTCCAATCCTATACTTCTAGGCATAGAAGTTTTCCACGCCTTCCATCTTGTCAACAAGCTTAGTGCTTGTAGACATCTTTTACCTAGAGCTAGGAAAGTGACCGAAAAATGAAAATGTTCAAAATCAAATTCAGAACTTACCAGGAGGTGCGCTTGGCTGAGGCGAGTAGCCTGGTGTGTTTGGATATGAGAAAATCCAACTTTTGATCCTCCAAACTTGATATGAAGATTTCTGGACTGGTGCTTCTGGTTTTCTGGTACCTCTGGTACTCTGGTACTTCTAGTACTTCTGGTACACTAGTTTTCTGCTACTTCTGGTACTTTTTGAAACTAGGATTTCACTTTCCGGAAGATCTAGTCACTGGAAAGGTGCGTTGAGAGTGCCAAAGTAACCCCTGGGGTAGCACACACTTTTTTAGATAGTTTTAGGGCTGAAATGCTTCACCATCGAAAAGCCCTAATTTGCATGTATGGAAACAGTGACGTTTTTCACTCTTGTGAAAGATGCTTTCTTCAGCTTGGCTCTGATACCATGTTAATGTTTAAGTCATTATTATAGTTCTTTTCATTTCAATAGATAACAACAACATAATACAAGATCATTGAGAAATACATAATCACAAGAGACACAACATTTATCCTGGGAAACCCTCCAGGGGAAGAATACCCCACAAAACTTCCTTATTATAGATAGCCAATACAATGCCAAAAGATAACTTAAGAAAATACAGAAAGTCCTCTCCTAAAGATGCGCCTCTCTATTTTTCTCATCTCCAAGTGCAGTTCTGAAACTTGTCTCTCAATGAGCAAGTGAAGTGTGTCTAAGTGAGGCACTAGCTTCCTTATTTATACAAGAATGGCACGTGTGGGAGTGTCCCTTCATTGGCAGGGCTGAATTCTTCTACTGGGTGGTTATAACCATCTTTATTATATTCCAGGGCCTCTTTGATATATTCTGAGGCCAACTTCTCTTTCTACATATTACAATTATATTATGACCAATCCACAAAAGGGGATTTGGTCCTTTTACAATAGCCGACATGATCAATCCACAATGGGGATTGATCCAATGAATAATATATCAAATAATAATAAGAATACACTTTGCAGTTACATTATTTTAACACTTGTTACTTTTAGGATCAATGCAGAGGAGTTCTGCAATAATAAAACCAACCTCTTTTGTTTTTTTGTTGACTTTAGGAAATATTTTGACATGATTCCCAGGAAAACCTTTGGAATAGGTTGGAAGAGATAAAAGTTCCTTTCAAGTTGAGGGAAACTGCAATAAGGCTATATGAGAACGTTATTGTCAATTTTAAGAACATTGTGGGTTGTTCGAAAGAAATTAATTGTAGTAATGGAGTCAAACAAGGTTGTCCCTTGTCCCCTACCCTCTTTTGCATATACATTGACAAGATAGAATATTTATTGGAAGAAGGAGGTTGTGTTGGCCCTACTCTCACTGGTATAGTCATCAATCTTATCCTTTATGCTAATGCTATCATTCTTATTACAAGGAGCCCCACGATATTAAAAACCAATTAAGAATCCTCAAGCATATTTTCTCCAATTTGGGTATCACTGTGAATACTAACAAGACTAAGGTCGTGATCATTAAATCACATAAGATCACTTATAATACCTTTGTATATGACCACAACAACTTGGAGGAAATGACTTCATACAAATATTCGCATTGATATTGACAACAAGCTCAACTAGAATTATAGCTTTGAGAAAAGGATTATTAGGGGATGGAAAGCTTATCATGTGCCTGAAAAAAATTATGAATCAGTCGATCTTTGGATATGGGATCATAAGAAAATCCTCTTTGAGACTCTTGTTATGCATGCTATTCTATATGGATGTGAAGTCTTGGGATGCAATATCTCTCGTGAATCCTTGAGAAAGATAGAGAAAATACAAAAGAATTTTGTAACCTATAATCTCAAAATTTAAGAAAATATGCTAATCCCCATCCTCCTCTTAGAGGCAATCATTTCCCCCATTGAGAGCATGGCTATGACTAGATACCTAATATATAAGAACAAGTTAAACAACATGGAAGACAAGAGGCTTCCTAAAATTGCTTCAAAATCCAATTGTAAGCACCTTCGACTCAAGTGAGGATGGCATAAAAATGCCCAATCTTGGCTAAGCTATTGGGGAATCATGGAAGACACCATTTTGCATAATAAGGATACTATTAAAAATATCATTAAATCAAAATTTAAGGAGAAAATGTGGTGTGATAAAGAGTTAGAGGAAAACAGAAAATTAAGGTATTATAAGGATGTAATCAACCCTAATTGAGATAAAAACAAATTTTCATGAGCTCCATAGTGAAATTGGGCATTTCTCGATTCCTAAAACTGTCTGGGATGAAAAAGTGTGTCACCTTTGTGATACTAAGAAGGTTGAATATGAAAAACACTTTCTTTTAGATTGTCTAGTTTGAGTAGATCTCAATTTCAAAATATTTGTCACACTAGGAACCTTCCTAACATTTTAACTCAACAAAACTATGGTGACCTTGGAAAGATTTTCTTAACTCTTTTCGAGCACATAAACAAAATTCTAAATAATTGCAAGTAATCCCTTACCCTTTTAAGGTCCCATAGACCAATTATGTCATCATCATATTATAATTATTATTCATACATAGTGATATAAAATATTATAACTATTCATTAGTTTTAATAATTAAAATCTATATATCTCATTGACAACTTGGTAATAATAATAAATACACCTATATTTTTATGACTTAAATTTTCTTTCTTAAATTCTAAAAATATAATTTAAAACCCAATTAAAAAAGAAAAATCTCAATATTGAAAATCTTTTATTTAAAAGATACAATTTAATATCTTTGAAATTAAATTGATAATCTCATATTGATAAAATTCTTAAATAATTTGTTGGTATATAAAACTTAAATAATAATAATGTTTCCTTAAAATTATAAAATTATAGTTTTTAAATAGTTAAAAATATATTATTTTTCATCATAAAATTATCTTATCTATCTTTCTAATTATAGAAATCAAATGACAAAAACAAAAAAGCTCCAAAATACTTATTTATAAAACAGAAAGCTAATTTAATTATAATAATAATAATAATAATCTATTTTTAAGGTCACAGCCAAGCCAACACACCAAATTGGTGTATGAGACCCCCTTGTTTGTGGGACAAGGGACCCCCCTTCGCCCAACGATTTGACTGGTAAAGTCTACGAAGGTATACATACCCTACCCCCCTCTGGATTTGAACTTGTGACCTCTTAAGAAGAAACACATGTTTTTAACCATTAGACCCACTCAAACCGTGCAACAAAAAACTAATTATAATATAATATTTATATTGATATTTTATTAATATGTGAAAATATTTTTATATATATAATAAAATATTATATATTTTTTTATTAATATGATTTATAACCATTTAACTCATTATTTCTATTTAATAATATTTCTATTTCTTTATATTTCATATTGTAATTACATAAGCATTCTAATATTTATATTGATTTCTTATTAATATTATTTATATATATAATGTATTTATATATTATTAAATAATTGTTACTAGATTTTCTTTTTTAATATCTCACCTAAATTATATTATATACAAAATTTATATAAATAATTATTTAAATTAAAATGATTAGGTTAAGAATGATGAATATCCGCCTAATATATTTTACTCAACATTCAATATTACTTAACAGAATAGTTAATAATATTGTCCCTAAAAAAGGAAGTTAAACATTTATATATTAAATGCAAAATGATTTGGAAAAGGCTCCTTAGAATATTAAATGTGAGAGGGTACTGCTTAACAGAATAGTTGATAATATTGTCCCCGGAAAAAAAGGAAGTTGAGCATTTATAATAAATGAAAAATGATTTGGAAAAAGCTCCTTAAAATATTAAATGTGAGAGAGTAGGTAGTAGCTGGCAGGGTTGAAATTTCAAACTGTTAAACCAGTTAAACTTGGCAATTTCTATTATTCTAATGTGAGTTTGGTCAGTTTATTGAGATTTTTAACCGTAACCGTATATGAGGGGAAAATTGGTCCGTGACGGTTAATTTTCCCGTTCTCTTCAAGTCCCTGAGGGCGGGACTTGAACTATAAAAAAAAGACTCTAGCGACACTATTGTTCAAGTTAATGTTTGTGCTTCAGGTGGGTACTGTTTGTGAGTAGAAGCATCTGTTGATCTTGTAATCATGGATTCACAGTGGATGGAAGAGTTTATCACTTTTCTTGGAGACTCATAGAAAATGGAAGAGTTAAGTGAAGAGTTTATCACTCTTCTTAGAGAATGCGGTATTCCAGAAACTGGAAATGATTATCAAACTAATGGTTCCACGCCTGAAGTTTTTGATCGTCCAGATCCTCTCGTGAACT
>JASDQU010101138.1:486993-499178 GCA_032191745.1 Picea mariana | reverse complement strand
GAAGGTAAGCTCGGTATTTTTTCATTTTTATAAAGTCTGGAAAATGCAAAAGAAGACTACAATGAGTACCTATTTTGGAAATAGTCTAGTCAGTTCGAAAAAGGGGTAAACAAATACCGAAAATACATCTATTCAAAACCATTTTAACGAGTGTGACAAAGAAAATATCACTCGAAAATGTTTTCAATTTTAAGGAGTCTGAAAGATCTTAACTATGAACTCACAACGTTTTTCTAGAATTTAGTTTCCTTAGCCCGGAAAAGTATAAAATTTATCGAGGAGAACTCTCCCGGTGAGAAGAATCTTCGAGTCGCACCTTTTTCCTTCATAATTCACAGGCCAAAAAAAGTGGTAAAATCATTTCAGTAGATGTTCTTCTATACCGATTTAACGAGTGTGAAGGAACAAGGTCACTCGACAATCTTTTCGATTTTAGGGAGTCTAAAAAGAGCTTAATTATGGACTCCGTGGGGGTTCCTTTTTTGTAGGTGGGGATTCCTTTTTCATTTTTCGTAACTACTTTTCTTTTTTGTAAGTAATATACAAGTTTCATATAGTTTTTAATTTCTCTTTCTTGTGAATTTTTCACAATGAATTTAGCTAGTAAAAAATGAACACACAAAGCTTGCAAGAGAGAAGAGAAGAGAGTAGAATGAAATCTAATTGTATTAATTGTTGAGTAAAATGGTAAAATTCACATGATATACTCTACACGGCTAAGTAAAGTCTCCATAGTAGTGATCTAGAGAGATCTAGACACGCACTGACAGAAACCAAATTAATTTTCCACCTAGTCCTATTTCACTATTTCATGCAATCATCAGTTAATTGAGTCACACGTGTGAAAGTGAGAGAAACACATGCAATCAAAATGTAGGAAATTCAATTAATTGTCTAAAAGTCGACTACTTCTCTAAACTACCCCAAACATACCCAAAATCATGCAAGAAAAGAAAATATGAGGGGGATCAGGTAACTATACTTCTATTCCATGTTCGGTGATGATCCCCTCACGCTTGAAAGATTTACTGAATGCATACCTCCTCCCAAGGTTGGCCTGCATCCAAATATTGAAAAACAACAAACAACAAACATGTTATTCCATATAAAAATTAGGGTTATATGTTAGAATGTCAAAACATAAACCAATAAAAGAATTCAATACACCATGATTTGGGACAAAAAAAGTAATTCTTTTATTAATAACTAAATGATTATACTTTTGTAATCAAAGTCGACTACTGCTCCACGAACCTAGTATGGCCTCCTCTTCACCAAGCTCCAAGTGCACCTTTGTATGGATTCTCCTCTCAACCTTCTAATCTCTTCTTGGGAAGTGAATGGGTTCTAATGGAGGAAGAAGGGATAATTGGGGAATGTTGAGGCAACTCTCACAAAAGGGTTGCAATAACTTAGGCAATGAGGGGATGTGAAACAGGAAGAGTTTCAAAGTTCTTATGTCTAGATGTGCAAAGAGACCCCAACAACTACTTTTATATGACAAAATGATGGTTAGTCGGTTGGGTAACAGGATACAAGCAGTGCATTAGTTGTAAACTACCCAATAGCCCATAATCTAAATGAGTTCCTTGCAAATTTTTATTTTTTGCAAGTTTTTCAAGTATACACGGGTTTTAATGGTGAACATGCATATGTATGCGGGTTGTAGTGGTGAAAAAAGCATATGTAGACGGGAAGTATTGGTGCAGGGCACGTACATATTCAAAAACTAGGTTTTTTAGAAGAGCAACTCAACAGTTCTTTGGCAAAAAATGAAAGTAAGAGGGCAAAAGGCCAGGTATGCATGTGTAGAGAAATTTATGGTTATAACATATGCCCCCTAATGTGTGAGTTCAAAATAGCATCTAATGGTCGAAATACATTACAAAATATTCACCAATGTACGAAACGACTGAGCCCAGGACCAGAGTTCGAGAGGTGCCATCTGCAAAAATAACAATTGTGTTGCAGGAAATCATACTAGTTCCAAGAACAAGGAACACGCTAATGCTCAAAGCAAGGAGACATGTGCAGGAAAAGGACACTTAGGAAAAATTTCAACATGGGTCAAGGTGTCAAGTCACAGAGGCAAAGTGCTACAAGGCTTGCGTATAAGGCATGCTTCAAAGGTTCAGTTGAGATAAACATGGAGCTGTCATTAGGCCAAAGACATAGATATGCACATGTGATTAACAAGACACAATGAAACCCCCTTCGATATAATTTTAACGACCCTAAATAAGGTAAGCTTAGTATTTTTTCATTTTTAGAGAGTCTGAAAAATGTAAAAGAAGACTCCAATGAGTACTTTTTTTGGAAATAGTCTAGTCAGTTCGAAAAAGAGGTAAATTGACACCGAAAGGATGTTTATTCAAAACCATTTTAATGAGTGTGACAAAGACAATATCACTGGACAATCTTTTAAATTTAAAGGAGTCTGAAAAGAGTTTAACTATGGACTCACAACCTTTTTCTGGAATTTAGTCTCTTTAGCTCGAAAAAGTATAAAATTTACAGAGGAGAACTCTCTGAGCAAGAAGAATCTTCGAGGCATACATTTTTCCTCCATAATCCAAAGGCCATAAAAAGGGGTAAACTCATGCTAGTTGATGTTCTTCTGTACCAATTTAACAAGTGTGAAGGAACAAGGTCACTCGACTATCTTCTTAATTTTAGGGAGTCTGAAAAGAGATTAACTATGGACTCCATGGGGGTTCCTTTTTCGTAGGTGGGGGTTCATTTTTCCTTTTTCCTAAGTAAACTACAAGTTTCTTATAGTTTTTAATTTCTCTTTCTTGTGAAGTTTTCACAACGAATTTAGCTAGTAAAAAATGAACACACAAAGCTTGCAAGAGAGAAGAGACGAGAGTAGAATGAAATGAAATTGTATTAATTGTTGAGTAAAATGGTAAAATAAACATAATATACTCTACATAGCTAATTAAAGTCACCATAGTAGTGATCTAGAGAGGTCTAGACACTCACTGATAAAAACCAAAGTAATTTTCCACCTAGTCCTATTTCACTATTTCATACAATCATACGTTAATTGAGTCACATGTGTGAAAGTGAGAGAAACAAATGAAATCATAAGATATTCTCCCTATTGGCCACATTCATGAGATATGATCACTTGTGGTGAGAAATCTGGGGTGAACATGCAACCACTAGTAAGAAATTCGAGGTTTCCATGAACGAGGAACTTTCACTAGTCTAACTTAGGTGTAACTGAATCTAAATTAAAGAGAGGCACCCTGATTTGTAGGGAAATATTATCAAGAGAAAATATTCTCATATATGGAAGATAAATTAAGAAAATAATTACCTAGGTAAGTGTGTAATATCTCCAACACCCCCCTTGAACACTACTTGTGTGTACATGATGAATGGGTCTTGATACCCATTGTACAATGAATCTAAGAATGAAGAACTAGAAAATAAATAGAGGAAAAATGGAAATCCTCATGGGAACACCCCCTGTCATAGTACAGTCCATAAAAAAAGGAAGAAGGAAGAAAGACAATTGATAAGCAACTATTTCCTTCACTCCAAGTCGATTGTACAGAAGTTGGAACTTCATCTCAATAAATTTCTTGGTGAAGATGTTTGTAGTGTACTTAGTGGATAAAGAGTACTACAAATTGATGATCATGCCATGTACCAACTCTGTGATGTAATTCATATGGATGTCGATGTGTTTGGTTCATTGTCACTACATTGGGTCTCTACAAAACCTGAGAGTAATTTGATTGTCACACCAAATGATAGTCAGACAATTAAACTGGATTCCAATATCGGTGAGTAATTTTTGAATCCAAAGTTATTGAATAGTGACATAAACTTCTCCTATGTACTCGACCTCTGCTGACGATACGAAAATAACTGACTTATTTTTTCTCAACCAACATATGGGACCAAAACAAAAAATAATAACATACCTAGATGTGGACTTGCGATTTGTGATATCACTATCCCAATAAAAATTAGTAAATACCATGACATCCAATGCACAACTTGTTACATAGTGTATCCCRTAACYTGTGSTACCCTGAAGATATSTAAGTATAAAATTGGTATCCTTCCRATGTAGGTCACGTGGCTCCTTCGTACTACATATGAGAGATCTRGTTGGGTGTGGATGAGATRGATAAGGCTCCCCACAAGTTATTGATACAAGGAGGTGATGACCATCACTGGTGTATTCCCACCATCCTTAAGATGTACCCCATATASAAAGGGTGTGGTTATCCACYTGTARTTGGTTAGGTATAATCTAACCAAGAKMTCTTRAATATACTTATTCTAATATAGATTGATAGCTAAATCATATTGACTAATCTTRATACCAAGGAAATAGTGTAATGGACCCATGTACGTCATAGAGAACCTATCATGCATARTGTATTTGACCAYAGTAATTGTTGAGGCCAAACTTCCTATGATGAGGWTGTCATTAACATAGAGAACTAGTTTCAAAAAGGATTCTAWGGTCCTCATCATGTAGACATTTGGATTTTATTTGTATATTGACAAAGTGTTGAGGGAGAAATTACGCACCCATTTTCACATATAATGCTCTSGGTGTCTTCTTGAGGCCATAGAGGGACTTCTTCAGTTGACATACTAAGGATGAGTTTTGAATGAACCCTTGTGGTTKCTCCATTTAAATATCCTTTGAGAGATCCCWGTGAAGAAAATTATTCTTCACATCCATCRGATGAACTTCCCACCCCCAAGTTGTTGCAATGAAAAGGGCCAATCTAATAGAGTCCATATTTTCTACAGGATAAAAGGTCTCATCATAGTCTATTTCGTGGATACATTGAAAACCCTTGGAAACCAATATTACCTTAGACTTCATCACTTGTCCATATTATTCCTTCTTGGTCCTATATACCCATCCAAGTATGAAAAGATTCATGTATGAAAGAAGTGAAATTAGATCCCAAGTTTTCTACTCAAGAATATATTTATACTCCTCTTGCATGGTAGCTTTCCAGAAGGGGTTCCTTGCGACATCTTCATAGGTTTGCGAGTCTGAAGCTAGAACGATATAGAAATGCATGTGCATAATTAGTTCTAATAGATGTGAGTGCATGAGGAGGATCTTGATACTGAAACGTGTTCCTCCTCTAATCTGTTGGATTCATCGAAAGGTCTCTTGTTTCCTATAGGGTGCCTTGTTCCCACTTGGGCATATGTGGTGGCTCAACATATACATGCTTATCATAAGAATTCTCATCATATTCTGAATTAGAATTGGAACTCAGGTTTGAACCATGATATGAGTGAGTGGAGTCATCATCATTGATGTCTGGTGCAGACAGTGGTACATATGTCTATGCATGTGGCTCCAATGGTGCATGAAAGGGAGTTTCCTCAAAATTAACACTACACTAAATGATGATCCTATCAGTAGAGGGATCAAGAAACCTGTAACCCTTCAAACCATTTGGATATCTCATGAATATGCATGTGGTACTCAACGAATTTAATGATTTCCTCTTTTCAAATGGTATGTGGGCCCATGCATGTGATCCAAATATTTGAAAGTAGGTGACTTTCGGTTCATTGTCACTCCATGCCTCAAAGAGAGTCTGGTCCTTGAAAAATGCATGAGTATATTTTTTCTGATTGCGGTTGGCATATTAAAGTTCCTCATCCCAAAGCTTGGGCGGTAGAGATCTTACATGCAACATGAAAGTGGACATATCCTTGAGAGATTTCTTCTTCCCCTTGGATACTTTGTTCTGTTGTGGAGTGTTAGTTACTGTGTGTTGCAGTTGTATACCTTCCTATGAACAAAGATGATGGACATCTCAGTTCACATATTTCCACCCATTGTTTGTGCATAGGATTTTGATCTTTCTCCCAGACTCATTCTCTACATGTGATTTGAAATCAATTAAATGATAGAAAACCTCGGACTTCTTCCTGAGAAAATACACCAAATTTTATCGTGAGAAATAATAAAAAAATGTAAGCATGTACCATTATTTGTTGATGTACAAATGAGGATAAGTTTAAATTAGATCACTATGGATGAGCTCCAAAGGAGAGAAAACCCTACAAGCCTTCCCTTTCTCAAACGTCTCCTAGGGATGTTTGCGAAGAACACATCCTTGAAAAACTCTTTTGGAAAACAATATGTTGGGAAAGTTGGTGACCATTTCTTGTTTGCATAGTTTCTACATGTATTTGAAGTTTAGGTGGTAGATCTCTTGTGCCATAATCTACTAGTATCGTCTACATGTGTTAGTATTAAAGCATAATAAAATTTAGCAATGAACTTAAAGAATATATACAAACAATATTGATGATTTACCTCACCAAAAACAATCATGGAGCTATCATGCATATCAGATATGGCTATGGAATCGGGTGTGAATTCCACCCTTTTTCCTGTACCAAAATGTGTTATCTAATAAACAAAGAGTAGATTGAGGAAGACTTTTGGAACATGAAATATGTTCTCAAAACGTTTCTTTTGGACTTATTCTCTCCCTT
Source organism: Picea mariana (assembly GCA_032191745.1). Classification (NCBI taxonomy): domain Eukaryota; kingdom Viridiplantae; phylum Streptophyta; class Pinopsida; order Pinales; family Pinaceae; genus Picea; species Picea mariana. Next base: position 492,671 of record JASDQU010101138.1, on the reverse strand, counting down.
GTACATCAACTGGGGTATCATATCCCTTCAGGATGGGAGGACCACTACATGCATAAATAGATTATAAAACATTCTCTATTTCAAAGATTTTGTGGGGTGTGCTTGAATATAATATGCATGCATTAGGAGAATATTTAATGACAACAAGTACATGAGAGTTACCTTGTTTGTCTTGATTTTCCGAATTCTTCTTGGACACTTCAGGAATGTGATCCCCAAGGTATTTATTTTGAGGAATATACACAAAATCACTACCTTGTGACCCCCATCTTCCCCAAGTTGAGGTGAAAAAATTTGATGGATTAGATCCCACATGTTCGGTTACTCAAATGGAACATTATTTCTCCTTGCATGGAATTACTGATGATCTAGCCAAACATCGTTATGGTTTCCTCTATTTTGATATGAAACGTTGGAAATGGCGGAAATGACATAGAAAGATAGGACAAGGGTATGTTGGATGGAAACATTTTGTGGAAGAGATATATGAATTATTTGACACTGACACCCATTATCTTGGTCATTTGACCAATTTAAAGCAATATGGAATAGTGGAAGAATTTAGGTTTGTCTTTGAACACTTGGATTTCAGAACAAAGGGCATGTTTGATGCCTTCTTCCAAGAATCTTTTTATCAATGGCCTCAAAGATGAAATTCAATCCTAGGTCCTCACGGCTTGCCTTCAAACTTGGTTGGAAGCTACTCAATGTGCTAAGGAATCCCAACATGGTGTCTCTGCTCAGACTCACAAACCTCCATTTATTCCTCTCTCTCGAACTACAAACCCTGCCCCTCGTCCCACTCCCCTCAATATCCATAAATTAACTTTGGATGAAATGGTGGAACACCAAATCAAGGGACTTTGTTATAATTGTGATGACAAATATTTTTCAGGGCACAAGTGTAAGGAACATAAGTTTCTTATGGCCATCTCTAAGGATGCTTTTGATAGTGTAAATACACATAATTTTTTTCATTGTCATATTTCATAGGAAACCCATTGCTATATCCATCCACTCAACAATGTTGACATCATGATTGACAATGGAGGTTCCATGAAATGTGGGGAACGTAGTGAAAATGTGCGTCTCCAAATTGGTTAGTAAAACCTGAAATATCATATATTTTCTATTGACATGTGTGGGTGTGATATTGTTCTCAGTGTGGAAGGGTTACACACTCTTGGTCCCATCATCTTGTATTTTAAGGAATTAACCATGCAATTCCAATAGGATGGACAATAATATAAGTTCGAAGGAATCACTTCAGGTTTGCCTGATATCATTGGTTCCCATTGAATGGAAAATCTCCTCAAAAGAGTTCATTCCAAAATTATTTCCCAACTCCACTCAATCCAAGAAATTGAGACCCCATCAGTGCATCGAGCTTTGGTAGATTGTTTCGCAAAGAGGGTGCTTTATGTCGATGATGAAGGAAGACCAATAGAGATCCAGGGTGTACAGAGAAAAGTGTCGCTATGCTTTATATCCACTATAAAGGTTAAGCGATGCTTGAGGGAAGGGTGTCGACTTTATGTAGTGGAAGCAGTGAATGAAAGGAAGGGACCCTGATTATATCAGTATCCGGTATTGTCAGAATTTCAAGATGTTTTCCCAAACGAGTTACCAGGGTTACCTCCTGAAAGGAGCTTGATTTTACCATTGAGCTAAAACCTGGTGCAGAACCAATCTCCAAGACTCCGTATCAGATGACAGCGCCAGAACTTTGTGAATTGAAAATGCAGTTGAAAGAGTTACTAGAGTTAGGGCTAATAAGGCCCAGTGTCTCACCTTGGCGTGCACCGGTAATTTTTGAAAAGAAGAAGGATGGATCCTTACGAATGTGTATAGACTACAGGGACTTGAACCATGCTACAGTGAAGAATAGGTACCCGATGCCACGAATAGATGACCTCTTCGATTAGGTGAAAGGAGCAACGGTATTCTCAAAGATCGATTTGCGATCAGGGTATCATCAGTTAAGGATTAAGGAAGGTGATATCCCAAAAAATGCCTTTCGAACTCGGTTTGGACATTACGAGTTTGTTGTAGTACCTTTCGGATTGACCAATGCGCCAGCAGTATTCATGAGCCTCATGATCATTGTATTCCGGAAGTACTTAGACCATTTTGTACAGGTCTTTTTATATGACATCCTCATCTATTCCAAGAATGAAAGAGAACATGAGGAACACTTGTGAATAGTGTTGTCCTGCCTTAGAGAGAACAAATTGTATGGGAAGTTGTCGAAGTGTTCCTTCTTCCAGAAAGAGATCCACTATTTAGGTCATATCATTTTCAGCGAAGGATTCTCTGTGAACCTAGAAAAGGTAAAGGCCATTATGGAATGGCCAGTGCCGAAAAATGCCCATGAGGTGAGAAGCTTCATGGGGCTAGCGGGTTATTACCAGAGATTTGTAGAAGGATTCTCAAAAATAGTAAAACCCATCACCACTTTGCAACACAAGGGGGTCAGGTATGAATGGACAGAAGAATGTGATAGTGCATTCATTGAGCTTAAGAGGTTACTAACTAGTGCGCCAATTCTACGAGTGCCAGATGTGGAAAAGGATTTCATGGTTTGCACGACTGCCTCGTAGCAAGGGTTGGGGGCCGTGCTAATGCAAGATGGAGGAGTGATAGCTTATGCATCAAGGAAGTTCAAGAAGCACGAAGAGTTATACGTGACTCATGATTTAGAGTTGGAAACTGTAATGCTAGCTCTGAAACTTTGGAGGCACTATCTTGTTGGGCGAAACTTTGAGCTCAAAACGGACCATAAAAGTTTAAAACATCTCTTCACTCAAAGAGATCTGAATGCCAGGCAAAGGCGATGGAGTGAGTTTATGAGTGATTACAATTTTGGTATATCGTACATCAAGGGAAAGGAAAATGTGGTCACAGATGCCTTGAGTAGGAGACCACGTATCTTCTCCTTAGTAACCTTAAAGGTCAATTTGAGGGAACATGTGCTGACACAACTCCTAGGAGACAGTTGGTATTTAAAGGTTACTTCAAACCTCCAGAGCGGGAGGCAGTTAGACCCAAAGTATGAAGGATATAGTCTGGAAACATATGGAATATTAAGATATCGAGGAAGGATGTACATCCCAGAGAATGGGGATATTCGAAGCATCATACTGAAGGAAGCCCATAGAGCACTTTATTGTGCGCATCCGGGTGTGATGAAGATGTACACAATATGAGGAAGCTCTTCTTTTGGGTAGGCATGAAGCGTGATGTAGTCCATTTCGTCACCAAATGCCTAGAGTGTCAACAGGTGAAAGATGACCACCATCACCCGGCAGGCCTCCTACAACCACATGATGTTCCTATGTCCAAATGGGAAGTCATCTCTATGGATTTTGTTGTGGGGTTGCCACTCACATCCCATAGACACAATGCCATTCTTGTGATAGTGGATAAGTTAACCAAGAGTGCTCATTTTATTCTGGTTAGAGACACTTACGATGTCACTGATGTGGCATGTGTGTTTGTAAGCGAGGTTATCCGTTTGCACGGGATACCTAAGAATATTATCTCAGATAGGGACTCTAGATTCACTTCTAGGTTTTGGACAAGTTTACAGTCAGCGTTGGGGACTCAGTTGAACTTAAGAACAACTTATCATGTTGAAATAGATGGGCAAACTGAGAGAGTAAATCAAGTCATGGAAGACATGCTTAAGATGTATGTAATGAATAATCAAACCCAGTGGGAGAAGTACCTACCTTTAGTAGATTTTGCCTACAATAACAGTTATCATAGTTCCATTGGAATGCCACCCTATGAAGCTTTGTATGGGAGGCCATGCAGAACGCCATTGAGTTGGGATAGACTAGAAGAATGAGTAACAGTTGGGCCAGAATTGATTCAAGAAATGGAGGAACAGGTGATTCAAATTAGGCAGAGACTAAAGGAAGAACAGGATAGGCAGAAAAGCTATGCAGATGCACATAGGACCGACCGAAGTTATGAAGTGGGAGACCAAGTTTTCATTCATATCAGGCCTAATAAGAGTACCATACGGTTCGGAAAGGGGATAAAGTTGTCACCTCAGTTTATAGGACCATTCAGGATCCAAGAGAAAATTGGACCCATTGCCTATTGTCTCGTACGGCCACCCCACTTGCATAAAACTCATAATGTATTTCATGTATCTATTTTACGTCATTATGTTGCTGATGAATCACATAAAGTAAATTGGAAGGAATTGCAGGTATCGGACGTGGGAACCCTCATGGTAGAACCATTACGCATATTGGACCGTAGAGTCCAACAGCTCAGGAACCGTCTGGTAGACCAAGTTAAGGACCAGTGGGACAAGTATAGTCCAAGATCTACTACTTGGGAAGATGCCGAGACACTACGGTGAGACTATCCCTCGCTATTTTGACCACCTCAAGATCATGTTTCTCGAAGGTGGGGTGTATGTAACACCACCTTTTGACTTAGACAACTAGGATTACCTGAGGCCTATATACTTTATTTTCTAGTCACAGTGAAACCATTAAGTGATACACTTAAACTTTAAAATTTATGAACTTTTATGAATGTTTAAATGTTATTGATGATGATGTATATGATGCGATATACTACGTGCATGTAAATTTTATGAATGTTTAAGTGTTATTGATGATGATGTATATGATGCAACACATTGTGAGAATGTGAATTAAATGAATGTTTAAATGATATTAGGATGATGTTGGATATTATGCAATCTATTTGGGTAAATGATAATCTTGTGAATGGGTATCGAAATTGAATTATGGGATATTATGAGATCTATTTCTAACTGAAAAAATTTGATGTAATTTTATCGATACGGGGATACCAAATTGAAATGATGATAATATGCAATTACATGATGATAATGCATAGAAATGTATGAGTTTGTGTTACAGACTAATCTGCAGGCTATGGGCTATGAAATAGACAAGGTATAATGATGATGAAAGTGGATATCAGGACCACTAACCGAGAAACATTATGGTATGAATATTGTATGTAAATTTTATATTCGTTTGGATGCATTTCTATGATATGTGGATCAGTGCATGATTTCAGGTGATGACACTGCCAAAAACCGACTAAACGATGACAAAACATCCATCAACATGGTGCCACTATATATTCCATTGTAGGGTGTGGACCCTAGTCCTATTAGGAGGGGTGGAGGCATTTCCCACCATGTATCCTCCATTGTAGGGTGTGGACCCTAGTTATGATTAGGAGGGGTGGAGTCATTTCCCACTGTGTATCCTTCGAAACCTAAAGTCAGGGTAGGACAATGTTAGTTCATGCTCCCCAAGACGTGTGATGATGCCTGTCAGATGCCTGCTAGAGAAGCTTGGTCGAGATAGCAACACTTCCACTTACGGGTTCTATTTGGAGTTAGGTCAATATAGTTGATGCTCCAAGATAGTCTAGCAGAGGAAGGATAGGAATGGAGATGGAAGTACGTTAGGGAGGAAGGATGAGTAGTAATAGTTGAGAAAGTATGGAGATATGTCTTGTGGTGGAATCTAATGTCTTTCCTTCAAAAGAAAAGAGAGAGAGAAATGTGTTTATGCATATTCATTATTAAGTAACTAAACCACAGTTGTTTAAAATAAATTATTGAACCGGATAATTGTAATTAAACGATTTCTCACACAATCAATCAATTGTGTGAG
>JASDQU010101138.1:468805-483660 GCA_032191745.1 Picea mariana | reverse complement strand
GTAGGTTAGGGAGGGACTTGAACTATAAAAGGCCACACTATGACACTATTGTTCAAGTTGATGTTTGTGCTTTGGGTACTATTTGTGAGTAGAAGGATCGATATTTATTGATCTTGTAGTCATGGAATCACAGTTGATCTTGTAATCTTGTGTGTAGAAGGATCGATAGCCATGCTACTCTAGGGAACACTTTCACTCCCATACTACGGAACATACAGTAGCATGCTCAATAGTCAACTGAACAATGCCACATAAATTTACTCTTTAAACTGCATGAAACTAAGACATATACATACAGTATGCTCACGAAAGATTTACATATAAACATAAACAAACAATTACTTTCTATAACATACGACTTTTATACTGAAATAATAGTAACTAAAGTTATGCAACATTTATAGATAATTACCCATAAACATACAGGCAATTATAATCACATATATTATAAACCATAACATAGGCATGTAAATAACAAGCAACATATCATTTTTATCATACCACTGGTACTTATCTTGGAAAGATTGTCATCAACAGTGAGTCACCCCCGAGTTTGGACTGAACTCCACCTAGGGTAAAGGGTTCCTATCTAGGCTAAGGATCATAGAAAACATGAAAGACTATGTCTCAGGAGCTCACTCAACTAACAGCCTACAACCTCTAATTCCCCAGATGCCTGTCCCACCCAAGGAAGTGTGCCCCTTCTCTTGTTAGCAGTCCCTTGGCTGCCCCACTTCCCTTCCAGAGATTCAGCAACAGGTTGGACCAGAAGTCTCAGAGTGTTGTAGCTGCAGTCTAACACCTTTAGGAATCAATCCCCAGCAATTCTCTCGCTCAGAGAATTGCTCATGGGCCTGACAACCTGCTTCTTCAATCCCGCTCCAAGCTAACCAGGTACACCAACCAAAAGGGCTATGGAACCGGGCTCTGGAATGGTGAAATGGTTGTCTCAAGGATAACAGAATTCATGAGTGAAATGGTCATGGAATCATTTACTGGATAATTGAGTGTGGAGGAGAATCAATGTGAACTCTTTGTGGAAGTCATTGTGCGAATAATGGTCATCGGGTTGATGGTAAGGTATCTATGAGAAGTCTCCCAAAATGAGATAAGTTCCCCCATGATATGAATGCATGTCCCCAACTTGATACTTGTCATATCGAAAGTTACTTTGGTCCACTTGTCCCCAAATTTAGAACTTAGGATAAAATAATTATCCATACTTTATGTTTTAGGAAATATTAATGTAATATTCCCTTGAATTTTTGCCCTCCCTTCCCTTAACTGGTGAAGTTCAGTACCCCATCTCTTTTATCTTGGTCGATCTGTGTGCAATGTTGTATTTTATATTAATCATGAGTCATCTACGAAGTAGGCGGATTGGCCCTTGACATCTAGGCGTTTTGGCCTAATACCGAAACATAAGCATCGCAACTTATAATAACTGAATCACCATCCTATAATACATATCATATACATGAGGCTCATTGTCCTCCATACTACACGCACCTTAGTTACTGTATGCAGTATACTGGAATGTACATATTACATCATTTTAATGTGCAGTTCATGCACACACTACGCCACATGACGTGCATTACCAAATGAGGTCGAAAAAGTTCACCAACTTAAGTAGATTCATATTATATTTAGAATTGGGTTCATCCGAGGGATATTACAGATAGGCCTCCACCTAAGAGGACGAGGACCTAGTAATGGGTTACACCTATCACTTTTTCAATGCTATGCAGACCCATGAACCACCCCTTGGAATTCACTAATGTCAAATTGGTTGACATGGTGACATAAAAAAAAATCAACCCATAATTTCCTAAGGAAATACAAAGTCTCCTCCCTATTATTGCATGGAGATTTTTCAAATACCACAAAACACTTATCCATCCAACTGTTTACAAATGGTTGGTAGGTGCACCAATCCATACAAATGAATTTCTTTTTAACTACATGCTATGTTCCATTTATTGGGTCAATAAACAATGTCATCAATTGTTGTTTTGAAACATTGAGGTATCTAACTTGGTTTTTTTCTAGACTCATCCTAAAGTTGCCAAACATTCTAGCCCTAAATAATAATAAAAAGTGTGCTAAGTTGCATTGGGAATTTGCAATAGTTGTAATAATGACATTAGGTATGTGGCTAGTGAAAGACACATGTGCCTAGTAAGAGACACGAGGGATTTATAGCATTTCCTAAGTCTTGTATAAGGATTCTTAATGACCTTAACCCTACATCAATTTCAATGTTTTTGTTTATTTATTTTAAGTTGGTGTTTGGTTTTTCTTCAAGTGCGTGCTCCATGTTAATTAAGTATGCTACATTTTAATAACATAATTTTTTTAGTCATTTTTTTTTATATTTAATTTTTTTTATGAAATATAAATAGAATCAAATTCAATAAAATATTTACTGAGAACCAATTGATGACCACCTTAATAGAATCATACAATGATTTGGAAAATAAATCATAACCTTTTCCCAAATTAACATTATAATAATGTGCGTGGACACATTCTTAGGAATATACACACATTAACACATGTTCTTAAGAACATCTAATTAACGTTGGGTTAACAACCTTCATGGAAGTTTGAGGATACATTCTTAGGAATGTAAACACATTAACACGTGTTCTTAAGAACACCTAGTTAACATTGAGTTAACAAACTTCATGAGAATTACAATAATGACGAGGCTAGAAGCTCATGAACGAGTGCATGTTTATGTGTGAACACATTATCATCATCTTCATGTAAATACATTTATATAAAATTTATAAAATTATATGTGAAATAATATTAAAATAAATCTATTCATCAAGAGTTAGGTCTAATAAACCTAATAAACCATTTAAATATATTGTTTCTTCTTATTATAACATATATTATATATAATAAACAATAATAATCAATTTTTAAGGTCATAGCCAAGCCACACCAAATTGGTGTATGAGATCCCCTTGTTTGTGGGACAAGGGACCCCCTCTGCCCAACGATTTGATTGGTAAAGTCTATAGAGGTATATATACCCTACCCCCCTCTGGATTTGAACTAGTGATTTCTTAAGAGGAAAAACATGTTCTTAACCATTAGGCCCACTCAGACTGTATTCCCTCATTAAAATTTAACAAATATTTTTGTATTAATGTTTTATTATTTTAATATTACAAGTTATACATATTTAACAAATATTTTTGTATTAATATTTTATTATTTTAATATTACAAGTTATACATATATGTTACTCAATATGAAACTTTAATAAATAAAAACCAAAATGAGAAAACAAAATACTTAAATAAAATGATTATTAATTTAATATAGTAATTTTATACTGTAACCATATTATGAAGTGACCAAATTCCAACTGGATGACTTGTATTCATGGGTTAAGTAGAAGTGTTGTAGATTATGCGATATCTAATATCCGTGTTTCCAACCAAATATAAAATTTTGGCCTTTTAAATGACTATGAACTCAACTTTGATATAGCAAATTTTGACCTTTCAAATGACCAAAATGACCATGAACCCAACTATGATCATAGAAACTTAACCCTAACTCTAAACTTTTCCATGCACATGAGCATCATTGAAGAGAATTCTAATCATCAAAGGAAACTTCTCTTTGGAAAAAGTAAAGATGACCTTTTCTTAAAGGATTTAAATAGTGAATTACATCTCCTAACTTATAAGGACAACATTGAAGACCTCTACCAAAATTTTACAACTACCCTTTCTACTTCTATCAACACGTTCTCTTTCGACATGTCTTGTAAAAATAATAATAGAACAACCAACCCTTGGTATTATAAATAATGTAAAGTTGCTAGAAAATCCATCAGGGCTGCTTCTAATGAGTCCTTAAAAATTGATAAGATCAATACGTACAAATCCCTAATTAAAAGGAAGAAAAGGTACTATATGAATAAAAGGAAGGAGAAGCTTTCACAACTATTTAAGCTTGATCCTAAGAAGCTATGGAGGAAATTTCTAATCTACAATACTAAATAAAATAATATGATCCCCTTAAGGGACTGGAGTTGCTACCTTAAAATTCTTTACGAATTCCCTGATGACATGGACACCATTCCTATTGTCCTTACAAGGGATGGAGTTTTTTCTTTGGATGACATAGAGCTTGGGGTTAAGAGGCTTGTAAATGGGAAAGGAAATGACATTGAAGACTACGAACATGATTTTTTTTAAATTGGAGGGCATATCCTCATCCCTCACATACACAAGCTCTTCCATTTAACGGTTAAGCAGGGATTCCCTAAACCTTGGATGCAAAGCCAGATTGTTCCTATTTTTAAAAATAGGGATAAAAACATTCCCTTTAATTATATGACCATTATGATTATCCTAATTTTATTCAAGCTCTACGGAGTTATTTTGTAAAAGAATATTAGCCCTTGGATAGAAATTCACGGTAAAAGAGATAAAAGCCACGCCAATTTTAGGAGATATCGTTCAAATGTGGACCATCCTTTTGTTAATGTTTAATCCATTATTATAGTTCTTTGCATTTCAATAGATAACAACAACATAAGACAAGATCACTGAGAAATACACAATCACAAGAGACACAACATTTATCCTGGGAAACCCTCTAGTGGAATAAAACCCAACAAAACTTCCTTATTATAGATAGCCAATACAATGCCAAGAGATAAGTTAAGCAAATACATAAAGTCCTCTCCTAAATATGTCTCTCTCTCTCTCTCTCTCTCTCTCTCTCTCTCTCTCTCTCTTCTCTAACTGCAATTCCGAAACTTGTCTCTCAATGAGTAAGTGAAGTGTGTCTAAGTGAGGTGCTAGCCTCCTTATTTATACAAGAATGGAACACGTGGGAGTGTCCATTCACTGGCAGGGCCGACTTCTTTTACTGGGTCATTATAACCACCTTTATTATATTTCGGGGCCTCTTTGATATATTCTGGGGTCGATTTCTCTTTCTGCCTATTACAATTATATTATGACCAATCCACAAAAGGAGATTTGGTCCTTTTACAATAGCTGACATGATCCATCCACAATGGGGATTGATCCAATGAATAATATATCAAATAATAATAAGAATACACTTTGCAGTTACATTATTTTAACACTCCCCCTTAACAATAAGCGTATTCTTCAACAGCATCAGATGAGAGAGAGGCCTTTATCATCAACAACATCAAGAGGACATCATCATCAATATCATCTTGGAACACTGACTGGCGTATCTATAAATCATCGAATTTTTTCTTTATCAGAAGCATCGTCATTCTCAAAGGAATGAAATCATCATCTGCATCAATATGTATTAGTATAAAACTAATACATCATCATCACAACCTGAGGTTGGCTCATCATCATAATACTAGATTGGCTTTACGTCACAACTATCAATCCAGAAGCATAGTTCTAGTCTCATCTCATAGTCTTGCTTTACATCACAAAAATAAAGCTGGAAGCAAGATACTCGTCCTGCTTTACGTCACAACAATCAAGCTGGAAGCAAGATACTAGACTGGCTTTACATCACAACTATCTAGTCAAAAGCACAGTGCTAGTCTCATCTCATAGTCTTGGTTTATGTCACAGCAATAAATCTAGAAGCAAGATACTCATCCTGCTTTATGTCACAACAATAAAGCTAGAAGAAGGATACTAGACTAGATTTACGTCATAGTTGTCCAGCCGGAAGCTCAGTACTAGTCACATCACATCTTCTTGCTTTACGTCACAACCATCTCATTGGAAGTAAGATATTAGACTGGCTTTGCGTCACAACTGTCAAGACGGAAGCTCAGTACTAGTCACATCGCATCTTCTTGATTTACATCACAACCATCTGGTTAGAAGCAAGATACTAGACTAGCTTTGTGTCACAGCTGTCAAGCTGGAAGCTCAGTACTAGTCACATCACATATTCTTACTTTATGTCACAACAATGAATATGAAAGTAAGAGATGTCTCATCACAACAACTACTCCCCCAAGCTTATCTCAAAAGTGCTCAAAATTTACATGAGATAAAGGCTTGGTCAACACATCAGCAACATGTTCATTCATGCTAACGTATTGGAGCTTTATGGCTCCCTTGTACACCATGTCACGAATGTAATGATATCGAATCTCTATGTGCTTCGAACTATCATGGAATAAATGATTCCTTGTCATCTTTATGCAGCTTTGGTTGTCACATAGGATCGTGGTTACTTTCATCTCAAGGTCAAATAGGTTGGTCAACAACTTTCTGAGCCATATAGCTTCACAGCTGGCAGAACATGCAGCAATGTATTCTGCTTCCACTGTGCTGAGAGAAATGTTGGATTGCTTCCTACTCTGCCATGAGATCATGGCTGATCCCAAACTGAAACAACATCCAAAAGTGTTTTTCCTGTCAGAAACACTTCCTGCCCAATCTGAATTAGTGTATCAAATCAATGTGAAATCATGATCTTCATCATAACTGAGACCACAATCTAATGTACCCTTAAGGTACCTCATCACATGTTTTAAATCCATAAGGTGAACATGTCTAGGTTCTACCAGAAACTAACTCAAAGTGTTCACAGAAAAACAAATGTCTAGTCTAGTGTTTGTCAGGTACATCAACGATCCAATAATTTGTTTATACAATGTGGCATCAATTAATTCTGATGAAGTATCGACCAACAGCTTCAGCTTCGCATACATGGGTGTATTCATGGGATTGCACTCTAACATGTCAAATCTCTTCAATATTTCGACTGCATAGTTCCCTTGGTTAAGGAAGATTCTCTCTAGACTATGCCATACCTCAAGACCTAAGAAATGCTGCATTAGGCTAAGGTATTTCATATCAAATTCTGAAGAGAGTCTCTTCTTAAACTCAGTGATGAGATTTTCTTCTCTAGTTAAGAATAAGTCATCCACATACAATAATAGTATTACTGGCTCATCATTCATGACCTTGAAGTAGAGGTTAGAATCTACTTTACTCTTGGTAAAGCCTAAGCTCGTCAGAAAACTGTCTATACAACCATAACAAGCTCTAGGGGCTTTCTTCAATTTGCAGACATGAGACTTCTTGTTTTCAACTTTAAATCCTTGAGGTTTCTCTATATACACTTCCTCTTTGATGACACCATTTAGGAAAGTTGTCTTCACATCCATTTGGTGTAACTTCCACTTCATCTTAGCTGCAAGAGCTATGATGGTTCTAATTGAGGTGTATCTGTCTACATGAGCAAACATCTCTTCATATTCAATGCCTTGCTTTTGAGAAAATCCACGAGCAAAAAATCTTTCTTTACACTTCTCAATACTTCCATCAGAAACATGTTTTATTTTGATGAACCATTTAGAGGATACCACATCTTTACTCTTCAGTCTGGGAACTATTTCCTATACTTCATTCTTTATTATGGATTGGTATTCCTTTGTCATGGCATCTACCCATTCTTTCCTCTGAATGGATTCTTCAAAGCAGGTAGGCTCCTCCTCTAGAATATCACATATCAAATCCGTATAACTAGAGAATGGATTTTGTCTTTTCACCTGTCTCATAGTTCCTTCAGAAACACCATACTTCTCTCCATATTGAATAAGCTCTCTACCCCAAGCTAGCTTTCTTTTATGGAGGATCGTCATCTTAGGAGGTTCTTGAACTTATAATATGTCATGGTCTTCTAGAATTTCCTCATCAGGGGAAGTTACGACTTCCCTCACTGGTTCTGCGGCTCTGGGAACCTCCCTCACTACAGTTCTGGGGATTACGGCTTCCTCTTCATATACTTCTTCAACTTGGCATCTTCTTGATTTCTTGAGCGCTGCATCTTCATCAAAGGTCACATACCTGTTGATCTCAATGTGATGATGAACTGGTATATATATTTTGAAGGCCTTTGAGACCTCACAGTATCCCACAAATATTCCCTTCTTTCCGGAAGGTTCTATCTTGTTTCTCTTCTCTTTCGGTATATGAATAAACACTAGGCAACCAAATATTTTGAGATGGCTTACCTCTGCCTTCTTTCTGTTGAACATATCTTCCAAGATCTTGAGCCCATGTGCACTATGGGACAATTAGTTCTGCACATATAGAGCTACCATTGTTGCTTATGCCCATAAGCACATAGGAAGATCTTGATCATGGATCATAGTCTTCACAGCTTCCATTATCATTCATTTCTTTTGTTCAGCTACAACATTTTGTTGGGGATTATAGGGAGTAGTGAGTTCCCTCTTGATCCCAACATATTTGCAGAAGTTCACAAAATCTTTTGAGGTATATTCTCCTCCATTATCTGACCTAAGTATCATAATCTTTCTTTCAGAAATATTCTCTATCAAGGGTTTGAATTCCTTGAACTTGCTAAACACTTCATCTTTAGATTTCAAAAAATATACCTAGGTCTTACAAGAATAATCATCAATAAATGATACATAATATACATACCCACTAATGGAGGATGATGGTATTGGGACACATACATCTAAATGAATGAGATCTAGGGCTCCTTCTGCATTTTTTGTCCCTCTTCGGAAAATGGTTCTTGATGTTCTCCCCCTATGCACATCCATTGCATACGCCTTCATGGTCAACCTTGAGTTCTGGTAAACCTGTGACCGCTTAGCATATGTATGGTAGTGCCTTGTAGTTGCTGTGAGCTAATATTCTATGCCAAATTTCACATGAGTTTTCAATGGCGTGGGTCATGGCAGCCTCTGAGTGACTCTTTAGTTTATACAAGCCATTTTCTTCACTTCCAATGATGATTTCTTCATTTAAAGTTTCTCCTTTAGCCCACATAAGAAATTCTCCATCTATAAAGGAAACTCTTAAGCCTTTCTTTTCTAAAGATGAAATGGAGAGTAGGTTCTTTGTCAAACTTGGTACATATAGTACATCCTTCATTTTTAGTGAATTCCCTGAATTCAGTTTGTTGTTTGATTCTCCCACTCCCTTGATGGGATATTGGTAATCATCTCCAAGTGTCACTTTCTGAGAGAAATTATTTTATGAGATATAAGAGAGAATGTCTCTTTGTCCCGTCATGTGCTTGGATGCACCACTATCAATGAGCCAAGTGTCCTCTCCAGGTGTTACAAATGTTGAGAGGTTTGGGATTAAGACATGGTCTTTGATCTGCTCTCTTATCATCTTTGTGGGTGGCTCTTCATCTTCGACTACATGGGCATGGTGCCTCTTATGTTTTCTCTTGTATTCTTCTCATTTGGCTGGACAAAATTTCACAATGTGTCCCATCTTATCACAATGGTAGCATTGTACAGATGAGTAATCTCTTTCCTTTCATTTTCCTTTCTTCTAAAATCTCCCTGGATGAGATTCTTTATTATTGAATTTGTTTGGCGGTTGAGGCTCTGTATGAGTCTCCTTTTGGAAGTAGGGTTTCTTCCTTACTCTTTTGGTTTGAGTATCTAGGGATTGATCATCATCTCTTTCCAATAGCACTTCACAGTTAGCTACTCTTGTTTCTTCTTGGATGCATTCTTCCCATAGACTATCAAACTTCAATTTCTCCATTTTGGCACATATCGTTTGGATGAATGCATCCCAAGGTATTGTGAGACCATTTAGGGTTGTCATTATGAGTTTGTCTTCATCTATGGTATCTCCAATTACTTCTAATTGTTCTTTGAATTCTGAGATTTTCGAGAAATTTTCCTAAATTGTTTCTCCTTTCTGCATCCTTGTATTCTTTAGTTGATTTCTTAGATTTATCTTCCGGTTTATGTTCTTTCCTTCATACAGTCTGGTCAAGGCATCAAACAGTTCTTTAGGAGTCTTTTTAGATTACACATAAGGAATCAGGCGGTCTTTGATTGAATCTGCAATGATTCTTTTGGCTCTGATTGTGTCCTTTTGATGCTTGGCTTTTTCTATAGCATCGTCGAGTTCCGGAATTTCTCCTCTGACAAATTTTTCTAGGTCATTCTCTTCAAGAACGAGTCCAATAATATACTTCCAGGCATAGAAATTTTCCACACCTTCCAACTTGTCAACAAGCTTAGTGCTTGTAGACATCTTTTACCTGGAGCTAGGAAAATGACCAAAAAATGAAAATGCTCAAAATCAAATTCTGAACTTACCAGGAGGTGCGCTTGGCTGAGGCGAGTAGCCTGGTGTGTTTGGATATGAGAAAATCCAACTTTTGATCCTCCAAACTTGATATGCAGATTTCTGGACTGGTGCTTCTGGTTTTCTGGTACCTCTGGTACTTTGATACTTCTAGTACTTCTGGTACACAAGTTTTCTGGTACTTCTGGTACTTTTTGAAACTAGGATTTCACTTTCTGGAAGATCTAGTCACTGGAAAGGTGCGTTGAGAGTGCCAAAGTAATCCTTGGGGTAGCACACACTTTTCTAGATAGTTTTAGGGATGAAATGCTTCACCATCAAAAAGCCCTAATTTGCATGTATGGCAACAGTGACGTTTTTCACTCTTGTGAAAGATGCTTTCTTCATCTTAGCTCTGATACCATGTTAATGTTTAAGTCATTATTATAGTTCTTTTCATTTCAATAGATAACAACAACATAAGAAAAGATCATTGAGAAATACATAATCACAAGAGACACAACATTTATCCTRGGAAACCCTCCAGGGGAAGAAAACCCCGCAAAACTTCCTTATTATAGATAGCCAATACAATGCCAAAAGATAACTTAAGCAAATACAGAAAGTCCTCTCCTAAAGATGCGCCTCTCTCTTTCTCTCATCTCCAAGTGCAGTTCCGAAACTTGTCTCTGAATGAGAAAGTGAAGTGTGTCTAAGTGAGGCGCTAGCCTCCTTATTTATACAAGAATGGCACGTGTGGGAGTGTCCCTTCATTGGCAGAGCTGAATTCTTCTACTGGGTGGTTATAACCATATTTATTATATTCCAGGGCCTCTTTGATATATTCTGAGGCTGACTTCTCTTTCTACATATTAAAATTATATTATGACCAATCCACAAAACGGGATTTGGTCCTTTTACAATAGCCGACATGATCAATCCACAATGGGGATTGATCCAATGAATAATATATCAAATAATAATAAGAATACAATTTGCAGTTACATTAGTTTAACACTTGTTACTTTTAGGATCAATGCAGAGGAGTTCTGCAATAATAAAACCAACCTCTTTTGTTTTTTTGTTGACTTTAGGAAATATTTTGACATGATTCCCAGGAAAACCTTTGGAATAGGTTGGAAGAGATAAAAGTTCCTTTCAAGTTGAGGGAAACTGCAATAAGGCTTTATGAGAACGTTATTGTCAATTTTAAGAACATTGTGGGTTGTTCGAAAGAAATTAATTGTAGTAATGGAGTCAAACAAGGTTGTCCCTTGTCCCCTACCCTCTTTTGCATATACATTGACAAGATAGAATATTTCTTGGAAGAAGGAGGTTGTGTTGGCCCTACTCTCATTGGTATAGTCATCAATCTTCTCCTTTATTCTAATGCTATCATTCTTATTACAAGGAGTCCCCACGATATTAAAAACCAATTAAGAATCCTCAAGCATATTTTCTCCAATTTGGGTATCACTGTGAATACTAACAAGACTAAGGTCGTGATCGTTAAATCATATAAGATCACTTATAATACCTTTGTATATGACCACAACAACTTGGAGGAAGTGACTTCATACAAATATTCGCATTGATATTGACAACAAACTCAACTAGAATTATAGCTTTGAGAAAAGGATTATTAGGGGATGGAAAGCTTATCATGTGCCTGAAAAAAATTGTAAATTAGTCGATCTTTGGATATGGGATCATAAGAAAATCCTCTTTGAGACTCTTGTTATGCATGCTATTCTATATGGATGTGAAGTCTTGGGATGCAATATCTCTCGTGAATCCTTGAGAAAGATAGAGAAAATACAAAAGAATTTTGTAACCTATAATCTCAAAATTTAAGGAAATATGCTATGTCCCATCCTCCTCTTAGAGGCAATCATTTCCCCCATTGAGAGCATGGCTATGACTAGATACCTAATATATAAGAACAAGTTAAACAACATGGAAGACAAGAGGCTTCCTAAAATTGCTTCAAAATCCAGTTGTAAGCACTTTCGACTCAAGTGAGGATGGCATAAAAATGCCCAATCTTGGCTAAGCTATTGGGGAATCATGGAAGACACCATTTTGCATAATAAGGATACTATTAAAAATATCATTAAATCAAAATTTAGGGAGAAAATGTGGTGTGATAAAGAGTTAGAGGAAAACAAAAAATCAAGGTATTATAAGGATCTAATCAACCCTAATTGAGAAGATCAAAATTATATCTATGTTTTAACAAGTGTAAAGAAAAAAATAAGCCTTGCTAAGATAAAAACAAATTTTCATGAGCTCTGTAGTGAAACGGGGCATTGCTCGATTCCTAAAACTGTCTGAGATGAAAAAGTGTGTCACCTTTGTGATACTAAGAAGGTTGAAGATGAAAAACACTTTCTTTTAGATTGTCTAGTTTGATTAGATCTCAATTTCAAAATATTTGTCACACTAGGAACCTTCCTAACATTTTAACTCAACAAAACTATGGTGACCTTGGAAAGATTTTCATAACTCTTTTCGAGCACATAAACAAAATTCTAAAGAATTGCAAGTAATCCCTTACCTTTTTAAGGTCCCATAGACCAATTATGTCATCATCATCATCATCATCATCATATTATAATTATTATTCATACATAGTGATATAAAATATTATAACTATTCATTAGTTTTAGTTTTAATAATTAATATCTTTGAAATGTGCAATAATGAAAGTCGTTAATCTCATATTGATAAAATTCTTAAATAATTTGTTGGTATATAAAACTTAAATAATAATAATGTTTCCTTAAAATTATAGTTTTTAAATAGTTAAAAATATATTATTTTTTTATCATAAAATTATCTTATCTATCTTTCTAATTATAGAAATCAAATGACAAAAACAAAAAAGCTACAAAATACTTATTTATAAAACAGAAAGCTAATTTAATAATAATAATCTATTTTTAAGGTCACGGCCAAGCCAGCACACCAAATCATAATAATAATAAAAAACTAATTATAATATAATATTTATATTGATATTTTATTAATATGTGAAAATATTTTTATGTATATAATAAAATATTATATATATTTTTATTAATATGATTTATAACCATTTAACTCATTATTTCTATTTAATAATATTTCATATTGTAATTACATAAGCATTCTAATATTTATATTGATTTCTTATTAATATTATTTATATATATAATGTATTTATATATTATTAAATAATTGTTACTAGATTTTCTTTTTTAATATCTCACCTATATTATATTATATACAAAATTTATATAAATAATTATTTAAATTAAAATTATTAGGTTAAGAATGATAAATATCCACCTAATATATTTTACTCAACATTCAATATTACTTAACAGAATAGTTAATAATATTGTCCCTAAAAAAGGAAGTTAAACATTTATATATTAAATGCAAAATGATTTGGAAAAGGCTCCTTAGAATATTAAATGTGAGAGGGTACTGCTTAACAGAATAGTTGATAATATTGTCCCCRGAAAAAAAGGAAGTTGAGCATTTATAATAAATGMAAAATGATTTGGAAAAAGCTCCTTAAAATATTAAATGTGAGAGAGTAKGTAGTAGCTGGCAGKGTTGAAATTTCAARCTGTTAAACCAGTTAAAYTTGRCAATTTCTATTATTCTAATGTGAGTTTGGTCAGTTTATTGAGATTTTAGTTTATTGAGATTTTTAACCGTAACCGTATATGAGGGGMAAATTGGTCCGTGACGGTTAWTTTKCCCGTTCTCTTCAAGTCCCTGAGGGCGRGACTTSAACTATAAAAAAA
This sequence comes from Picea mariana, assembly GCA_032191745.1. Lineage (NCBI taxonomy): Eukaryota > Viridiplantae > Streptophyta > Pinopsida > Pinales > Pinaceae > Picea > Picea mariana. The sequence goes on along the minus strand of JASDQU010101138.1, from coordinate 469,793 downwards.
AGACTCTAGCGACACTATTGTTCAAGTTAATGTTTGYGCTTCAGGTGGGTACTGTTTGTGAGTAGAAGCATCTGTTGATCTTGTAATCATGGATTCACAGTGGATGGAAGAGTTTATCACTTTTCTTGGAGACTCAYAGAAAATGGAAGAGTTAAGTGAAGAGTTTATCACTCTTCTTAGAGAATGCGGTATTCCAGAAACTGGAAATGATTATCAAACTAATGGTTCCACGCCTGAAGTTTTTGATCGTCCAGATCCTCTCGTGAACTTGGATCCGGTCTGGCAGAAGAGCCCACTTTCCAGTTTTGAATCATCCAGTTTTCTTGGAGACGGCGGAGATGGTGGTGAGGCGGTGCAGGCCGAGAATTTACAGAGTCCTGTTGGTGAAGTGCATCGGCAATGCATTCTTTTCAGTCCCTCGGAGTCATATGCGGGCTGCTCTAAGAGACCAAGGACCTTCGGCTATACTATTGAACACGCCAAGAGAGCTTGTCACGACTATACTATTGAAAACGCGGGCTGCTCAAAGGGACCAAGGACCGTTGAAAGCAATGAGAATTTGCCCAAGAATATTTCTGCGGTGGCTACTGAATGTCAGTCAGTCTCTCCTGTACCAGCTTCGGTGAAAAACAACTCCAATTCCGCGGAGAAGCAGCAGGAGCAGGAGCAGTATCGGTATCAAATTGGACCCTCACTGAACCCTCAGAGCAAAGCAGCACTTCGAAGGAGGAAGCAAAACCAAGAGAAATTCAGTAGCCTGGAGAAACGTATTCCCCTACGATCCAAGTTAGATACCGCTAAAATGCTGGAGGCAGCGGGTAAATACGTGAAATTCCTGGAGGCGCAAGTGCACCTTCTGAAATCTATGCCGAATGGTCTCGGATCTGCCGGAACACTAAACCCTCCCAAAGGCGTTGGAATGAGCGGCAGCGAGAATGTTAAGGTTGATTCCGTCAGGTCAGGAAATTTGTCAGGTCAGGAAATGCTT
>JASDQU010101138.1:454158-465452 GCA_032191745.1 Picea mariana | reverse complement strand
CTTGGAGACGGCGGAGATGGTGGTGAGGCGGTGCAGGCCGAGCATTTACAGAGTCCTGTTGGCGAAGTGCGTCGGCAATGGACTCTTTTCAGTCCCTCGGAGTCATATGCGGGCTGCTCTAAGCGACCAAGGACCTTCGGCTATACTATTGAACACGCCAAGAGAGCTTGTCACGGCTATACTATTGAAAATGCGGGCTGCTCTAAGGGACCAAGGACCGTCGGAAGCAACGAGAATTTTCCCAAGAATATTTCTGCGGTTGCTACTGAATCTCAGTCTGTCTCTCCTGTATCATCTTTGGTGAAAAACAATTCCAATTGCGCGGAGAAGCAGCAGTATCGGTATCAAAATGGACCCTCAATGAACCCTCAGAGCAAAGCAGCACTTCGAAGGAGGCAGCAAAACCAAGAAAAATTCAGTAGCCTGGAGAAACGTATTCCCCTACGATCCAAGTTAGATACCGCTAAAATGCTGGAGGGAGCGGGTAAATACGTGAAATTCCTGGAGGCGCAAGTCCACCTTCTGAAATCTATGCCGAATGGTCTCGGATCTGCCGGAACACTAAACCCTCCCAAAGGCGTTGGAATGAGCGGCAGCGAGAATGTTAAGGTTGATTCCGTCAGGTCAGGAAATGCTTTATGTTCTCCTCACGTCCCGTGCAATTCAGGGAAAGCTCTTTAGCGAAGAGAAATGCGTGGGAACTCTACAACAGTACCAAATGGCGGCCACTGCGAAAGGTTCTAATAATTTGCGTTGAAAAACTCTGATATTGTTCATGTTTTAACATAATTTTGCACCACTAGATAGGGTATATTGGAAGCGAAATTTTGATTTTGTTCGTGCACATATTTTGCACCAGTAGATAGGGTATATTTTGCACCAAGCGAAATTTTGATTTTGTTCGTGCACATATTTTGCACCAGTAGATAGGGTATATTATGTTCGTGCACATATTATAGGGCATGTACATATTCAAAAGATGAGTTTTTTAGAAGAACATTTGAGTAGTTCTTTGGAACAAAATGCAAGTAGGAGGGCCAAAGGCCAGGTATGCATGTGTAGAGAAATTTAGGGTTATAATAGATACCCCCTAATGTGTGAGGTTAGAAGAGCATCTGATGGCTGAAATACATTACAAAATCTTCACCAATGTACGAAACAAGTGAGCCCAAACTAGAGTTTGGGAGGTGCCATTTGCAAAAATAACAATTGTCTCTCTGAGGCGAGCATACCCATGGTTGGGATGAAATAAATCATGGTTGTCAATCAAATACACTGCAAATCCATGTTATATAACTATATAAAGTGTACTCGCGAGAAATACACAATGGATCTACATCTGAAAATCAAAGATATAGAATTATAGTGTCCATCCTCAAGAAGCCAATACTACCCGATGGCTGGAGATGAGGTCTTCATAGCTCGAGTCACAACTTCAAGATCTTCAAAAATCGGGTAGGAATACAATGTGAGTGTATGAATTCACTACCCAGAGGTATTCGACGACTCATGGGAAAAATACAAGAGGATCTTGATGATGAGGCAGAGAAATTTGTTGATTTTGAATTAGGAATTTATTAGACATTCGGGACGGTCGGGTCATGAGGCCAAGAGACAAACTATAGAATGGATGATTCAAGTTGGGTGAAACTTCCCTTGGAGAAAATAATGAAATATGATCAGATTCAGGCAGCATGGCATTAACATAAGTGCACGATGCATGAGGCAACGCAAACTCTCCATGTGTTTGAAAGAGTAACCAAACGAAGGAAGGCACAACTCTATGTAGCGAGAACAAATTTCTAAGTTCATATTAGTTCCCAATGCTTAACGAACAAATGGAAGGATGTGCTTTGTCCAAGGGTGAATTATTGTGCTACCAAAAAAGAATATATATTTCCCGTCCCCTCTTTTTGGGTTTTTTAATTTTTTTGTCTTTTTCAATTTCTTAAAAAGCTTTGAAAAAGAATAAAAGAATGCTATGTTACAAAGGAGGAATGAGTGTTGCAGGAAAGAAGACTAGTTCCAAGCGCAAGGAACACGCTAATTCTCAGAGTAAGGAGACATGTGCAAGAAAAGGACACTCATGGAAAATTCCTCCATGGGTCAAGGTTTCAAGTTGCAGAGGCAAAGTSATACAAGGTTTGCCTATAAGGCATGCTTCAAAGGTTCARTTGAGATCAAAATAGAGAYGGMATTAGGCCAAAGACATAGAGATGAACATGCGATTAACAAGACACAATGAAACCCCCTTCAATGTAATTTTAATGAGCCCAGAGAAGGTAAGCTCGGTATTTTTTCATTTTTATAAAGTCTGTAAAATGCAAAAGAAGACTACAATGAGTACCTATTTTGGAAATAGTCTAGTCAGTTCGAAAAAGGGGTAAACAAATACCGAAAATACATCTATTCAAAACCATTTTAACGAGTGTGACAAAGAAAATATCACTCGACAATGTTTTCAATTTTAAGGAGTCTGAAAGATCTTAACTATGAACTCACAACGTTTTTCTAGAATTTAGTTTCCTTATCCCGAAAAAGTATAAAATTTATCGAGGGGAACTCTCCCGGTGAGAAGAATCTTCGAGTCGCACCTTTTTCCTTCATAATTCACAGGCCAAAAAAAGTGGTAAAATCATTTCAGTAGATGTTCTTCTATATCGATTTAACGAGTGTGAAGGACCAAGGTCACTCGACAATCTTTTCGATTTTAGGGAGTCTAAAAAGAGCTTAATTATGGACTCCGTGGGGGTTCCTTTTTTGTAGGTGGGGATTCCTTTTTCATTTTTCGTAACTAATTTTCTTTTTTGTAAGTAATATACAAGTTTCGTATAGTTTTTAATTTCTCTTTCTTGTGAATTTTTCACAATGAATTTAGCTAGTAAAAAATGAACACACAAAGCTTGCAAGAGAGAAGAGAAGAGAGTAGAATGAAATCTAATTGTATTAATTATTGAGTAAAATGGTAAAATTCAAATGATATACTCTACATGGCTAAGTAAAGTCTCCATGGTAGTGATCTAGAGAGATCTAGACACTCACTGACAGAAACCAAATTAATTTTCATATTGTAATTACATAATATTTCATATTGTAATTACATAAGCATTCTAATATTTATATTGATTTCTTATTAATATTATTTATATATATGATGTATTTATATTGATTTCTTATTAATATTCACAGTGGATGGAAGAGTTTATCACTTTTCTTGGAGACTCGCATTAAATGGAAGAGTTAATTGAAGAGTTTATCACTCTTCTTAGAGAATGTGGTATTCCAGAAACTAGAAATGATTATCAAACTAATGGTTCCACGCCTGAAGTTTTTGATCATCCAGATCCTCTCGTGAACTCGAATACGGTCTGGCAGAAGAGCCCGCTTTCCAGTTTTGAATCATCCAGTTTTCTTGGAGACGACGGAGATGGTGGTGAGGCGGTGCAGGCCGAGCATTTACAGAGTCCTGTTGGCGAAGTGCGTCGGCAATGGACTCTTTTCAGTCCCTCGGAGTCATATGCGGGCTGCTCTAAGCGACCAAGAACCTTCGGCTATACTATTGAACACGCCAAGAGAGCTTATCACGGTTATACTATTGAAAACGTGGGCTGCTCTAAGGGACCAAGGACCGTCGAAAGCAATGAGAATTTGCCCAAGAATATTTGTGCGGTGGCTACTGAATGTCATTCTGTCTCTCCTGTATCAGCTTCGGTGAAAAACAATTCCAATTCCGTGGAGAAGCAGCAGGAGCAGGAGAAGTATCGGTATCAAACTGGACCCTCAATGAACCCTCAGAGCACAACAGCACTTCGAAGGAGGAAGCAAAACCAAGAAAAATTCAGTAGCCTGGAGAAACATATTCCCCTACGATCCAAGTCAGATACCGCTAAAATGTTGGAGGCAACGGGTAAATACGTGAAATTCCTGGAGGCGCAAGTGCACCTTATGAAATCTATGCCGAATGGTCTCGGATCTGCCGGAACACTAAACCCTCCCACCAAAGATATCATTGCCAAAGGCGTTGGAATGAGCGGCAGCGGGAATGTTAAGGTTGATTTCGTCACAATTTCATCAGCTGAAAATTTGTCATCTCAGGAAATGCTTTATGTTCTCCTCACGTCCCGTGCAATTCAGGGAAAGCTCTTTAGTGAAGATAAATGCGTGGGAACTCTACAACAGTATCAAATGGCGGCCACTGCGAAAGGCTCTAATAATTTGCGTTGAAAACCTCTGATATTGTTCATGTTTTAACATAATTTTGCACCAATAGATAGGGTATATTTTGCTCCAGTAGATAGGGTATATTCTAAGCGAAATTTTGATTTTGTTTGTGCACATATTTTTCACCAGTAGATAGGGTATATTTTTCTCCAGTAGATAGGGTATATTCTAAGCGAAATTTTGATTTTGTTCGTGCACATATTTTGCACCAGTAGATAGGGTATATTATGTTCCTGCATATTTTGATTTTGTTCGTGCACATATTTTGATTTAAGTACTCAGTGGAAGTTAAGTTTTGTTACATAATTAACCATGGATCTCAATATTATTAAAGGTTTGGGAATAAATGATTTTTCACACAAATTTTTAATTAATTTTAGTATTAGTATGGTTAAGAATTTTATTATTGTTAAGGTAATAAATGATCTTTTCACATAATTTTTTTAATTTTAATTGATAATACAAATTCCAATTCTTTTAATAATTTGAAGTGGTAAATTATAGTCACATTTCTTAAGAATCTTATTATTATTAAGGTAATAAATGATCGTTCCACAATTCTTTTAATTTTAATTGGTAATACAAATTTCATTTTTTTTTAATAATTTAAAGTGGTAAACTATAATCATATTTACTAAGAATTTTATTATTATTAAAGTAATAAATAATTTTTCTATAATTCTTTTAATTTTAATTGGTAATACAAATTCCAATTCTTTTAATAATTTGAAGTGGTAAATTATAGTCACAATTGTTAAGAATATTATTATTATTAAGGTAATAAACGATCTTTCCACAATTCTTTTAATTTTAATTGGTAATAAAAATTTCATTTCTTTTAATAATTTAAAGTGGTAAACTATAATCAAATTTTGAATTATATGGGTTAAGCTTGTTTAAAGTAATATAATGTTGGTGATAATGCATTCAAAGAAATGAGGATTCCTAATAAATAAATCAAGATTTGGAAAAAAAATGGATTTCATAATAAAATTATAAAATAATAATCTTTGTGTCACATCAAAGAGTGTATGCCACATCTCATTGCCATATAAATTAAGATAATCTAGAATCAAGTTAAATTATAATAAATACCATCATATATCCATGTTAACTCAGAATTTATCATTCCCCCACATACATCAAATTTCCTCAAATGCAAATTTGTTTAGAATGAAAACTTGAAGAAATGTTTGCATCTTGAAGGATTTTCTAGCGGGAAAACCCCCCTATGATTACACCAGGGTTCAAAATGTAGGCAGGTCAATTAATCATCTAAAAGCCAACTACTTCTCTAAACTACTACAAACATACCCAAAATCATACAAGAAAACAAAAGATGAGGGAGATCAGGTAACTATACTTCTACTGCACGACTCCTCCCAAGGTTGGCTTGCATCCAAATATTGACAAACAACAAACAACAAGCATGTTATTCCATATACAAATTAGGGTTAGATGTTAGAATGCCAACGCATAAACTAATAAAAGCATTCAATACACCATGATTTGGGACAGGAAAAGTAATTATTTTACTAATAACTCAATGATTGTACCTTTACAACCAAAGCCGACTACTGCTCCATAAACCTGGTCTGGGCTCTTCTTTACCAAGATCCAAGTGCACCTTTGCATGGCTTCTCCTCTCAACCTTCTCATATGTCCTTGGGAAGTGAATGGGATTTAATGGAGGAAGAAGGGATAATTGGGGAATTTTGAGGTAATTCTCACAAAAGGGTTGAAATAACCTGGCTAAGGAGGGGATGTGAAACATGAATAGTTTCATTGTTCTTATGTCTAGATGTGGAATGAGACCCCAACACATCCTTTTATATGACAAAATGATGGTTATTCAGTTGGGTGACGGGATACATGAGGTGGATTAGTTGGGAAACTACTGAATAGCCCGTAATCTCAACGAGTTCCTTGCAAATTTTTATTTTTTGAAACTTTTGCAAGTATACACACGTTGTAATGATGCAACATGTGCATGTACATGGGATGTAGTGGTGCAACAAGCGTATGTACATGGGAAGTATTGGTGCAGGGCATGTACATATTCAAAAGATGGGTTTTTTAGAAGAACATCTGAGTAGTTCTTTGGAACAAAAAGCAAGTAAGAGGGCCAAAGGCTAGGTATGCATGTGTAGAGAAATTTAGGGTTATAATAGATACCCCCTAATGTGTGAGGTCAGAAGAGCATCTGATGGCTGAAATACATTAAAAAATCTTCACCAATGTATGAGACAAGTGAGCCCAAAACTAGAGTTTGGGAGGTGCCATTTGAAAAAATAACAATTGTCTCTCTGAGGCGAGCATACCCATGCTTGGGATGAAATAAATCATGGTTTTCAATCAAATACACTGCAAATCCATGTTATATAACTATATAAAGTGTATTCGCGAGCAATACACAACGGATCTACATCTCAAAATCAAAGATATAGAATTATAGTATCCATCCTCAAGAAGCCAATACTACCCGATGGCTAGAGATGAGGTCTTCATAGCTCGAGTAACAACTTCAAGATCTTCAAAAATAGGGTAGGAGTACAATGTGAGTGTATGAATTCACTACCCAGAGGTCTTCGACAGCTCATGGGAAAAAGACAAGAGGATCTCGATGATGAGGCAGAGAAATTCGTTGATTTTGAATCAGGAATTTATTGGACTTTCGGGACGGTCGGGTCATGAGGCCAAGAGACAAACTATAGAATGGATGATTCAGGTTGGGTGAAACTTCCCTTGGAGAGAAGAATGAAATATGATCAGATTCAGGCAGCATGGCATTGACATAAGTGCACGATGCACGAGGCAACGCAAACTCTCCATGTGTTTGGAAGAGTAACCAAACGAAGGAAGGCACAACTCTATGTAGCGAGAACAACTTCCTAAGTTCATATTAGTTCCCAATGCTTGACGAAAAAATGGAAGGATGTGCTTTGTCTAAGGGTGAATTATTGTGCTACCAAAAAAGAATATATATTTCTCGTCCCCTCTTTTTGGGTTTTTTATTTTTTTTGTCTTTTTCAAATTTTTAAAAATATTTGAAAAAGAATAAAAGAATGCTATGTTACAAAGGATGAACGAGTGTCGCAGGAAAGCAGACTAGTTCCAAGCGCAAGGAACACGCTAATGCTCAGAGCAAGGAGACATATGCAAGAAAATGACACTCATGGGAAATTCCTCCATGGGTCAAGGTGTAAAGTTGCAGAGGCAAAGTGATACAAGGCTTGCCTATAAGGCATGCTTCAAAGGTTCAGTTGAGATCAACATAGAGACGACATTAGTCCAAATATGTAGAGATGAACATGCGATTAACAAGACACAATGAAACCCCCTTCAATGTAATTTTAATGAGCCCGGAGAAGGCAAGTTCGGTAGTTTTTCATTTTTAGAAAGTTTGGAAAATGTAAAAGAAGACTACAATGAGTACCTTTTTTGGAAATAGTCTAGTCAATTCGAAAAAGGGGTAAACTGAGACTGAAAATACATCTATTCAAAACCATTTTAACGAGTGTGACAAAGACAATATCACTCGACAATGTTTTCAATTTTAAGGAGTCTCAAAGATCTTAACTATGGACTCACAACTTTTTTCTGGAATTTAGTCTCCTTAGCCCGAAAAAGTATAAAATTTACTAAGGAGAACTCTCCCAGTGAGAATAATCTTTGAGTCGTACCTTTTTCCTCCATAATTCACAAGCCAAAAAAAGTGGTAAAATCATTTCAGTAGATGTTCTTCTATACCGATTTAACGAGTGTGAAGGAACAAGGTCACTCGACAATCTTTTCGATTTTAAGGAGTCTGAAAAGAGCTTAACTATGGACTCTGTGGGGGTTCCTTTTTTGTAGGTGGGGATTCCTTTTTCATTTTTCGTAAGTAATTTCCTTTTTTTTTAGTAATCTACAAGTTTCATATAGTTTTTAATTTCTCTTTCTTGTGAATTTTTCACAATGAATTTAGCTAGTAAAAAATGAACACACAAAGCTTTCAAGAGAGAAGAGAAGAGAGTAGAATGAAATCTAATTGTATTAATTGTTAAGTTAAATGGTAAAATTCAAATGATATACTCTACATGGCTAAGTAAAGTCTCCATAGTAGTGATCTAGAGAGATCTAGACACTCACTGACAGAAACCAAATTAATTTTCCACCTAGTCCTATTTCACTATTTCATGCAATCATCAGTTAATTGAGTCACATGTATGAAAGTGAGAGAAACACATGCAATCAGAATGTAGGCAAGTCAATTAATCATCTAAAAGTCGACTAGTTCTCTAAACTACCCCAAACATACCCAAAATCATACAAGAAAAGAAAATACGAGGGGGATTCGGTAACTATACTTCTACTCCATGTATGGTGATGATCCCCTCGCGCTTGAAAGATTTATTGAATGCATGCCTCCTACCAAGGTTGGCCTGCATCCAAATATTGGCAAAAAACAAACAACAAACATGTTATTCCATATAAAAATTAGGGTTATATGTTATAATGTCAAAACATAAACCAATAAAAGAATTCAATACACCATGATTTGGGAAAACAAAAAGTAATTCTTTTATTAATAACCCAATGATTATACCTTTATAATCAAAGTTGACTATTGCTCCACGAACCTAGTATGGCCTCCTCTTCACCAAGCTCCAAGTGAACCTTTGTATGGCTTCTCCTCTCAACCTTCTAGTCTCTTCTTGGGAAGTGAATGGTTTCTAATGGAGGAAGAAGGAATAATTGGGGAATGTTGAGGCAATTCTCACAAAAGGGTTGCAATAACTTGGGTAATGAGGGGATGTGAAAGAGGAAGAGTTTCAATGTTCTTATGTTTATATGTGCAAAGAGACCCCAACACCTCCTTTTATATGACAAAATGATGGTTATTCGGTTGGGTAAYAGGATACAAGCAGTGGATTAGTTGGAARCTACCCAATAGCCCATAATCTAAATGAGTTCCTTACAAATTTTTATTTTTTGCAACTTTTGCAAGTATAMACGGGTTTTAATRGTGAACATGCATATGTATGYGGGTTGTASTGGTGYAACAAGCATATRTACATGGGAAGTATTGGTGCAGGGCACGYACATATTCAAAAACTAGGTTTTTTAGAAGAGCAACTCAACAGTGCTTTGGCAAAAAATGAAAGTAAGAGGGCCAAAGGCCAGGTATGCATGTGTAGAGAAATTTATGGTTATAACAGATGCCCCCTAATGTGTGAGGTCAAAATAGCATCTGATGGCCGAAATACATTACAAAATATTCACCAATGTATGAAACGACTAAGCCCAGGACCAGAGTTCGAGAGGTGCCATCTGCAAAAATAACAATTGTCTCTCCAAGACGGGCATAACCATGCTCGGGATGAAATAAATCATGGTTTTCAATCAAATACACTGTAGATCCATGTCATATAACTATATAAAGTGTAGCCGTGAGAAATACACAACATATCTACATCTCAAAATCAAAGATATACAAGTATAGTATCCATCTTCATGAAGCCAATACTGCCTGATGGTTGGATATGAGGTCTTCGTAGCTCGATCAACAACTTCAAGATCTTCAAAACTCAGGTAGGAGTACAATGTGAGTGTATGAATTCACTACCCAGAGGTATTCGATGACCCAACAGGAAAAGACAAGAGGATCTCGATGATCATGAAGAGATATTCATTGATTTTGAATCAAGACTCTATTGGAATTTCGGGATGGTCGGGTCATGAGGTCAAGAGACAAACTGTAGAAAGGTCAACTTAGGTTGGGTGAAAATTCCCTTGGAAAAAATCATGAAAGATGATCATACTCAGGAAACATGACATTGACATAAGTTCATGATGTAGGAGGCAACACAAAATCTCCATGTGCTTGGAAGAGTAACCAAATGAAGGAAGACACAACTCTATGTAGTGAGAACAACTTCCTAAGGTCATATTAGATCCAAATGTTTGATGAATAAATGAAAGGATGTAATTTTTCCAAGGGTGACTCATTCTGTTGCCAAAAATATATATATATATATTTCTCCTCCCCATTTTTTAGTTTTTTTTTTTTTTTTTGTCCTTTTCAAATTTTTAAAGAGCTTTGAAAAATAATAAAAGAATGCTACGTTACAAAAGAGGAACTAGTGTTGCAGGAAATCATAATAGTTCCAAGAACAAGGAACACACAAATTCTCGAAGAAAGGAGACATGTGCAGGAAAAGGACACTTAGGAGAAATTTCAACATGGGTCAAGGTGTCAAGTCACAAAGGCAAAGTGCTACAAGGCTTGCATATAAGGCATGCTTCAAAGGTTCAGTTGAGAGAAACATGGAGCTGACATTAGGCCAAAGACACAGATATGCACATGTGATTAACAAGACACAATGAAACCCCCTTCGATATAATTTTAACGACCCTAAAGAAGGTAAGCTCAGTAGTTTTTCATTTTTAGAGAGTCTGAAAAATGTAACAAAAGACTCACTGGACAATCTTTTAAATTTAAAGGAGTCTGAAAAGAGTTTAACTATGGACTCACAACCTTTTTCTGGAATTTAGTCTCTTTAGCTCGAAAAAGTATAAAATTTACTGAGGAGAACTCTCCCAGTGAGAAGAATCTTCGAGGCATACATTTTTCCTCCATAATCCAAAGGCCATAAAAAGGGGTAAACTCATGCTAGTTGATGTTCTTCTGTACCAATTTAACAAGTTTGAAGGAACAAGGTCACTCGACGATCTTCTCAATTTTAGGGAGTCTGAAAAGAGATTAACTATGGACTCCATGGGGGTTCCTTTTTCGTAGGTGGGGGTTCATTTTTCCTTTTTCGTAAGTAAACTACAAGTTTCTTATAGTTTTTAATTTCTCTTTCTTGTGAAGTTTTCACAACAAATTTAGCTAGTAAAAAATGAACACACGAATCTTGCAAGAGAGAAGAGAAGAGAGTAGAATGAAATGAAATTGTATTAATTGTTGAGTAAAATGGTAAAATAAACATAATATACTCTACATGGCTAATTAAAGTCACCATAGTAGTGATCTAGAGAGATCTAGACACTCACTGATAAAAACCAAAGTAATTTTCCACCCAGTCCTA
>JASDQU010101138.1:432725-444358 GCA_032191745.1 Picea mariana | reverse complement strand
GGGGGGGGGGGGTAGGTAAGGAAGTAAAAGGCATGAGTCAGTGAAGGGGAATAAGGAAGGAAGGAGGTTGATGAGAGGTGTGTTCTACGGAGGTCGGGGAATGGATTTTGGGAGCGGTGGATTTGCAGAGTGAGAGGTGAAATTAGGGAGTGGGATTGTATCAGTGCACCGGGGTTGCTGGGGGTTTTGGGCACGGAGGGCTAGGATATCCATTGATATCCTGGAGCTAGGGAGCTACCTAGTTGGCAGGGAGGAATGGTTTTGGGTAGTGTTCAGAAGCGATCAAGGAGGCAAGTTGTGGACAAAAGGAGGGATAATAGCATCAGGTTCAGGTATTTATTTAGAATTATGCATTTTTTTTCATTATGTTTAATTAATTTTATTATTATTGATAAATTTGATTGCGAATGTGCTAAATGAAAAAAACTCTTAAATTTTACTGTTGTTTTGTAAATTAATGGTTGTTTAAATTAATAAGGCCATTACAGATTATTCTGTTAAGAGTGACCAATATCCACACTAGTTTAAGGGTTAAACCTAGTTTGAAGAGCTTAACCCTCAAGCTCAGGAGCTTTGTGAAAAGTGGTCCCAAAGAGGGGATATGTCTCGTTAGGAAAAAAGGAAATTTAGCATTTGTATTAAATTATTTGGAAAAAGATGATTAGAATATTAAATGTGAGAGGGTAGGTTAGGGAGGGACTTGAACTATAAAAGGCCACACTATGACACTATTGTTCAAGTTGATGTTTGTGCTTTGGGTACTATTTGTGAGTAGAAGGATCGATAGTTATTGATCTTGTAATCATGGAATCACAACTGATCTTGTAATCTTGTGTGTAGAAGGATCGATAGCCATGCTACTCTAGGGAACGCTTTCACTCCCATAGTACGGAACATACAGTAGCATGCTCAGTAGTCAACTGAACAATGCCACATAAATTTACTCTTTAAACTGCATGCAATTAAGACATATACATACAGTATGCTCACGAAAGCTTTACATATAAACATAAACAAACAATTAATTTCTGTAGCATGTGAATTTTATACTGAAATAATAGTAACTAAAGATATGCAGCATTTATAGATAATTACCCATAAACATACAGGCAATTATAATCACATATATTATAAACCATAACATAGGCATGTAAATAACAAGCAACATATCATTTTTATCATACCACTAGTACTTATCTTGGAAATATTGTCATCAACAGTGAGTCACCCCCGAGTTTGGACTGAACTCCACCTAGGGTAAAGGGTTCCTATCCAGGCTAAGGCTCATGGAAAACATGAAAGACTATGTCTCAGGAGCTCACTCAACTAACAGCCTACAACCTCTCATTCCCCACATGCTTGTCCCACCCAAGGAAGTGTGCCCCTTCTCTGCTTAGAAGTCCCTTGGCTTCCCCACTTCCCTTCTAGGGCTTCAGCAACAGGTTGGACCATAAGTCTCAGAGTGTTGTAGCTGCAGTCTAACACCTTTAGGAATCAATCCCCAGCAATTCTCTCCCTCATAGAATTGCTCATGGGCCTGACAACCTGCTTCTTCAATCCCACTCGAAGCTAACCAGTTACACCAACCAAAAGAGCTATGGAAACAGGCTCTGGAATGGTGAAATGGTTGTCTCAAGGATAATGGAATTCATGAGTGAAATGGTCATGAAATCATTGACTGGATAACTGAGTGTGGAGGAGAATCAATGTGAACTCTTTGTGGAAGTCATTGTGCGAATAATGGTCATCGAGTTGTTGGTAAGGTATCTATGAGAAGTCTCCCAAAATGAGATAAGTTCCCCCACAATATGAATGCATGTCCCCAACTTGATACTTGTCATATCGAAAGTTACTTTGGTCCACTTGTCCCCAAATTTAGAACTTAGGATAAAATAATTATCCATACTTTATGTTTTAGGAAATATTAATATAATATTCCCTTGACTTTTGGCCCTCCCTTCCCCTAACTGGTGAATTTCAGTACCCCATCTCTTTTATCATGGTCGGTCTATGTGCAATGATGTATTTTATATTAATCATGAGTCATGTACGAAGTAGGAGGATTGGCCCTTGACATCTAGGCATTTCGGCCTAATACCAAAACATAAGCATCCCAACTTATAATAACTGAATCACCATCTTATAATACATATCATATACACGAGGCTGGTTGTCCTCCATACTACACGCACCTTAGTTACTGCATGAAGTATCCTAGAATGTACATATTACATCATTTTAATGCGCAGTTCATGCACGCACTACGCCACATGACGTGCATTACCAAATGAGGTCGAAAAAGCTCACCAACTTAAGTACATTCATATTATATTTAGAATTGGGTTTGTCCGAGGGATATTACAGATAGGCCTCCACCTAAGAGGACGAGGACCTAGTAATGAGTTACACCTATCACTTTTTCAATGCTATGCAGACCCATGAACCACCCCTTGGAATTCACTAACGTAAAATTAGTTGACATGGTGACATAAAAAAAAATCAACCCATAATTTCCTAAGGAAATACAAAGTCACCTCCCTATTATTGCATGGAGATTTTTCAAATACCACAAAACACTTATCCATCCAACTGTTTACAAATGGTTGGTAGGTGCACCAATCCATACAAATGAATTTCTTTTTGACTGCATGCTATGTTCCATTTATTGGGTCAATAAATAATGTCATCAAGTGTTGTTTTGAAACATTGAGGTATCTAACTTGGTTTTTTTCTAGACTCGTCCTAAAGGTGCCAAACATTCTAGCCCTAAATAATAATAAAAAGTGTGCTAAGTTGCATTGGGAATTTGCAATAGTTGTAACAATGACATTAGGTATGTGGCTAGTGAAAGACACATGTGCCTAGTAAGAGACATGAGGGCTTTATAGCATTTCCTAGGTCTTGTATAAGGATTCTTAATGACCTTAACCCTACATCAATTTCAATGTTTTTGTTTATTTATTTTAAGTTTGTGTTTGGTTTTTCTTCAAGTGCATGCTCCATGTTAATTAAGTATGCTACATTTTAATAACATAATTTTTTTAGTCATTTGTTTTTATATTTAATTTTTTTTATGAAATATAAATAAAATCAAATTCAATGAAATATTTACTGAGAACCAATTGATGACCACCTTAATAGAATCATACAATGATTTGGAGAATAAATCATAACCTTTTCCCAAATTGACATTATAATAATGTGCATGGACACATTCTTAGGAATATACACACATTAACACATGTTCTTAAGAACATCTAATTAACGTTGGGTTAACAACCTTCATGGAAGTTTGAGGATACATTCTTAGGAATGTAAACACATTAACACATGTTCTTAAGAACACCTAGTTAACATTGAGTTAACAAACTTCATGAGAATTACAATAATGACGAGGCTAGAAGCGCATGAACGAGTGCATGTTCATGTGTGAACACATTATCATCATCTTCATGTAAATACATTTATATAAAATTTATAAAATTATATGTGAAATAATATTAAAATAAATTTATTCATCAAGAGTTAGGTCTAATAAAACTAATAAACCATTTAAATATATTGTTTCTTCTTATTATAACATATATTATATATAATAAACAATAATAATCGATTTTTAAGGTCACAGCCAAGCCACACCAAATTGGTGTATGAGATCCCCTTGTTTGTGGGACAAGGGACCCCCCTCTGCCCAACGATTTGACTGGTAAAGTCTATAGAGGTATATATACCCTACCCCCCTCTGGATTTGAACTTGTGATGTCTTAAGAGGAAAAACATGTTCTTAACCATTAGGCCCACTTACACTGTATTCCCTCATTAAAATTTAACAAATATTTTTGTATTAATGTTTTATTATTTTAATATTACAAGTTATACATATTTAACAAATATTTTTGTATTAATATTTTATTATTTTAATATTACAAGTTATACATATATGTTACTCAATATGAAACTTTAATAAATAAAAACCAAAATGAGAAAACAAAATACTTAAATAAAATAATTATTAGTTTAATATAGTAATTTTATATTGTAACCATATTATGCAGTGACCAAATTCCAACTGGATGACTTGTATTCATGGGTTAAGTAGTAGTGTTGTAGATTATGTGATATATAATATCCGTGTTTCCAACCAAATATAAAATTTTGACCTTTTAAATGACTATGAACTCAACTTTGATATAGCAAATTTTGACCTTTCAAATGACCAAAATGACCATGAACCCAACTATGATCATAGAAATTTAACCCTAACTCTAAACTTTTCCATGCACATCAACATCATTGAAGATGATTCTAATAATCAAAGGAAACTTCTCTTTGGAAAAAGTAAAGATGACCTTTTCTTAAAGGATTTAAATAGTGAATTACATCTCCTAACTTATAAGGACAACATTGAAGACCTCTACCAAAATTTTACAACTACCCTTTCCACTTCTATCAACACGTTCTCTTTCGACATGTCCTGTAAAAATAATAATAGAACAACCAACCCTTGTTATTATAAATAATGTAAAGTTGCTAACAAATCCATCAGGGATGCTTCTAACGAGTCCTTAAAAATTGATAAGATCAATATGTACAAATCCCTAATTAAAAGGAAAAAAAGGTACTATATGAATAAAAGGAAGGAGAAGCTTTCACAACTATTTAAGCTTGATCCTAAGAAGTTATGGAGGAAATTTCTAATCTACAATACTAAATAAAACAATATGATCCCCTTAAGGGACTGGAGTTGCTACCTTAAAATTATTTACGAGTTCCCTGATGACATGGACACCATTCCTATTGTCCTTACAAGGGATGGAGTTTTTTCTTTGGATGACATAGAGTTTGGGGTTAAGAGGCTTGTAAATGGGAAAGGAAATGACATTGAAGACTACGAACATGATTTTTTTTAAATTGGAGGGCATATCCTCATCCCTCACATACACAAGATCTTCGATTTAACAGTTAATCAGGGATTCCCTAAACCTTGGATGCAAAGCCACATTGCTCCTATTTTTAAAAATAGGGATAGAAACATTCCCTTTAGTTATAGGACCATTATGATTATCTTGATTTTAGCCAAGCTCTATGGAGTTATTTTGTAAAATAATATTAGCCCTTGGATAGAAATTCACGGTAAAAGAGATAAAATTCACACCAGTTTTAGGAGATATCGTTCAAATGTGGACCATCTTTTTGTTAATGTTTAATCCATTATTCTAGTTCTTTGCATTTCAATAGATAACAACAACATAAGACAAGATCACTGAGAAATACACAATCACAAGAAACACAACATTTATCCTGGGAAACCCTCTAGTGGAATAAAACCAAACAAAACTTCCTTATTATAGATAGCCAATACAATGCCAAGAGATAAGTTCAGCAAATACAGAAAGTCCTCTCCTAAAGATGTGCCTCTCTCTCTCTCTCTCTCTCTCTCTCTCTCTCTCTCTCTCTCTCTCTCTTCTCCAACTGCAATTTTGAAAGTTGTCTCTCAATGAGTAAGTGAAGTGTGTCTAAGTGAGGTGCTAGCCTCCTTATTTATACAAGAATGGCACATGTGGGAGTGTCCATTCACTGGCAGGGCTGACTTCTTTTACTGGGTTGTTATAACCACCGTTATTATATTTCGGGGCCTCTTTGATATATTCTTGGGTCGACTTCTCTTTCTGCCTATTACAATTATATTATGACCAATTTGCAAAAGGGTATTTGGTCTTTTTACAATAGATGACATGATCCATCCACAATGGGGATTGATCCAATGAATAATATATCAAATAATATTAAGAATACACTTTGCAGTTACATTATTTTAACACTCCCCCTTAACAATAAGGGTATTCTTCAACAACATCAGATGAGAGAGAGTCCTTTATCATCAACAACATCAAGAGGACATCATCATCAATATCATCTTAGAACACTGACTGGCGTATCTATAAATCATTGAAATTTTTCTTCATCAGAAGCATCGTCATTCTCAAAGGAATGAAATCATCATCTGCATCAATATGTATTAGTATAAAACTAATACATCATCATCACAACATGAGGTTGGCTCATCATCATAATACTAGATTGGATTTACGTCACAACTATCAATCCAGAAGCATAGTTCTAGTCTCATCTCATAGTCTTGTTGTACATTGCAACAATAAAGCTGGAAGCAAGATACTCATCATGCTTTACGTCATAACAATCAAGCTAGAAGAAAGATACTAGACTGGCTTTACATCACAACTATCTAGTCAAAAACACAGTGCTAGTCTCATCTCATAGTCTTGCTTTACATCACAGCAATAAAGCTGGAAGCAAGATACTCATCCTGCTTTACATCACAACAATAAAGCTAGAAGAAGGATACTAGACTAGATTTACATCATAGTTGTCCAGTCGGAAGCTCAGTACTAGTCACATCACATCTTCTTCCTTTACGTCACAACCATATGGTTGGAAGTAAGATATTAGACTGGCTTTGCGTCACAACTGTCAAGGCGGAAGCTCAGTACTAGTCATGTCGCATCTTCTTGCTTTACGTCACAACCGTCTGGTTGGAAGCAAGATACTAGACTGGCTTTGTGTCACAACTATCAAGCTGGAATCTTAGTACTAGTCACATCACATATTCTTACTTTATGTCACAAGAATGAATATGAAAGCAAGAGATGTCTCATCACAACAACTACTCCCCCAAGCTTATATCAAAAGTGCTCAAAATTTACACGAGATAAAGGCTTGGTCAACACATCAACAACATGTTCATTCATGCTAACATACTGGAGCTTTATGGCTCCTTTCTACACCATGTCACGGATGTAATGATATTGAATCTCTATGTGCTTCGAACTATCATGGAATAGATGATTCCTTGTCATCTTTATGCAGCTTTGGTTGTCACATAGGATCATGGTTACTTTCATCTCTAGGTCAAATAGGTTGGTCAACAAATTTCTAAGCCATATAGCTTCGCAGCTGGCAGAACATGCAGCAATGTATTCTGCTTCCACTGTGCTGAGAGAAATGATGGATTGCTTCCTACTCTGCCATGAGATCATGGCTGATCCCAAACTAAAACAACATCCAAAAGTGTTTTTCTTGTCAGAAACACTTCCTACCCAATCTGAATTAGTGTATCCACTCAATGTGAAATCATGATCTTCATCATAACTGAGACCAAAATCTAATGTACCCTTAAGGTACCTCATCACATGTTTTGCAGCCACAAGGTGAACATGTCTAGGTTCTACCAGAAACTAACTCAAAGTGTTCATAGAAAAACAAATGTCTAGTCTAGTGTTCGTTAGGTACATCAACGATGCTATAATTTGTTTATACAATGTGGCATCAATTAATTATGATGAAGTATCAACCAATAGCTTCAGCTTCATATACATGGGTGTATTCATGGGATTGCACTCTAACATGTCGAATCTCTTCAATATTTCGTCTGAATAGTTCCCTTGGTTAAGGAAGATTCTCTCTAGACTATGCCATACCTCAAGACCTAAGAAATACTGCATTAGGCTAAGGTATTTCATATCAAATTCTGAAGAGAGTCTCTTCTTACACTCAGTGATGAGATTTTCTTCTCTAGTTAAGAATAAGTCATCCACATACAATAATAGTATTACTGGCTCATCATTCATGACCTTGAAGAAGAGGTTAGAATCTGCTTTACTCTTTATAAAGCCTAAGCTTGTCAGAAAGCTGTCTATATAGCCATACCAAGCTCTAGGGGATTTCTTTAATCTATATAAGTCTTTCTTCAATTTGCAGACATGACACTTCTTGTTTTCAACTTCAAATCCTTGAGGTTTCTCTATATACACTTCCTCTTTGATGACACCATTTAGAAAAGTTGTCTTCACATCCATTTGGTGTAACTTCCACTTCATCTTAGCTGCAAGAGCTATGATGGTTCTAATTGAGGTATATATGGATACATGAGCAAACGTCTCTTCATAGTCAATGCCTTTCCTTTTGAGAAAATATACGAGCAACAAATCTTTCTTTATACTTCTCAATACTTCCATCAGCAACATGTTTTATTTTGAAGAGCCATTTGGAGGATACCACATCTTTACTCTTCGGTCTGGGAAATATTTCCCATACTTCATTCTTTATTATGGATTGGTATTCTTCTGTCATGGAATCTACCCATTCTTTCCTCTGAATGGATTCTTCAAAGAAGGTAGGCTCCTCCTCTAGAATATCACATATCAAATCCATATAACTAGAGAATGGATTTTGTCTTTTCACCTGTCTCATAGTTCCTTCGGAAACACCATACTTCTCTCCATCTTGAATAATCTCTCTACCCCAATATGGCTTTCTTTTATGGAGGATCGTCATCTGAGGAGGTTTTTGAACTTATAATATATCATGGTCTTCTAGAATTTCCTCTTCAGAGGAAGTTATGAATTCCCTCACTGGTTATGCGGCTCTGGGAACCTCCCTCACTGCAGTTCTAGGGATTACGGATTCCTCTTCATATACTTCCTCAAGTTGGCATCTTCTTGATTTCTTGAGCGTTGCATCTTCATCAAAGGTCACATACCTATTGATCTCAATGTGACGGTGACTTGGTATATATTTTAAAGGCCTTGGAGACCTCACAGTATCCCACAAATATTCCCTTCTTTACTGAAGGTTGTAGCTTGTTTCTCTTCTCTTTCGGTATATGAATAAATACTAGGAAACCAAATATTTTGAGATGGCTTACCTCTGGCTTCTTTCCAGTGAACATATGTTCCAAGGTCTTGAGCCCATGTGCACTATGGGACAATCAGTTCTGCACATATAGAGCTTCCATTGTTGCTTATGCCCATAAGCACGTAGGAAGATCTTGATCATGGATCATATTCTTCACAGCTTCCATTATCGTTCTATTCTTTCGTTCAGCTACACCATTTTGTTGGGGATTATAGGGAGTAGTGAGTTCCCTCTTGATCCCAACATATTTGCAGAATTTCACAAACTGTTTTCAGGTATATTCTCCTCCATTATCTAACCTGAGTATCATAATCTTTCTTTCAGAAATATTCTCTATCAAGGATTTGAATTCCTTGAACTTGCTAAACACTTCGTCTTTAGATTTCAAAAAATATACCCAGGTCTTACGAGAATAATCATCAATAAATGATACATAATATACATACCCACTAACGGAGGATGATGGTATTGGGCCACGTACATCTGAATGAATGAGCTCTAGGACTCCTTCTACATTTGTTGTCTCTCTTCGGAAAATGGTTCTTGATGTTCTTCCACTGTACACACCCATTGCATATGCCTTCATGGTCAACCTTGAGTTCTGGTAAACCTGTGACCACTTTTCATATGTATGGTAGCACCTTGTAGTTGATGTGAGATAATATTCTATGCCAAAGTTCACATGAGTTTTCAATGGCATGGGTCATGGCAGCCCTTGAGTGACCCTTTAGTTTATACAAGCCATTTTCTTCACTTCCAATGATGATTTCTTCATTTAAAGTTTCTCATTTAGCCCACATAAGAACTTCTCCATCTATAAAGGAAAATCTTAATCCTTTCTTTTCTAAAGCTGAAATGGAGAGTATTCTCTTTTTCAAACTTGGTAAATATAGTACATCCTTCATTTTTAGTGAATTCCTTGAATTCAGTTTGTATTTTGATTCTCCCACTCCCTTGATGGGATATTGGTAATAATCTCCAAGTGTCACTTTCTGAGAGAAATTATTTTTTGAGATATAAGAGAGAATGTCTCTTTGTCCTATCATGTGCTTGGATGCACCACTATCAATGAGACAAGTGTCCTCTCCAGGTGTTACAAATGTTGAGAGGGTTGGGATTAAGACATGGTCTTTGATATGCTCTCTTATCATCTTTGTGGGTGGATCTTAATCTTTGACTACATGGGCATGGTGCCTCTTATGTTTTCTCTTGTATTCTTCTCGTTTGGATGGACAAAATTTTTCAATGTGTCCCATATTATCACAATGGTAGCATTGTACAAATGAGTAATCTCTTTCCTTTCATTGTCCTTTCTTCTGAAATCTCCTTGGATGAGATTCTTTATTATTGAATTTGTTTGGCGGTTGAGGCTCTTTATGAGTCTCCTTTTGCAAGTAGGGTTTCTTCCTTCCTCTTTTGGTGTGAGTAGCTAGGGATTGATCATCATCTCTTTCTAATAGCACTTCACGATTAGCTACTCTTGTTTCTTCTTGGATGCATTCTTCCCATAGACTATCAAACTTCATTTTCTCCATTTTGGCACATATTGTTTGGATGAATGCATCCCAAGGTCTTGTGAGACCATTTAGGTTTCTCATTATGAGTTCATATTCATCTATGGTATCTCCAATCACTTCTAATTGTTCTTTGAATTATGATATTTTGGAGAAATTTTCCTGAATTATTTCTCCTTTTTGCATCCTTGTATTCTTCAGTTGTGTTCTTTCCTTCATACAGTCTGGTCAAGGCATCAAATATTTCTTTAGGAGTCTTCTTAGATGAAACATAAGGAATCAGGCGGTCTTTGATTGAATCTATAATGATTCTTTTGGCCCTGATTGTGTCCTTTTGATGCTTGGCTTTTTCTATAGCATCATCGAGTTCCATAATTTCTCCTCTGACGAATTTTTCTAGGTCATTCTCTTCAAGAACGAGTCCAATACTATACTTCTAGGAATAGAAGTTTTCCACACCTTCCAGCTTGTCAACAAGCTTAGTTATTGTAGACATCTTTTACTTGGAGCTAGGAAAATGACCGAAAAATGAAAATGTTCAAAATCAAATTCTGAAATTACGAGGTGCACTTGGCTGAGGTGAGTAGCCTGGTGTGTTTTGATCTGATAAAATCCAAATTTTTCTCCTCCAAACTTGATATGCAGATTTATGGACTGGTGCTTTTCGTTTTCTGGTACCTTTGGTACTCTGGTACTTCTGGTACACTAGTTTTCTAGTACTTCTGGTACTTTTTGAAACTAGGATTTCACTTTCCGAGAGATCTAGTCACTCAAAAGGTGCGTTGAGAGTGCCAAAGTAATCCTTGGGGGAGAACGCACTTTTCTAGATAGTTTTAGGGCTGAAATGCTTCACCATCAAAAATCCCTAATTTGCATGTATGGCAACAGTGACGCTTTTCACTCTTGTGAAAGATGCTTTCTTCATCTTGGATCTGATACCATGTTAATGTTTAAGTCATTATTATATTTCTTTGCATTTCAATAGATAACAACAACATAAGACAAGATCACCGAGAAATACATAATCATAAGAGACACAACATTTATCCTGGGAAACCCTCCAGGGGAAGAAAACCCAACAAAACTAACTTATTATAGATAGCCAATACAATGCCAAGAGATAACTTAAGCAAATACAAAAATTCCTCTCTTAAAGATGTGTGCAAGATACCAGATATATAAAATATGCAGAACAGGAACGAAATGCTAGAAATAACAGAATAAGAGTAAAATATCCAGCATAATCTTCACAATACACAGAAATGATATACGAAATAGCAACAGAAATAGCACTTGAACAGAAATAGCACTTGATTCAGATAGCAATGTTCACAGGCCTCTTCGAGGGGGCAACCTCCAATCGAGAAGCGCTCTATTACAATAATATCCAAGCTAGGGTTCTCA
>JASDQU010101138.1:390737-432625 GCA_032191745.1 Picea mariana | reverse complement strand
TCTACAGAGGGCTTCAGGAAATCTAGGCCAGTCCGTACACAGGTGATGTCTGATGCGCTACCACTCGAAGGGGTACCAACAGGGGTTACAAGGGTGGCCAACAAACGTGCGCTTAAGAACCACTTGTATTTCCTGCGTGTATGAATCCCTCAACCACGGGTTTATGCATGTAACGACAGATCTCTGTGGCTTAAAGACGTCGAAATACGTCTCTACCCTGAAAAAAAAATACCCACAATTTCTGCCAAGGAAAGTGCTCTGATACCACTTGCAAGATACCACATATATAAAATATACAGAACAGGAACGAAATGCTAGAAATAACAAAATAACAGTAAAATATCCAGCATAATCTTGACAATACACAGAAATGATATACGAAATAGCAACAGAAATAGCACTTGAACAGAAATAGCACTTGATTCAGATAGCAATGTTCACAGGCCTCTTCGAGGGGGCAACCTCCAATCGAGCAGCGCTCTGTTACAATAATATCCAAGCTAGGGTTCTCATACCCTCGACTCCTATTTATACTAAAAAGAAGCATCTAGAGGAAGATCCTTCTAGAAGCGGAAGCTTCTATTAGGTCTTCTTACATCCTCCTAATTCTCTTTTATTGAAAGGTCTTATTAATATTGACCTTTATTACATCCGAATACATTAATCTACCCATGTGCGGGTTAGGACCTTAACAATGTGCCTCTCTCTTTCTCTCATCTCCAAGTGCAGTTCCGAAACTTGTCTCTCAATGAGCAAGTGAAGTGTGTCTAAGTGAGGCGCTAGCCTCCTTATTTATACAAGACTGGCACGTGTGGGAGTGTCCCTTCATTGGCAGGGCCAAATTCTTCTACTGGGTGGTTATAACTACCTTTATTATATTCCAGGGCCTCTTTGATATATTCTGGGGGAAACTTCTCTTTCTACATATTACAAATATATTATGACCAATCCGCAAAAGGGGATTTGGTCCTTTTACAATAGCCGACATGATCAATCCACAATGGGGATTGATCCAATGAATAATATATCAAAGAATAATAAGAATACACTTTGCAGTTACATTATTTTAACACTTGTTACCTTTAGGATCAATGCATAGGACTTCTGCAATAATAAAACCAACCTCTTTTTTTTTTTTGTTGACTTTAGGAAATATTTTGACATGATTCCCAGGAAAACCTTTGGAATAGGTTGGAAGAGATAGAATTTCCTTTCAAGTTGAGGGAAACTGCAATAAGTCTCTATGAGAACGTTATTGTCAATTTTAAGAACATTGTGGGTTGTTCGAAAGAAATTAATTGTAGTAATGGAGTCAAACAAGTTTGTCCCTTGTCCCCTACCCTCTTTTGCATATACATTGACAAGATAGAATATTTCTTGGAAGAAGGAGGTTGTGTCGACCTTACTCTCATTAGTATAGTCATCAATATTCTCCTTTATGCTAATGCTATCATTCTTATTACAAGGAGTCCCCACGATATTAAAAACCAATTAAGAATCCTCAAGTATATTTTCTCCAATATGGGTATCACTGTGAATACTAACAAGACTAAGGTCGTGATCATTAAATCATATAAGATCACTTATAATACCTTTGTATATGACAACAACAACTTGGAGGAAGTGACTTCATACTAATATTTGCATTGATATTGACAACAAGCTCAACTAGAATTATAGCTTTGAGAAAAGGATTATTAGGGGATGGAAAGCTTATCATGTGCTTCAAAAAAATTGTAAATCAGTTGATCTTTGGATATGGGATCATAAGAAAATCCTCTTTGAGACTCTTGTTATGCATGCTATTCTATATGGATGTGATGTCTTGGGATGCAATATCTCTCATGAATCCTTGAGAAAGATAGAGAAAATACAAAAGAATTTTGTAACCTATAATCTCAAAATTTAAGGAAATATGCTATGTCCCATCCTCCTCTTAGAGGCAATCATTTCCCCCATTGAGAGCATGGCTATGACTAGATACCTAATATATAAGAACAAGTTAAACAACATGGAAAACTAGAGGCTTCCTGAAATTGCTTCAAAATCCAGTTGTAAGCACCTTCGACTCAAGTGAGGATGGCATAAAAATGCCCAATCTTGGCTAAGCTATTGGGGAATCATGGAAGACACCATTTTGCATAATAAGGATACTATTAAAAATATCATTAAATCAAAATTTAGGGAGAAAATGTGGTGTGATAAAGAGTTAGAGGAAAACAGAAAACTAAGGTATTATAAGGATGTAATCAACCCTAATTGAGAAGATCAAAATTATATCTATGTTTTGACAAGTGTAAAGAAAAAAATAAGCCTTGCTAAGATAAAAACAAATTTTCATGAGCTCCGTAGTGAAACTGGGAATTGCTCGATTCCTAAAACTGTCTGAGATAAAAAAGTGTGTCACCTTTGTGATACTAAGAAGGTTGAAGATGAAAAACACTTTCTTTTAGATTGTCTAGTTTGATTAGATCTCAATTTCAAAATATTTGTCACACTAGGAACCTTCCTAACATTTTAACTCAACAAAACTATGGTGACCTTGGAAAGATTTTCTTAACTCTTTTCGAGAACATAAACAAAATTCTAAAGAATTGCAAGTAATCCATTACCCTTTTAAGGTCCCATAGACCAATTCTTTCATCATCATCATCATGATCATCATATTATAATTATTATTCATACATAGTGATATAAAATATTATAACTATTCATTAGTTTTAATAATTAAAATCTATATATCTCATTGACAACTTGATAAGAATAATAAATACACCTATATTTTTATGACTTAAATTTTCTTTCTTAAATTCTAAAAATATAATTTAAAACCCAATTAAAAAAAAATTCTCAATATTGAAAATCTTTTAAAAAAAACATACAATTTAATATCTTTGAAATGTGCAATAATGAAAGTCATTAATATCATATTGATAAAATTCTTAAATAATTTGTTGGTATATAAAACCTAAATAATAATAATGTTTCCTTAAAATTATAGTTTTTAAATAGTTAAAAATATATTATTTTTTATCATAAAATTATCTTATTTATCTTTCTAATTATAGAAATCAAATGACAAAAACAAAAAAGCCCCGATACTTATTTATAAAACAGAAAGCTAATTTAATTATAATAATAATAATAATAATAATAATAATAATCTATTTTTAAGGTCACGGTCAAGCCAGTACACTAAATTGGTGTATGAGACCCCCTTGTTTGTGGGACAAGGGACCCCCCTTCGCCCAACGATTTGACTGGTAAAGTCTACGAAGGTATACATACCTTATCCCCCTCTGGATTTGAACTTGTGACCTCTTAAGAGGAAACACATGTTTTTAACGATTAGGCCCACTCAGGCTGTGAAACAAAAAACTAATTATAATATAATATTTATATTGATATTTTATTAATATACAAAAATATTTTTATGTATATAATAAAATATTATATAATTTTTTATTAATATGATTTATAACCACTTTACCCATTATTTTTATTTAATAACATTTCTATTTCTTTATATTTCATATTGTAATTACATAAGCATTTTAATATTTATATTGATTTATTATAATATTATTTATATATATAATGTATTTATATATTATTAAATAATTGTTACTAGATTTTTTTTTTTAATATCTCACCTAAATTATATTATATACAAAATTTATATAAATTATTATTTAAATTAAAATTATTATGTTAAGAATGATGAATATCCACCTAATATATTTTACTCAACATTCAATATTACTTAACAGAATAGTTAATAATATTGTCCCTAAAAAAGGAAGTTAAACATTTATATATTAAATGCAAAATGATTTGGAAAAGGCTCCTTAGAATATTAAATGTGAGAGGATACTCCTTAATAGAATAGTTGATAATATTGTCCCCATAAAAAAAGGAAGTTGAGCATTTATAATAAATGCAAAATGATTTGGAAAAAGCTCCTTAAAATATTAAATGTGAAAGGGTAGGTAGTAGCTGGCAGGGTTGAAATTTCAAACTGTTAAACCAGTTAAATTTGACAATTTCTATTATTCTAATGTGAGTTTGGCCAGTTTATTGAGATTTTTAACTGTAACCGTATATGAGGGGCAAATTAGTCCGTGACGGTTAATTTGCCCGTTCTCTTCAAGTCCCTGAGGGCGGGACTTGAACTATAAAAAAAAAATCTAGCGACACTATTGTTCAAGTTAATGTTTGTGCTTCAGGTGGGTACTGTTTGTGAGTAGAAGCATCTGTTGATCTTGTAATCATGGATTCAAAGTGGATGGAATAATTTATCACTTTTCTCATGGACTCAAAGAAAATGGAAGAGTTAATGGAAGAGTTTATCACTCTTCTTACAAAATGCGGTATTCCAGAAACTGGAAATGATTATCAAACTAATGGTTCCACACCTGAGACAAGCTGCAACTTCAACCTTGATGAAGTTTTTGATCATCCAGATCCTCTCGTGAACTCGGATCCGGTCTGGCAGAAGAGCCCGCTTTCCAGTTTTGAATCCTCCAGTTTTCTTGGAGACGGCGAAGATGGTGGTGAGGTGGTGCAGGCCGAGCATTTACAGAGTCTTGTTGGTGAAGTGCATCGGCAATGGACTCTTTTCAGTCCCTCGAAGTCATATGCGGGCTGCTCTAAGCGACCAAGGACCTTCAGCTATACTATTGAACACGCCAAGAGAGCTTGTCACAACTATACTATTTAAAATGCGGGCTGCTCTAAGGGACCAAGGACCGTCGAAAGAAATGAGAATTTGCCCAAGAATATTTCTGCGATGGCTAATGAATCTGAGTCTGTCTCTTCTGTATCATCTTCGGTGAAAAACAATTCCAATTCTGTGGTGAAGTAGCAGG
Source organism: Picea mariana (assembly GCA_032191745.1). Classification (NCBI taxonomy): domain Eukaryota; kingdom Viridiplantae; phylum Streptophyta; class Pinopsida; order Pinales; family Pinaceae; genus Picea; species Picea mariana. The sequence continues at coordinate 427,757 of JASDQU010101138.1, read as the reverse complement.
AGAAATATCATTTATATCAAATTTCCCCCACATACATCAAATTTCCTTAAATGAAAATTTGTTTAGAACGAAAACTTGAAGAAATGTTTGCATCTTGAAGGATTTTCTAGCGGGAAAACCCCCCTATGACTACACCAGGGTTCAAAATGTAGGTAGGTTAATTAATCGTCTAAAAGCTAACTACTTCTCTAAACTACTTCAAACATGCCCAAAATCATATAAGAAAAGAAAAGATGAGGGAGATCAGGTAACTATACTTCTACTCCATGTCCGGTGATGATCCCCTCGTGCTTGAAAGACTTTCTGACTGCACGCCTCCTCCCAAGGTTGGCTTGCATCCAAATATCGACAAACAAAAAACAACAAGAATGTTATTCCATATACAAATTAGGGTTAGATGTTAGAATGCCAACGCAAATACTAATAAAAGCATTCAATACACCATGATTTGGGACAGGAAAAGTAATTGTTTTACTAATAACTCAATGATTGTACCTTTACAACCAAAGCCGACTATTGCTCCATAAACCTGGTCTGGGCTCCTCTTTACCAAGATTCAAGTGCACCTTTGTATGGCTTCTCCTCTCAACCTTCTCTTATGTCCTTGGGAAGTGAATGGGCTTTAATGGAGGAAGAAGGGATAATTGGGGAATGTTGAGGCAATTCTCACAAAAGGGATGAAATAACTTGGCTAAGGAGGGGATGTGAAACATGAATAGTTTCATTGTTCTTATGTCTAGATGTGGAATGAGACCCCAACACCTCCTTTTATATGACAAAAGGATGGTTATTCAGTTGGGTGACGGGATACATGAGGTGGATTAGTTGGGAAACTACTGAATAGCCCGTAATCTCAACGAGTTCCTTGCAAATTTTTATTTTTTGAAACTTTTGCAACTATACACGCATTGTAATGATGCAACATGCGCATGCACATGGGATTTAGTGGTGCAACAAGCGTATGTACATGTGAAGTATTGGTGCAGGGCATGTACATATTCAAAAGATGGGTTTTTTAGAAGAACATCTGAGTAGTTCTTTGGAACAAAATGCAAGTAAGAGGGCCAAAGGCCAGGTATGCATGTGTAGAGAAATTTAGGGCTATAATAGATATCCCCTAATGTGTGAGGTCATAAGAGCATCTGATGGCTGAAATACATTACAAAATCTTCAACAATGTACGAAACAAGTGAGCTCGAATCTAGAGTTTGGGAGGTGCCATTTGCAAAAATAACAATTGTCTCTCTGAGGCGAGCATACCCATGCTTGGGATGAAATAAATCATGGTTGTCAATCAAATACACTGCAAATCAATGTTATATAACTATATAAAGTGTAGTCGCGAGTAATACACAATGGATCTACATCTCAAAATCAAAGATATAGAATTATAGTGTCCATCCTCAAGAAGCCAATACTACACGATGGCTGGAGATGAGGTCTTCATAGCTCGAGTAACAACTTCAAGATCTTCAAAAATCGGGTAGGAGTACAATGTGAGTGTATGAATTCACTACCCAGAGGTCTTCGATGGCTCATGGGAAAAAGACAAGAGGATCTCGATGATGAGGCAGAGAAATTCATTGATTTTGAATCAGGAATTTATTGGACTTTCGAGATGGTCGGGTCATGAGGCCAAGAGACAAACTATAGAATGGATGATTCAGGTTGGGTGAAACTTACCTTGGAGAAAAGAATGAAATATGATCAGATTCAAGCAGCATGGCATTGACATAAGTGCACGATGCACGAGGCAACGCAAACTCTCCATGTGTTTGGAAGAGTAACCAAACGAAGGAAGGCACAACTCTATGTAGCGAGAACAACTTCCTAAGTTCATATTAGTTTCCAATGCTTGATGAACAAATGAAAGGATGTGCTTTGTCCAAGGGTGAATTATTGTGCTACCAAAAAAGAATATATATTTCCCGTCCCCTCTTTTTGGGTTTTTTAATTTTTTTGTCTTTTTCAATTTTCTAAAAGGCTTTGAAAAAGAATAAAAGAATTTTATGTTACAAAGGAGGAACGAGTGTCGCAGGAAATCAGACTAGTTCCAAGTGCAAGGAACACGCTAATGCTCAGAGTAAGGAGACATGTGCAAGAAAAGGACACTCATGGAAAATTCCTCCATGGGTCAAGGTTTCAAGTTGCAGAGGCAAAGTGATACAAGGCTTGCCTATAAGGCATGCTTCAAAGGTTCAGTTGAGATCAAAATAGAGACGGCATTAGGCCAAAGACATAGAGTTGGACATGCGATTAACAAGACATAATGAAACCCCCTTCAATGTAATTTTAATGAGCCCAGAGAAGGTAAGATCGGTATTTTTTTATTTTTATAAAGTCTGGAAAATGTAAAAGAAGACTACAATGAGTACCTATTTTGGAAATAGTCTAGTTAGTTCGAAAAAGGGGTAAACAAACACCGAAAATACATCTATTCAAAACCATTTTAACGAGTGTGACAAAGAAAATATCACTCGACAATGTTTTCGATTTTAAGAAGTCTGAAAGATCTTAACTATGAACTCACAACGTTTTTCTAGAATTTAGTTTCCTTAGCTCGAAAAAGTATAAAATTTACTGAGGAGAACTCTCCCAGCGAGAAGAATCTTCGAGTCGCACCTTTTTCCTTCATAATTCTCAGGCCAAAAAAAGTGGTAAAATCATTTCAGTAGATTTTCTTCTATACTGATTTAACGAGTGTGAAGGAACAAGGTCACTCGACAATCCTTTCGATTTTAGGGAGTCTAAAAAGAGCTTAATTATGGACTCCATGTGGGTTCCTTTTTTGTAGGTGGGGATTCCTTTTTCATTTTTCATAACTAATTTTCTTTTTTGTAAGTAATATACAAGTTTCGTATAGTTTTTAATTTCTCTTTCTTGTGAATTTTTCACAATGAATTTAGCTAGTAAAAAATGAACACACAAAGCTTGCAAGAGAGAAGAGAAGAGAGTAGAATGAAATATAATTGTATTAATTGTTGAGTAAAATGGTAAAATTCACATGATATACTCTACATGGCTAAGTAAAGTCTCCATAGTAGTGATCTAGAGAGATCTAGACACTCACTGACAGAAACCAAATTAATTTTCCACCTAGTCCTATTTCACTATTTCATGCAATCATCAGTTAATTGAGTCACACGTGTGAAAGTGAGAGAAACACATGCAATCCGAATGTAGGCAAGTCAATTAATCGTCTAAAATTCGAATACTTCTCTAAACTACCCCAAACATACCCAAAATCATGAAAGAAAAGAAAATATGAGGGGGATCATGTAACTATACTTCTACTGCATGTTCGGTGATGATCCCCTGATGCTTGAAAGATTTACTGAATGCATGCCTCCTCCCAAGGTTGTCCTGCATCCAAATATTGACAAACAACAAACAACAAACATGTTATTCCATATAAAAATTAGGGTTAGATGTTAGAATGTCAAAACATAAACCAATAAAAGAATTCAATACACCATGATTTGGGACAAAAAAGGTAATTCTTTTATTAATAACTAAATGATTATACTTTTATAATCAAAGTCGACTACTGCTCCACGAACCTAGTATGGCATCCTATTCACCAATCTCCAAGTGCACCTTTGTATGGATTCTCCTCTCAACCTTATAATCTCTTCTTGGGAAGTGAATGGGTTCTGATGGAGGAAGAAGGGATAATTGGGGAATGTTGAGGCAATTCTCACAAAAGCGTTGCAATAACATGGGCAATGAGGGGATGTGAAACAGGAAGAGTTTCAATGTTCTTATGTATATATGTGCAAAGAGACCCCAACAACTCATTTTATATGAAAAAATGACGGTTAGTCGGTTGGGTAACAAGATACAAGCAATGGATTAGTTGTAAACTACCCAATAGCCCATAATCTAAATGAGTTCCTTGCAAATTTTTATTTTTTGCAACTTTTGCAAGTATACACGGGTTTTAATGGTGAACATGCATATGTATGCGGGTTGTAGTGGTGCAACAAGCATATGTAAATGGGAAGTATTGGTTCAGGGCACGTACATATTCAAAAACTAGGTTTTTTAGAAGAGCAACTCAACAGTTCTTTGGCAAAAAATGAAAGTAAGAGGGCCAAAGGCCAGGTATGCATGTGTAGAGAAATTTATGGTTATAACATATGCCCCCTAATGTGTGAGTTCAAAATAGCATCTATTGGCCAAAATACATTACAAAATCTTCACCAATATAAGAAACGACTGAGCCCAAGACCAGAGTTCGAGAGGTGCCATCTGCAAAAATAACAATTGTGTTGTAGGAAATCATACTATTTCCAAGAACAAGGAACATGCTAATGCTCAAAGCAAGGAGACATGTGCAGGAAAAGGACACTTAGAAAAAATTTCAACATGGGTCAAGGTGTCAAGTCGCAGAGGCAAAGTGCTAGAAGGCTTGGTTATAAGGCATGCTTCAAAGGTTCAATTGAGAGAAACATGGAGTTGACATTAGGCCAAAGACATAGATATGCACATGTGATTAACAAGACACAATGAAACCCCCTTCGATATAATTTTAACGACACTAAATAAGGTAAGCTCAGTATTTTTTCATTTTTAGAGAGTCTGAAAAATGTAAAAGAAGACTCCAATGAGTAATTTTTTTGGAAATAGTCTAGTCAGTTCGAAAAAGGTGTAAATTGACACCGAAAGGACATTTATTCAAAACCATTTTAATGAGTGTGACAAAGACAATATCAGTGGACAATCTTTTAAATTTAAAGGAGTCTGAAAAGAGTTTAACTATGGACTCACAACCTTTTTCTGGAATTTAGTCTCTTTAGCTCGAAAAAGTATAAAATTTACTGAGGAGAACTCTCCCAGTGAGAAGAATCTTCGAGGCATACATTTTTCCTCCATAATCCAAAGGCCATAAAAAGGGGTAAAATCATGCTAGTTGATGTTCTTCTGTACCAATTTAACAAGTGTGAAGGAACAAGGTCACTCGACTATCTTCTCAATTTTAGGGAGTCTGAAAAGAGATTAACTATGGACTCCATGGGGGTTCCTTTTTCATAGGTGGGGATTCATTTTTCCTTTTTCATAAGTAAACTACAAGTTTCTTATAGTTTTTAATTTCTCTTTCTTGTGAAGTTTTCACAACGAATTTAGCTAGTAAAAAATGAACACACAAAGCTTGCAAGAGAGAAGAGAAGAGAGTAGAATGAAATGAAATTGTATTAATTGTTGAGTAAAATGGTAAAATAAACATAATATACTCTACATGGCTAATTAAAGTCACCATAGTAGTGATCTAGAGAGATCTAGACACTCACTGATAAAAACCAAAGTAATTTTACACCCAGTCCTATTTCACTATTCAATGCAATCATACGTTAATTGAGTCAGATGTGTGAAAGTGAGAGAAACAAATGAAATCATAAGATATTCTCCCTATTGGCCACATTCATGAGATATGATCACTCGTGGTGAGGAATCTGGGGTAAACATGCAACCACTAGTGATAAATTCGAGGTTTCCATGAACGAGCGACTTTCACTAGTCTAACTTAGGTGTAACTGAATCTAAATTAAAGAGAGGCGCCCTAATTTGTAGGGGAATATTATCAAGAGAAAATATTCTCATATATGGAAGGAAAATTAAGAAAATAATTACCTAGGTAAGTGTGTAATATCTCCAACACCCCCGCTGAACACTACTTGTGTGTACATGATGAATGGGTCTTGATACCCATTGTACAATGAATCTAAGAATGAAGAACTGGAAAATAAATAGAGGAAAAATGGAAATCCTCATGGGAACACCCCATGTCACAGTATAGTCCATAAAAAAGGAAGAAGGAAGAAAGACAATTGATAAGAAACTATTTCCTTCACTCCAAGTCGATTGTACAGAAGTTGGAACTTCATCTCAATAAATGTCTCGGTGAAGATGTTTGTAGTGTACTTAAAGGATAAAGAATACAACAAATTGATTATCATTCCATGTACCAACTCTGTGATGTAATTCATATGGATGTCGATGTGTTTCGTTCATTGTCACTACATTGGGTCTCTACAAAACTTGAGAGTAATCTGATTGTCACACCAAATGATAGTCAGACAATTAAACTGGATTCCAATATCGGTGAGTAAGTTTTGAATCCAAAGTTATTGAATAGTGACATAAATTTATCCTATGTACTCGACCTCTGCTGACGATACGAAAATAACTGAATTATTTTTGCTCAACCAACATATGGGACCGAAACAAAAAATAATAACATACCTAGATGTGGAATTGCGATTTGTGATATCACTATCCCAATTAAAATTAGTAAATACCATGAAATCCAATGCACAACTTGTTTCATAGTGTATCCCATAACCTGTGGTACCCTGAAGATATCTAAGTATAAAATTGGTATCCTTCCAATGTAGGTCACGTGGCTCCTTCGTACTACATATGAGAGATCTAGTTGGGTGTGGATGAGATGGATAAGGCTCCCCACAAGTTATTGATACAAGGAGGTGATGACCATCACTGGTGTATTCCCACCATCCTTAAGATGTACCCCATATACAAAGGGTGTGGTTATCCACCTGTAATTGGTTAGGTATAATCTAACCAAGAGATCTTGAATATACTTATTCTAATATAGATTGATAGCTAAATCATATTGACTAATCTTAATACCAAGGAAATAGTGTAATGGACCCATGTACGTCATAGAGAACCTATCATGCATAGTGTATTTGACCACAGTAATTGTTGAGGCCAAACTTCCTATGATGAGGTTGTCATTAACATAGAGAACTAGTTTCAAAAAGGATTCTAAGGTCCTCATCATGTAGACATTTGGATTTTATTTGTATATTGACAAAGTGTTGAGGGAGAAATTACGCACCCATTTTCACATATAATGCTCTGGGTGTCTTCTTGAGGCCATAGAGGGACTTCTTCAGTTGACATACTAAGGATGAGTTTTGAATGAACCCTTGTGGTTGCTCCATGTAAATATCCTTTGAGAGATCCCTGTGAAGAAAATTATTCTTCACATCCATCGGATGAAATTCCCACCCCCAAGTTGTTGCAATGAAAAGGGATAATCTAATAGAGTCCATATTTTCTACAGGAGAAAAGGTCTCATCATAGTCTATTTCGTGGATATATTGAAAACCCTTGGAAACCAATATTACCTTAGAGTTCATCACTTGTCCATATTATTCCTTCTTGGTCCTATAGACCCATCTAGGTATGAAAAGATTCATGTATGAAAGAAGTGAAATTAGCTCCCAAGTTTTCTACTCAAGCATATATTTATACTCCTCCTGCATGGTAGCTTCCCAGAAGGGGTTCCTTGCAGCCTCTTCATAGGTTTGCGAGTCTGAAGCTAGAACCATATAGAAATGCATGTGCATAATTAGTTCTAATAGATGTGAGTGCATGAGGAGGATCTTGATACTGAAACATGTTCCTCCTCTAATCTATTGGATCCATCGAAAAGTCTCGTGTTTCCTATAGGGTGCCTTGTTCCCACTTGGGCATATGTGGTGGCTCAACATATACATGCTTATCATAAGAATTCTCATCATATTCTGAATTAGAATTGGAACTCAGGTTTGAACCATGATATGAGTGACTGGAATCATCATCATTGATGTCTGGTGCAAATAGTGGTACATATGTCTATGCATGTGGCTCCAATGGTGCATGAAAGGGAGTTTCCTCAAAATTAACACTACACTAAATGATGATCCTATCAGTAGAGGGATCAAGAAACCTGTAACCCTTCAAACCATTTGGATATCTCATGAATATGCATGTGGTACTCAACGAATTTAATGATTTCCTCTTTTCAGATGGTATGTGGGCCCATGCATGTGATCCAAATATTTGAAAGTGGGTGACTTTCTGTTCATTGTCACTCCATGCCTCAAAGAGAGTCTGGTCCTTGAAAAATGCATGAGGATATGTTTTTTGATTCTGGTTGGCATATTAAAGTTCCTCATCCCAAAGCTTGGGCGGTAGAGATCTTACATGCAACATGAAAGTGGACATATCCTTGAGAGATCTCTTCTTCCTCTTGGCTACTGCGTTCTGTTGTGGAGTGTTAGTTATTGTGTGTTGCAGTTGTATACCTTCGTTTGAGAAAAGATGATGGACATCTCAGTTCACATATTTCGACCCATTATTTGTGCAGAGGATTTTGATCTTTCTCCCAGACTCATTCTCTACATGTGATTTGAAATCAATTAAATGATAAAAAACCTCGGACATCTTCCTGAGAAATTACACCAAATTGTATCGTGATAAATAATAAAAAAATGTAAGCATGTACCATTATTTGTTGATGTACAAATGAGGATAAGTTTAAATTAGATCACTATGGATGAGCTCCAAAGGAGAGCAAACCCTGCAAGCCTTCCCTTTCTCAGACGTCTCCTAGGGATGTTTGTGAAGAACACATCCTTGAAAAACTCTTTTGGAAAACAATATGTTGGGAAAGTTGGTGACCATTTCTTGTTTGCATAGTTGCTACATGTATTTGAAGTTTAGGTGGTAGATCTCTTGTGCCATAATATACTAGTATTGTCTACATGTGTTAGTATTAAAGCATAATAAAATTTAGCAATGAACTTAAAGAATATATACAAACAAGATTGATGATTTACCTCACCAAAAACAGTCATGGAGTTATCATGCATATCAGATATGGCTATGGAATCGGGTGTGAATTCCACCCTTTTTACTGTACCAAAATGTGTTATCTAATAAACAAAGAGTAGATTGACAAAGACTTTTGGAACATGAAATATGTTCTCAAAACGTTTTTGTTGGACTTATTCTTTCCCTTGGAAAATGACATCAACTGGGGTATCATATCCCTTCAGGATTGGAGGACCACTACATGCATAAATAGATTATAAAACATTCTCTATTTCAAAGATTTTGTGGGGTGTGCTTGAATATAATATGCATGCATTAGGAGAATATTTAATGACAACAAGTACATGAGAGTTACCTTGTTTGTCTTGATTTTCCGAATTCTTCTTGGAAGCTTCAGGAATGTGAGCCCCAAGGTATTTATTTTGAGGAATATACACAAAATCACTACCTTGTGACCCCCATCTTCCCCAAGTTGAGGTAAAAAAATTTGATGGATCAGATCCCACATGTTGGGTTACTCAAATGGAACATTATTTCTCCTTACATGGAATTACTAATGATCTAGCCAAACATCATTATGGTTTCCTCTATTTCGATATGAAACGTTGGCAATGGTGGAAGTGACATAGAAAGACAGGACAAGGGTATGTTGGATGGAAACATTTTGTGGAAGAGCTATATGAATTATTTGACATTGACACCCATTATATTGGTCATTTGACCAATTTAAAGCAATATGGAATAGTGGAAGAATTTAGGTTTGTCTTTGAACACTTGGATTTCAGAACAAAGGGCATGTTTGATGCCTTCTTCCAAGAATGTTTTTATCAATGGCCTCAAAGATGAAATTCAATACTAGGTCCTCATGGCTTTCCCTCAAACTTGGTTGGAAGCTGCTCAATGTGCTAAGGAATCTCAACATGGTGTCTCTGCTCAGACTCACAAACCTCCATTTATTCCTCTCTCTCGACCTACAAACCCTGCCCCTTGTCCCACTCCCCTCAATATCCATAAATTAACTTTGGATGAAATGGTGGAACACCAAATCAAGGGACTTTGTTATAATTGTGATGACAAATATTTTTCAGGGCACAAGTGTAAGGAACATAAGTTGCTTATGGCCATCTCTGAGGATGCTTTTGATAGTGGAAATACAAATAATTTTTTTCATTGTCATATTTCATAGGAAACCCATTGCTATATCCATCCACTCAACAATGTTGACATCATGATTGACAATGGAGGTTCCATGAAATGTGGGGAACGTAGTGAAAATGTGCGTCTCCAAATTGGTCAGTACAACCTAAAATATCATATGTTTTCTATTGACATGTGTGGGTGTGATATTGTTCTCAGTGCGGAAGGGTTACACACTCTTGGTCCCATTATCTTGCATTTTAAGAAATTAACCATGCAATTCCAATAGGATGGACAATAATATAAGTTCCAAGGAATCACTTCAGGTTTGCTTGAGATCATCGGTTCCCATTGAATGGAAAATCTCCTCAAAAAAGTTCATTCCAAAATTATTTCCCAACTCCACTCTATCCAAGCAATTGAGACCCCATCAGTGCATCTTGACCTCCAATGTATCATATCCAAACACGAAGATATTTTTTCCAGTGCCTAGGTAATTCCTCCTTCTCATGGTGTTCATTATCATTCCATTCCTCTCATCCCTGACAATCTTCCTCCAAATGTTCTCCCTTATCATCATCCATTTTCCCAAAATAATGAATTTGAGAAAATTGTTGAAGAATTGCTAGCCGCAGGTGTTATCCATCATAGTACTAGCCCATATTCTTCTCCTATGGTCATGGTACTCAAGAAATAAGGTACTTTGCACATGTGTATAGACTTTTTCACCTTCAATAAACTCACCATCAAAGACAAATTTCCCATTCCTGTCATTGATAATCTTTTGGATGAATTAAGTGGTCGTTAGTACTTTACTAAACTTGATCTCCCTTCTAGTTACCACCAGATATGTATGCAAGAGGAAGACACTCCTAAAACTGATTTTTGAACTCATGAGGGTCACTATGAGTTCTTGGTCATTCCCTTTGTCCTATGTAATGTTCCCTCCACTTTCCAAAGTCTCATGAACCATGTTTTCCATCATTTTCTATGTCATTTTGTCCTTGTTTGTTTTATGATATTCTCATCTATAGTCAAACCTGGATAGAGAATCTTACCCATGTGGATCAAGTTCTCATTCTAATCTCTTAATACAAACATTTTCTCAATAAATCTACATGTTCCTTTAGAGATTTGGAAGTGGATTACTTGGGTCATATTGTCGGAAAGGATGGTGTAAGGGTGGATCCTAAGAAAATTAAATCTATGCAGGATTGGTCGTGCCCCAAAACTCTGAAGAGCCTGTATGATTTTCTAGTTTTAATAGGATATTATCACACGTTTGTTCAGAATTATGGAAAATTTTTAGCTCTTCTTACTGCTCTCCTTAAAAATAATCTTTTGACTTGGAATCCAACAACTGATCAATCATTCCAAGAATTGAAAGAGGTCATGTGCACCACTTCTATCTTGACCCTTCCTAACTTCACAAAAACTTTTTCCTTGGAATTTGATGCCTCCGAGAAAGGAAATGGAGTAATACTCATGCAAGATGGCAGGCCTTTGGCCTTCACTAGAAAACAAATCTCGGAGTGACATCTAGGACAATCAATATATGAAAAGGAAATGTTGGCTATTTTGCATGATGTGGATATCTGGCATGCTTATCTATTGGGGAAATGATTTTAAATTAAAGAAAAAAAAACCATTAGAGCCTCAAGTATTTCCTAGAATGGAGGATTTCATCCCAAGAGCAACAAAAATAGGTGACCAAGATATTTGGATATGATTATGGGTTAATATATAAGAAGGGAAAAGAAAATGTAGTTCTTGACACTCTATCCTAGAAGTATGAAGAATAAGGATCCATTTTTTCAATCTCCTTCGTTATACTAGAATGGCTCCAAGTTGTTCGCCAGGAATGGCTACAAGACCCCAAAAATTCTCGACTAATCCAACAATTGCAAGACAATTCTCTATTTTCTTCAGTGTACTCTTGGCACAATGAAGAGCTCCACTACAAAGTTTGTATGTATTTAATCCACCAGTCACAACTTAAATCCAATGTGCTTTTTGAGCTTCATTCTTCACCAACAACACGACATTCGAGGTTTACCAAAACCTATGAATGAGTTAACTGTTCATTTTTTCGGGATGGTATGAAACAAGACATCCACATCTTTGTGGATTAATGTGATCTATGTCAACACAAAAAGGGAGAAACTGTCAAAGATTTGGGCACACTACAACCGCTTCCAATTCCACCAACTATTTGGAAGGACGTTTCCATGGATTATGTTGTGGGGTTACCTAAATCCGGAAATAAGTCAGTCATCATGGTGGTAGTTAATCGTCTTTCCAAATAGGATGAGTTTTTTCTCTTCAACATCCATTCACAACATCCATAGTGGCTCAAATTCTTATGAATCACATTTTCAAACTTCATGGCATGCCTCATTCTATTGTATATGACAGAGATCCCACTTTCACCAGCAATTTTTGGCAAGAAATATTAAGGCTCTATGCCACATAATTACATCTGAGTACTATTTATCACCCTCGGACTGATGACCAAGCCATCAACAAGTGTTTGGAAACACATTTGCGATGTTTTTCATCGAACCAAAAAAATCATTGGGATCAATGGTTACCCCTTGTTGAATGGTGGTATAACACATCTTACCATACCGCTACATGCGTGACCCTTTTTGAAGAAGTCTACGTGTAAAATACCCCATCATTTATTTCCTACATGATAGGGGTCTCAAAGGTTCAGGTGGCTGAAAAACATCTTACAGTCTGTGCAACCATTCTTCATGCTCTTAAATAAAATTTGGTCATGGCTCAGAATTGTATGAGACAACAAGCAGATCAAAGACATTTGTAATGCCACTTTGTTGAAGGGAACCAGGTGTTTCTTTGTCTACATCCTTACAAGAATACTTCACTCAAATTTGAACACTTTCGTAAGATTTCTCTAAACTTTTGTGGTCCTTATACAATTATCAAGCATGTGGAAGAGGTGGCATATGAGTTAGATTTTCGCAGTCACTCTAAGATCCATCATGTTTTCCATGTCTCATGCTTAAAGAACCTGATTGGAATTAAGTTCCAAACTGAAACCAATCTTCCTAAGTTGGATGTTGAAGGTTCCATCTGGTTGCTTCCAGAGGAAGTCTTGGACCAACATGATCATCATCTTTGTCATCGCACCATCAAGGAAGTGTTAGTGCAATGGAAAGATACAACTCTAGAAGATACCACCTGGGAGCCAACCACTATTCTCCAAGAATTTCCTCATCTCAAGCCTTGAGGACAAGGATTTTCTTCAAGGGGGAGGGCATGTTAGGGACCTAACTCCCTAAACCCTCATGCAGGTAGAATAATATATTTTCCATGTAATAAAGGCTAATCCTAGTTAATAAATCCTATTTAATAAATATGACCAACTCAATGTAAGAAGACCTAATAGAAGCTTCCATTTATAGAAAGATATTCCTTTAGAATGTTCTTTAGAAAATAAAATTAGTATAAATAAGAGTAGAAGGTATGAGAGGAGCTTGTCTTGAGAATTATTTTAATAGAGTGCTTCTCTACTAGAGGTTTCCCCCTAGAAGAGGCAAGTGAACATTGTTTCCTATCAATAAAGGTATTATTCTGGTATTGTGGTTTCATCTATTTTGTTGTTTTGCTATATTTCTCTACAATATTTATGTTTTTGACTATTATTTATGCATGAATTATAGGGATAAAAAACCTACTTTAATTATCCCAAAAACCCCATTACAAATCATTCTAACTCATTAAAACTCGTTTTGAATTGTTTTTCAGGCTTACTTTTCCTTCTTTTCCATCTGCATGTTGCTTTTGCACTCCCGATTATTGTTATTCATGATTTTTCACATATTTATGCTTTTATCATGATGAAATGCTATCCTTCCTTTTATCCCTCTTTCATCTCTTTCTTTCTTCTCCTGTTTTATTCTCCCTCTTTATTCTTTGCTTTATTCTCTTCTAAGTATACTTTTACCGTGCACTTCGTAACATGCATGTGCCTTTACTGCACACTCTTATCCTACCTTGTCTTCTTTCTTCTGTTGCTACACACATCTTCCATACTTAGGATTTCCATAAAAATTGTTTCCAAAATGCTTGTCCAACAAAATTCCCTCATTTTTACTTGACTGTGTCTTTTATCTTTTTTTATCTTTTAGTTAGCTTTGTAGTTGCAACAATTGTTCTATTTTGGGTTCTCGAATAGTACAAGTTGGTATCAAATCTTCAACCAATTTTTAATCTTGTTGTGTTGTTTTTGTAATATTCTAGATATAAAAAGTATGTTGAACAGAAATAAATAACTAGAAAGAGTATACGAACAAGAATGTAACCATAACAACACCACAATAATAGGAAAATGATACCCGAATAACACCAGAAGATCACTTTGATTACTGAGAGCAATGTTCACTTGCCTCTTCGAGGGGGCAACCTCCAACAGATAAAATATCTATTACAATAATATGCAAGACAAAACTTCTTATAACCTCGACTCCTATTCATACTAAATATGTCTATCAAAAGAACAATCTAGGGGAAGATCCTTCTAGAAGCGAAAGCTTCTATTAGGTCTTCTTAGATTGGACTCATTCTTCCTTATTGTTAGGCCTTATTAGTATTGACCTTTATTACATGGAAATATATTATTTTACCTATGTTAAGGGTTAGGTCCCTAAAATGTCCTCCCCCTTGAAAACAACCTTGTCCTTAAGTCTTGAGATGAGGAAATTGTTGCAGAATAGTAGTTGGTTCCCATGTGGCATCTGTTGGAGTTGTATCTTTCCACTGGAATAACACTTCCTTGATGGTTTGTTGACACAGACGACACTCATGCTGGTCCAAAAATTCTTGTGGTTGTATCCAAATGGATCCTTCTTCGTCCAACTTAGGAATGTTTGTTTTAGTTTGAAACTTAGTTCCAATCAACTTAGTTCCAATCACCTTCTTGAAGAAGGAAACATGAAAATAAGGATGGAGCTTAGAATGAATAGGAAAAGATAACTCATAGGCCATATGTTCCACATGCTTGAGAACATTATAAGGACAATAAAATTTGGGCACCAGTTTCTAAAAATGGTCATCCTTGAGGGTATTTTTCTTGTAAGTCTGTAGTCAAAGAAACACCTGATCCCCTTTTGCAAATTGACATTCAGAGTGACCTTGATCTGCTTGTTTCTTCATGTGATTCTAGGCCATGACCAAATTCTGTTTGAGGGTACAGAGAATAGCCTCTCAAAGTGTAAGAATTTGGTCAATTGCCTAGACCTTTGAGACACTTGGATAATATCAAAGAACTGAAGGTGGATTTTGTCCATATACCACTTCAAAAGGAGTCATATGGGTAGTTGTATGGTAAGAAGTCTTGTACCGCCACTCAGCTAGTGGTAACCATTGAACCCACTGATTTTTCCTTTCCAATGAAAAACACCTCAAATATGTTTCTAAACACCTTTTGACCACTTCAGTTTGACCATGATAATGGGGATGATAAGATGTGTTGAGATCAAATTGGGTGCCTTAGATGTTGAACAGTTCTTGCCAAAAATTGTTGGTGAAAGTTGAATTGCGATCAGAAACAATAGAATGTGGCATGCCATGAAGCTTGAAGACCTGATCCATGAAAATTTGAGCCATGGTGGATGTTGTAAATTCGTGTTGAAGAGAAAAGAAATGAACATACTTGGAAATACGATCAATTACCACCATGATGACTGATTTATTCCCTGATTTAGGTAAGCCTACAATAAAATCCATAGAGATATCCTGCCAAATAGTAGGTGGAATTGGAAGTTGTTGTAGTGTGCCAGGATATTTAACTATTTATCCCTTATTGTTTTGAAACACATCACATTCAGCCAAAAAATTCCAAACGTCATGTTCATACCATCCTAGAAAAAATAACGTTTGACCCGGTCATAGGTTTTGGTAAACCCTAAGTGCCCAGTTGTTTGTGTAGCATGAAGCTCAAAAAGTACTGTGGATTTAAGTTTTGAATGTTTACTTAAATACAAACGACCTTTATATCTAATATTATCATTGAGCCAAGAGTACCCTGGGGAGACTGGAGAATTGGATTGAAATTGTTGTATCAGATGTGAACTTTGGGGATTTTGTAGCCATTCCTAGATAACGTCTTGGAGCCAATCTAGTAAAATGAAGGAGAGAGAGAAAAGGGACCCTTCATCTTCATATTTTATGGAAAGTGAATCAACGACCACATTGTATTTTCCTTTATTGTAAATGATCTCATAAGCATATCCAAAAATTGTAGTCACCCATTTTTGTTGCTCGGGGGAGGAAAGGTGGTTTTCCAGAAAATACTTGAGACTTTGATGATATATCTTAATTTGGAAGTATTTCCCCAATAGATATGGGCTCCAAAGATCCACAACATGCAAAATAGCCAACATTTATTTTTCATAGATTGATTTTCCCAAATTTCTCTCTGAGGATTGTTTGTTGGTAAAGGCCAAAGGTCAACCCTCTTGCATAAGCACGATGCCAATTCCTTTCCCCGAGGAATCACATTCCAGGACAAAGGTCTTTTTGAAATCAGGAAGGGCTAGGACTGGAGTGGTGCACATGGCAATATTCAAGGTTTGAAAATCCTGAGCAGCTGTTGGATTCCAAGTGAAAGAATTATTTTTAAGGGGAACAGTGAGAGGTGTCGCAATCTTCCCATAATTCTTAACAAAATTACAATAATAAAGTGTTAAACCCAGAAATCCACACAATATTTTGAGAGTCTTTGGGTGAGGCCAAGCTTGCATAGCTTCAATATTTTTAGTATCCACCCTGATACTGGCCTTGCCAACATGATGACCCAAGTACTCGACTTTCGAGGCACCAAATGCACATTTAGATTGTTTGAGGAAAATTTGGTGTTGCAAGAGTAGATGGAGAATGTTATCCACATGGGAAAGATGAGATTTCAAAGTTTTACTATAGATGAGAATATCATCAAAGAAAAATAATGCAAACTGACAGAGAAAAGGACGAAAGACATGATTCATGAGGCTTTGGAAGGTGGAGGGGGAATTACACAGGCCAAAGGGAATGACCAAAAACTCATAGTGACCCTCATGAGTTTGAAAGGAAGTCTTGGGTATGTCAGATTCTTGCATATGTATCTAGTGGTAGCCAGAACGTAGATCAATTTTAGTGAAGTACTGAGAACCACTCAACTTATCCAAGAAATCATCAATGACATGAATGGGGAACTTGTCCTTGATGGTGAGATTATTAAGGGCACAAACGTTGGGACACATGCGCTAAGTACCTTATTTCTTAAGTACCATGACCACATGGGAAGAATAAGGGCTGGTACTGGGGTGGATAACACCCACTTGGAGAAATTCTTACACTATTTTCTCCATTCATTCTTTTGGGAAAAGGGGTGGCGATAAGGGAGAACATTGGGAGGAAGAATGCCATGAACAAGGGGAATGGAATTATCATGAACAACATGAGAAGGGGGAAGGCCTTGAGGGGTGGAAAAAATATCTTAATGTTTGGAAAGGATAGCTTGGAGTTCATGATGCACAAAGGGTATCTCAATGGCTTGAATAGAATGGAGTTGAGAAATGATACCAGAGTGGCCTTTCTTGAGGATATTTTCCATACGATGGGAACTAATGATATCAGGAGAACCAACTGTGAGACCTTGGAATTGATAATTTTGTCCTTCATATTAGAATTGCATCATTAATTCCTTAAAATCCATAATAATGGGATCCAAAGTGCGTAACCATTAGAAACCTAGCACAATGTCACAACCTCCCATGTCAATGGCAAACATATGATATTTTAGTTGGTAATTTCCAATTTGAAGACAACCATTTTCACACCACCCACCAAATTTCATGGACCCACCATTGGCTATCATGATTTTAAAATTATTGACATCACGAATATAGCAATTGGTTTCCTAGGAAATGCAATGATGAATAAAATTGTGGGTGCTACCACTATCAAAAAGGATGATGACCTTCCTGTTCTTAATGTAGCCAATGAGCTTGAGAGTTTGGCGGGTTGAGAAGCCAGTGAGGGCATGCAAGGAAATAAGTGGGTCAACTTTAGGTGGGTCAACAAATTCTTGGGTGGAATTGGGAAGGTAAGGTTCTTCAAAAAGGGGAACTGTCACATCCTCTTCAGGAACATCTTCTGAGATGGCCATAAATAGTTTTTGTTCCTTACACTTGTGCCCCATAAATTATTTTTCATCAGAATTATGGAAAAGACCCTTCAATTGGCATTCATCCATTTCATCCCTTGTTAGATTTTGGACCTTGAGGGGAGTAACAGGGGGTTTAATATTAGCGGGTCAACGACGAGGAACAAAAGGGAGTTTTTTGTTTTGGAAAAAAACAACTTGTTGGGCCTCTTTAGAACGTTGAGTAGCTTCCAACCAAGTGGGAGTCCGGGTCATGAGAACCTAGGATTTTATTTCATCCTTGAGACCACTAATAAATCATTCACATAAGAATGCATCTGACATTCCCTCATTTCGAAAGGCCAAATTATCAAAAACAGTGATGAAGTCTTCCACTGTGCTTGATTGTTTCAACTTGGTCAAATGACCTAGATAGTGGGTACCAAGATAAAAGCGAGCATAGAGCTCAGCAACAAACTAGGTCTAGGAAATATACCCTTGATGTGAATGTTTTCTCCATTTCCACCATTGCCAACATTCAGGATCTGGATAGAGGACAACATAGTGAAGTTTGGCCAAATTGTCAATAATACCATCCAGAGAAAAATAATGCTCCATTTGAGTGACCTAACCTGTAGGATCAGAGCCATCAAATTTATTCACCTCTACGCAAGGAAGAACGGGTTCACCATGAAAGGAGTTGGAGTGAAAATGTGGAGACTGAGAGGAATCAACAACATTGGGTTGTTCATATGACGAAGGGCCTGTAGAGAAGTTCAACAATTGATTGACATCAGTATTGAGGCAGGCCAATTGGGTTGTGAGGTTGGCTTCCAAGTTGTTAATGCGTGAATTGGTGGAATCCATTTGAGATATATCATATGAGATGTTCGATGGATACATGGGCTTGATTGACGGAAGTTTGGAGATCTTGGTTGCGAGTGGTGGACATTTGGAAAGGTGAAGTGTGGGTTAGGACAAAAAATGGGTGGGTGGGACCAAAAAAAAGGACTTAGAAGTAATAGGTACCACGACAATTAGTTCTTGGAAAGAAATATAATGGGATAGGAGGCAAAATAGGGAAACTAAGAAGGGTTCAGGTCCATTAAACCAAAAGGATTAAAAATGAAGGTATGACTGCGATCAGGGAGAAAAGAGGAATCCAATAGAATACGTCCCAAATAAGTATGCCAATGGGACCACTATACTTTTTTTTTATAGTTTTTTTACTCCTGTGGAGTTATACTCTGGCCTCAAGAATACTGCAATGAAAAAATTCCCAAATGCTTAACAAGAAGAAATGTGTAGTAATTTTACAACCATAATGAAGAAGACACTGTAAAATGGTAATAGATCTTGTTGGTTCTATTTATGTTTCATTCCCAAGGGTTAGGGTATACAAAGTTTTACAAACAATGGTTTTCCCTGTGTTATATCTCTCTGATATACGTGCGGGGTCCAATAGTAGTACTCGACCCAATATCTCAGGGCACCAATTAAGGAGGCTAGACCATACCCTTAGCCATACTAGCCTACTACCCAGGTACTAGAGAGTATCTTCCTGAGTGTTGTTCTTGGTGGAATTATAGCAGTCAGGCGATCGATCAATTTATCTATGGAGGAATTTAAGAGATCGAGGTCAATATGTATATAGGTGTTGTCTGATGCACTACCATTTGAAGGGGTACTAATGGGGGTTACAAAGGTGGCCAATAGATGTTCTCTTAAGTACCACTTTTATTTCCCGCATGTATGAATCCCTGACCACGGGTTTATGCACATAACGACAGATCTATGTAGCTTAAGGACTTTGGAATACGTCTCTACCCTGGAAGAAAATTTAACCCTCAATTTTATTTCGAGGAAGGGGCTCTGATACCACTTGTAATATTCCATATATAAAAAGTATGCAGAACAAAAATAAATAGCTAGAAAGGGAAGATGAACAACAATATAACCAAAACAACATCACAACAATACCAAAATGATACCAGAATAACACCAGAAGAGCACTTTGATTACTAAGAGCAATGTTCACTTGCCCCTTCGAGGGGGAAACCTCCAACAAACAAGAGCTATATTACAATAATATCCAAGACAACCTTATCATACCCTTGACTCCTATTTATACTAAATATGTCTATCAAAAGAACAATCTAGAGAAAGATCCTTATTGAACAGAAGCTTCTATTAGGTCTACTTACATTGGAATTATTCTTCCTTACTACTAGGCCTTATTAATATTGACCTTTATTACATGGAAATATATTATTCTACCTACATGAAGGGTTAGGTCCCTAACAATTTTAAAAAAGAAACAACATTTTTTTTTTAAATGTTGAGGAATGGTTCCCTATATTATGGGGCATTAAAGGAAGAGTTGGAGGAAATATTCATGAAGTTTGTAGAAGAAATGAAGTACTCGGTGCAAGAAAAATGACCAATATTCTATGATTTTTCATTCTACAACCAAATCTTTTAGGGGGAAATAGGATCATATAAAAATTAATTGAAGGACACAATTATACCGCACAATATAAATATTGAAACAAAGTGGAAGTGAATACTTAGTTAAGAAAGATCAAAGTAGCATTCACTGTGCAACACACATTGAAATAAAAGAGTCTAGAAAATGGATTGAAAAAATATGAATTATTTTTTAGGAAGGACTGTAATAACCCATGTTGATCCCTAGGTTGTAAATGTACATATGTTTTTATAGCTTGGTGAGCTAGGATGTTTTGGACCAAAATTCCTATGTATATATGTTTTGGGCCATAGTGCCTATGTGATATTATGTTGGTGTTCCTATATGATGAAAGGATGGTGATCTTGGAATTTTTAATTGTGACCACACTTGAATACATTAATAAAACACATCATTTTTGCAGACCAAGTCAAACAAAGAAAATGGGGTGATAAGAATCCAGAAGAGGAAAAGTGGGCTAAGGGATTAATATAATGATCTAAGTCAAGGGGGCTTAAGGAAATGAATATAATAATACATTCCTAGGTCCAAAGTCGAAGTTATGATTTTATCCTAAGTTATCAAGGTGGAGAAAGAGTTCCCAAGTGGTTGGTGACTAGTCCTTTGAGTGACACTTATAAAATTTAGAACATGAATATTTAAGCTTTAATTTTAGTGGAAAATTCATACATTATCACTAATTTGCATCATTCTAATGATTTATTATGGATGTGATATGAGGATCTATTATGAACTTGTTACCTTGTGAACCATGTGAATCCTAGGTGGATTTGGGTGTACAATTCTTCTTGGTTTTCCTTGAGGAAGGATGGAGCCCTCGAGGGAGATTTTTTAGGAACATGTTTCCTTGGGTGTGAATCTTAGAGGGTGCCTAGAGAATCCTAAGTACAACTAGATTTCCCTAAGCCACAATTTTTTGAGACATCCTAGCTTACATGTGTTCGATCCAAAGAAGGGAAGTGGGATAACCCTAAGGACTATGGTGCAAAGAAGGGTGTACATTTCCTTGGGTTTTGCACACAATGGGAAATGAGAGGCTATATGTTGGAAATTTTGTTGGACTGTTGTACCTTGGCCTAGCCATTTTTTTGTTGACTGCTAAACCATAGTTGGATTAGGTATCCTTTTCCATGGCGAATCCATAACCCCATCTTGGGGGTGACTTGCTATTGATATTTCTATAACAACAATGTCTATGGATGGGAGGAGTGTCTAAAGTCTACATATAGTTGGTGATTTCATAAAAAGGTAACTATTATGCTATGTGTTTTTTATTTCAAGTAATATGTATTTTATGTCCTTAATTATGATATTGCATATCACATTATATTTATAAATTTTATTATGTGATTTGCATAAATTATGCACTGTAATTATATGTTTTTTTTTACTAGTGGAATCAACAACTAGTTGGGAACATACTTGCATGACATGTGGTCATGTTATCCGATTGTTACCACTATAACCTCTATGTTTTCCCACTACACCCCTTATGTGACACACAAGGTAAGCTAGGGTTTCAAACCAGTGACTTCACATAACATAGTGCCTTAACAATACACTCCATCATCAACTACCCTACACCCTAGGGTATTCAAAATTTAAGTAAATGGAGGAGGGATTTGATCTACTTATGTTTTCATGGGTCACGATATCATTTAATATAATATCTCTAGGTGCAACAATACGTTTGAACACTCTATCCCTGAGGTGTAGGATAGTCGATGACACAGTGTGTTGTTAAGCCACTACGTGATGTTAAAGTCACTGGCTCGAAACCTGTGGGGAAAAAAATCCATCCATGTTAAGGGTTGGTGTGGCTCAGGCTGAGTGCGATCCCCAAGTAATTTGATGGCTTAGATGCCCCTGATTCATGGTTTCTTAGCCACAGATTAGTCCCACAGGTCATGGAAAAACTAAAAAACAAACAAAAAATACGTTCGAACACTACCTCAAGGTGTGCCCATGGATTCATGTTAGGCCCTCACGAGAATTGAACCTTTCCCAACGGTGAAAAATAAGTTCTTTCAACCATTGGATTTGTTATGACTATATGAGTCTTCATATGTAGGGCATAATATTACATATTGGTATCAAAGTCCTCTTGGGCATAATTAATAAATGGTATCAAAGTTTTAAAGAGTGAGGTAAATGAAATTAGAAAAAAATATGTATGTGACAGAGTTTGGTTTTAGTTACATATGCCAAAAATTCAGTCTCAAGTGTGTTACAATGTGGTATCAAATAATTTAGGTTCAACACTGGGCATGCATGAGCTAGATTCAACACACAAAAGTTGAAATTGTAGATAAAAAAATAAATTTAAAGGATGTGTGCAAATTATTTGAAAAAGGTTTCCCCTGTGAAATTGGGAAATTTCATGAAAATTTGGCGAAACTAATATCAAGAATTTTAAATACCTAATTTTAACCTCTTTTGGGGTAATTATAGGGATGTAATTGGCCGAATTTAAAGTTACAAAACCATCCATGTATGAATTTGTGAAAATTTGGAAAAACCCACAAATTCCATGGTGAATTTTGAATTGAATGATGCCAAAAAATGTCAAAGGGATGAGCAAGGTGGTAATGGACCATTTGAAATATAAAGTTAGCTAAGGAATCCAAGTTACAAATATTCCATTACATCTTGTGCATCAATTTTGGAAATTAAGAAATATTGGAAAATTTTTAATTTTTCAAAAAAATTGGGCATTTTCCATATCGATGATGTCACTCATGACATGGAATTCCACGATGGTGGGATGACATGCCATAATGGTTGCATGGTAGGATTTATGGTGACATGTGTACCACAATGAGTGAGGTGTTGAGGTATGATACTATAAGTGGTATCATTGATCCAAGTGGATATCGGTGGCCACCCATCTATTCCACTGGCTCGAAAAATAGTTTTCCACCTTGTCCCTAAACGAATGTTTTGGGGGATTTGGGGTCCATGGGGATTCCATATCCATGAGTGTGGAAAAGTCAAAAATATTTCTTCTTGGTTATAACTTTCCAATGGTGTATCGAGTGCCCCATATGAATATTGTATGCAAAATTTACGCCTCCGGAAAGTTGACGTATCAACTACCCCCATCGGAGCCCACAAACCTTTTGGATTTTCATCTTTTAGGGTTAGTGTTTTGGATTTTACTTATTTTAAAAATTCCTTTGGAGCCTCATTGTAACAATCATATTCTTGTGAATGTGAGTAGTCGTCACATCTCTTCTCAGAGATAAGATTCCACCATTCTAGTGAGTCTTTCACTCTGTATTTTTATAGTCTCTGTACATTTGTTCCATTAATAGAAATCGTGTATTACTGTATCTCTGTGTTTATGGTTGCATATTTGATACATTTATGTTATATTATTGGATATACGCAATATCTATGTGCATTTCTTTATTATATGACGACTCTCATTTTGTGTCGAAAAATAATATGAATCAATGGTATAAGAGCAAGCTACTCTTGATTTTTTTTTTTTCAGTGCATGTCCTCAACGAGGTCTGAGTATATCAAGTTTTGTCTCAAGCTTGTATCTCTTGAAGAAAATGGCTCTCACATGCCCAAGAAACCCTCCATGGTGGAATAAAATAAAAATGATGGAGCAAATGATTCTATCAATATGTTTCTTGAGAAAGCTCTCACGTGAGAAAGGGACAAAATGATGGAGAATTTTTCCCACATCCTTCAACACTTACCAATTGAAACATGTGCATCTTCATCAAAAATCCACTTTGGAAGAACCTCTCCTTTCAAGGTATAAGTTAATTTTGATATTCCCATATTTAAAGGTTAGATAGATGCAGATGCCCTAAGCAAATGGTTAAATCTGTTAGAAGGTTATTGCTCTGTTCATAATTTTTCCGACAGGGAAAATATCACCTTCACACTCCTTAAATCTCTCCCCCATGTCAAATATTGGTGGAAAACTTACTAAGAGAAAATTTCCGCAGAGGATTCTGGAATATATGGGGTCGAGCCCACTTATTTTTTTTTGTGGATGTGATAAAGGAAAATTATTACCATGTTGGCAACTATGAGGACTAGTACATGAGATGGACCACACTATGACAAGAGAGGGGCCAAGAAATTCTAGATTTCACCAATACTTTCCATACCTTGCTCACCAAGCTAGGTATCAAAGAATCTGAAAGACATTTGGTTCTAAAATACCATGGGGCTCTACACAGATACATCCAAACTAAAATGGATTTTATAGACATCTCATCATTCAGTGCTACTTATCGATATGTTGTTAACATTGAGAAGAAATTTAAGCAATAGAACAAATGAGATTTTGGGTCTGAAAATATGGAACAACCAAAGTATGATAAATAAGGCACTAATAAACAGTCTCCCAAAAACCAGTCCAAGCCACAAGAAAATAAGGTTCACGGGAATACAAAAAAGTACACGGGAAAATGGTGCGATTTCCACAAAATCCACTGGCACAACACCAAGAAATGTCCCTCAAAACATTCATTGGTGGATGAGATCAAAGACAAGGAGTTGAACCATGATTCATAATTTGATTATGAAAATACCGGTAAAATAAAGATCATCGACGCAGACCCCACTGGTATTGTAGTGACCACATCAATTCAACCAGAAGAACCAGTAGATCCTGAAGAGGGGGCGTGCCTTTTTAATTCATAGATGTGGGTGAAGGGGACCCCGCTGCATTTTATTGTTAATAGTGGAAGCTATAATAACCTCATCTCAGTAGAGGTCGTCAAACAATTGGGATTGCCAATAAAACCACACCTGCATCCATACAACATTGGGTGGATTCGCTAGAGATGATATCTCTATGTCAACCAACAGTGTCGATTGTCATATGACATCCAACCCTTCAAGAATGAGGTATTATGTGATGTTGCCTCACTGGATGTATGTGATGTTATCTTGGGCCAATTATATATGTGGAAGCACCATGTTGTTTATGAGTCTCGACCCTGCAATGTCATTGTTTCTATGGGGGGTCATCTCTACAGAAAACCAGAGGTAGTTTCGACTACTGTTCCACCTAAAAAATGCTGCAAGGTAGTATCTCATACAACAAAATTCATCTTCTTCACAATCTGTTCAAAAGGTGAACAAAAGGATACTACAACCACTACAGTCTCGAACCAAGCACCATTTATCCAACAGAAGAAGATCGACAAGATTGCAACAAAGAACAAAAATTCCTTCTTCACACAGTCATCTCCGATAGGTTGACTGGTTGAACAGATTCAACCCTGCTAACAATAGGCTCGTGGAAGCCTTCCACAAACCAAGCAATGCAACGTCTCCATCAAGGAAAGAACCTCACCAAGATTCAGATTCAAAAATCGTGTAACACCCAACAAGGATGTTAAACAATTAGTCTTTCATTTTATAGATACACAATAACAACTTTGCTTTAACATAATTTCATTTCATTTACACAATTCTTCTACATTTGCTCAATGATAAATCTAAGTAGCATGATGAAATAAGTAATAGGTTAACTCTAAAATTTGCAACTTAAAACAAAAGTATATACAAAATATCAACAACAAATACCACTGAAAAATACCTCTTCCTTAGTTTTTCAAAGCTCATCAATTGTAATGTAGTCCTAGGAGCTTCCAAGCATTCTTTTCCCGCTTTCCTAGAGTGAAACAATGAAATTATCTCTGCCAACTAAGAGCCTAGACGACTTCCTAGCTCCAAGAAACCTTTCGGTTTATTGGCCCTCCATGCTCGTGACTCCAAGAAAAACAAAGCACAAATGCTCAAAGAAAACTATCACAAGAATTATATCTTCCAAGAATTTCACAACCTCTCATCACGCTCAAACCTCTGCAGCCTCTCCTCCTCTCTACTTCTTCTCGCTATTTATCAAGTTTCCATACACACTTCCCCAAGTCTCCTCAACCACCCTCATTATTATCCATCAACCTCCCTTATCTAGATATTTTGGGAAAATATTAAAATACAACTAAATATAAATTACTTGCATTAAACAATAATAAATAAAATAAAAAGTCTTTATTCTCATGCTAGATAATAAATGTTATTTGATAATTTTCCCCAAAATGTACATAACACTCCACCATGCTCATTTAATTCATCACACCCACCATCTATCAAAGTCAAGAAAGTATTTAATGCTTCTAGATATTTGTATGCAATATAATTTACATATTCAATAAACATTCAATTAAATAGTTAATAATTTACTTTAATAATTAATACATTAATTACTTATACTAGTGTACATGGGTAGGGTATATGTGTGTAGAGAGCAGACACATATCTCATGCATGTACTAATGATAAACAATCATTGCCTCTAGTGCATAGTTCCTATATGATCACCAAGACATGTAGGACAACAGATCAAGTAATGCATCATTTAGTAATCTTAATGAACTAAATTACACCAATTCATCAATAACTCATTATCACACTTAAAATATCATTAGGAAATAAAAAAGGGTTTTAAACATGGTAGGAACCAAGTGAGTAAACAATAGTGGCATCTCTAATCCTCAATCAATATTCTCAACTTACATCGAAGCAGCCTTCCTTCCTAACCTACTTTCATCTTCCATCCTATCCTTTCCTCTATTGGACTAAGCTGGAGCGTCAACTATATTGACCTAAATCTAAATAGAACCCGTAAGAGGAAGTGTCATACATCTCGACCAAGATTCCCCAACAGGAAACTAGCAGTCACCATCACACGTCTAGGGGAGTGTGACTTCACACAACCCTCCCAGGACTCTAGGTTTTGGAGGATAAACGGTGGGAAATACCTCCAACCCTCCTCATATAACTAGGGTCAACACCCTACATCGAGCCATACTGTGCAACTATTGTTCTTAGAGTCACGTCATCAAACAACTCTAGGAAAGTTATGTGTCCTATCAAAAACACACTTACCACAAATCATAGCAATATTTTGATTCATAAATTTATAAATTATAAAATACACTATCATCTTGATGTCTATGACATCCATGTTACCTCATCATTCTAGTTATTTGGCTATCACATAGCTCATCAACCTGTAGGTTAGTTCACCAATAACTTATATCTATGTATATACATAATAATTTCATATAAAAATCCATATTTGTATTTGTGTTCAATTAATAAATCTATGTTTATTTTTATCACGTCTTGCATCTGTTATGCATTCAAAACATAACTTTGAATCAATATACATGTACCCAAATTCCACTTTTTAATTTTCATGTTTAAACAAATCAAAGAGTTATCATCATCATGAGCATATAACATTGAAAATAATAATATGCAACACATAAATAGGTCCAGATGTACACTTGTCACTGTCTATATCAAGTTGAGTCCAAATAGGTTTTAAGTAATGAATTATTAACATGAGCAAAAATCACAGTTCTAACTACCTAAGGTTAAAATATGGGGCGTTACAAATTGCTTTCCCCTCTCCCCCACGAACTAAACTCAATCGAGACCATTTCTTCCTAAGAAGGGAGGATTTATCCAAGTGGATATCGGTGGCCACCGACCTATTCCACTTTCTTGAAAAATAGTTTTCCACCTTGGTAGTGTTTCAACAATGTTTCAGGTTCCAAACTTTCAGGGTCGTTTTGAGGCCCTAAATGACATTATTTTGGGATTTTTGGTACAAGGGACAATTAGATTCCCTAGCTTGGACCAGTTGAAAATTTTTCTTCTCAGTTAGACCTTTCCAATGGTGTATCGAGAGCCTCAAATGGAGATTGTATGCAAAAATTATGCCCCCGGCAAGTTAACGTATAAACTACCCCCATCGGGGCCCGCAAACCTTTTGGATTTTCATATTCCAAGGTTAGGGTTTTGGATTTTACTTATGTTAAAAAGGAATTTGGAGCCTCATTGTAACAATCATCTTCTCACGAATGCAATTAGTCGTCACATCTCTGCTCAAAGATAATCTTCCACCATTCTAGCGAGTCTTTCACTCTGTATTTTTACAGTCTCTGTACATTTATTTCATTAATAGAAATCATGTATTATTGTATCTCTGTGTTCATGGTTGCATCTCTGATACATTTCTATTATTTTATTGGATATTCACGATATCTCTGTGCCTTTCTTTATTATATCTCTACTCTCATTTCGTGCTGAAATTAATCCAGATCACTCATAGGTTTTAAAACAAGTTTGGAAACGTTGCAAAAATATATGATTTGAATGAGGGAGGAACATGTATACACAAGGGTTTTTAGTGGTATTGAAGGTTTTTGTGTTGATAAATCCCTTTCATCTTAACATTCAATATCAATTTTATTCATTAACCATCCTTCCTCCTCCATTGTATGATCTATCATACAAGCAAGTCGTGTGCCCAGAGAAAAACGGTGTGGGATGAGACCCACCCATCAAGGTATCCAAGGGACAAGCTCCAAGTGGAGGTATGGTAGAGGGGTGGGACCCTTGTTCCATATATGGTTATCTTGAGAAATAGGTGGATAGTGAGGTATGTGTAGGGATCGTGATTTATTTTAGTAGGATAAAAATAAAGGAAAAAAAAATATAAGGGAAGATGAGAGAGAGAAGGATGAAAGTATTGGACGTTGACAAGGTAGGGCCAAGTTGGAAAAAGGGTTGACATGACATCACCTAAGGGTGCCATGTGCACCCAAAATGCCACATCAATATCCATGTTAGGAAGGATGCAACATCGAAAAATTTTAACTCGGAAGAAGATAAAATTTTATGGGTTTTGTCTGTATTTTCACTGGCTAAAAAAATGTTGGAGAGGGTGATTGGATAATTGTGCACCGATTTTCCAAAAAATCAAATAAGATGTTTTTGAAGAGAAGGGTCATGCTCAGTGGTAGGGGAATCATAACTGATATTTTTTTTATAGAATGATAGAAAATTATAAATTAAAATACTCAATGAATTTTTTCATTGCATTTTGAGGGTGGAGTGGATATGCCAAAATAGGGGTAAGCCCACTATTCTAGGCCACTTTTGGGGGATTTTGTGGATTTTCCCATATGGAAAAAATGGAAAAATTTATATACTCAAAATTTCATGCAATCATCAAGACAACTGACTTTTATTTAATGAAGATTTTCCATAAATGCTCATATTGGGAGATAGCCAGTTGGGCTAAAAATTCAAAGTTTGGGAAAATTTGTGAACATGACAAAATTGTCATTTCTAAATTGTTGCAGATTTTCAATGGAGCATCACATTAACAATATGAGAGTTGTTGTGAACTCATGTTATAAAAATTATCAATGACTCATACAAAATTTTCCTTGGTTGTTGATAGATTTACCTCTATAGGTGACAAAAGTTTGTGTCTGAGTTTAATTGCACTAGGAAGAAAAATGCACAAAATGGGTAAATTGACAAATTTTAGAAGACTATAAATTTCTACTCAGAGCTCATAGTTCAACAAGAAATTATTCATTGGAAAGATATTAGATAGAATAATATAAATATGCACACAAATTTGTGATTTGAGAATTAAAATTCATAGGCAATAAGAAGGAAGATGGTTGGTGGCCTCAAAGAGTGAAGATCATAATTCTCTAGAATTGCAATTTATTTTTGTATAACAATTTTTTTTCATGCACATTTTGTAGAATTAAGGGTAGATTCGAAACGAGGACTAGAGATATGGAATATGCTCATATAGATTACAACCACGAGGAGAAAATCAAATGTTTGTATGTCAGCTTGGGTAATGGAGGGATTGAGTCAAATGGGCATAGAGAAGGAAAAGAAGAAAAAGTTGATTTAGTGTAGACAATGAGAAGACTACAAAGAGATATTTTGAGCTATATAATAGACAATGAGATAATTATAAGATCTCAGGAGGAGAAAAACCACATCAATGCTCAATTTTTACAAATCTTGAACATGCTACAGAAGCAAATAAATAAAAATTAGATTCAAGGAATGCAACAGAGAACAAATATCATGCCAAAAGGAAGGATGCTAGAGGTGATAGGAACTCTATAAGTGATATTAGACATCATCATCATTCACAAAAAAACTCGACTACAAGGGAACATGCATTATGGGAGTCATAGAATATCCCAATTTTTTCCTCCTGTCAAACATCATAAACAGAGGTCCGAGGTAGATTATTTACAAGGAGATATGGGAAGATTAAGCCTCGTACATTTGATGGTGATCATAAGAAATATGGATATGTAGAATCTTGTTTTTTGGGAATGAGGAAGTACTTCCAATTTCAAAATTAGTCATCAAATGTAGAAGCAAGAATTGCATTCTACCATATTCAAGGAAAAAGATCAATGTGGTGGGACCAACTCAAGATAGCAAATAACATTGATGATAATAGGATCTCATGGTGGAAGTTCAAAAAGTACTTTCTGTAGTGTCCCCAAGGCCGAGCCCCAATGTCAACCATGCTCTAAAAGACATTGTAAATATGTGTTATAGGCTGGTGAGCCAAGTTTTGTATAAGCTGTAAGCTTATGAGTTTTGTTAGTCCAGGGTGCCTAAGTGTTGGAGGCCAGGAGCCTGTTGATGTACTTGTATGTATGTAGGTCAATTAATAAAATATAAATACCGCCAGTGCAGACTCACCACGATGAAAGAGTGATGGGGGACTGAGCGTCCACAGAAGGGGAAAGGAACTAGGGGCTGGAAGGTGGGAAAAGGGCTGAGTAAGGAGCTTAGGGGCTAAGCCTAGGGGGCTGGAAGGTGGGAAAAGGGCTGAGTAAGGAGCTTAGGGGCTAAGCCTAGGGGGCTTAGGCCTGGAATAATATTTTATTATTGTTCCTAAGAATCCATGTGCACATTATTTTATCCTAAGTCCTTTGGAAGGACCCGTGAGTTCCGAAGTGGTGGGAGGAAGGTGTACGGATGGGATGCATGCAGTTCCCAGGGTGACAAGTGTCAACCCTGGTGCATGCAAATATAAGCCCTGAACTGAACCATGGATGGGGGATCTCCTCCATTCGGAACCAAAACTCTGTGCATGGAACCCGTACAACCTCTGCTAGATACCCAGATTCATCTCTGAAATTGGGAGCCATTTTTTGTCTGAGGGAAACCGTGTAATACCCGGTTCACAGCTAAGAGTCTGTGTCTATTCTAGTCAACTCGACAGCGCATTTCCTGAACCCGAATTCCTTGTGTTAAACTCGAGTGGAAGAATCCCTGGTGGTTCGGGGAAAATTGAGCTAGCCTGTGCGTGAAGCCTTCTCCGAAACTGCCCCGTAAGATTATCCTATGACAACCGAACCTTTTGGGAAGCATTGCCTATGTTTTCCCGTGGATTAATGTGACTACGCAGTGCTAGACTGCGTGAGGCTTGTTGGCCTGTGTGTGACTCCTCCAGGTGAGGGAGTGCACAGAGGGAGAAGAGAACTCCTGGAAGGAATCCCTGTAGCTACCATAGAGCCTAGAGAATTCCGGTCCGGTCTGTTCCTGTAACCCAAGGTAAGGGAGACTGGCAGCCGAAGGACTGTCTAGGTGACAGAGAAGGTGCACTCTCCTGGGGTGGAACAGGCATGTCGGGAATGAGGGTCTGTGTGCAGTGAGTGTGGGAGATTCCTGGGAGAGCTTCTTCCTGTTGAATGTGTATGTGATTGTCTTCCCTGTAACCTCAGCTTGAGACTAGATTCCTTGCCCGGGGGTGGAGCTTGGTCCCAGCTCGGGGGTGACCTACTGTTGAGCTAATGAACAGTGTGGTTTAAGGCTGGGAGGTTCGTAGAAGGCCTGCACTTGGTTGGTGAATGCTACATCAGATAAAAGATAAGTAATCTGAGTTATGTTTTAACACATTTGACATGACTGTGCTGTTTTGTATCATGTTTTCCGCTGTGTAAATAAAATACTGTTGCATGCTATGGTTTGTTAATGGTAACAGTAACTTATATATTTTACTCTGCGAATTAAGTGTGTTTAATTCTGGTTGAATGCATCTATTTTTAAATCCATGTACTGAATGATAAACTAAGAGGTTGGGTGAAATCTGGGTAGCAATTGGTTCACTACAAATTGGTATCAGAGCAATTGGTTCACTACACTTTCAAAATAAATACATGTTAGGTCATTATTATGATAAGAATATGAAATAGTTATTTGAACTCAAACTTGGAAGCAGGGCAATGGATGAGTATGAGAGGAGGTTCCTTGAGTTACTGAACTATGTTGGATTCATAACGGATGAGAAGATTAAAATTAAAATACTTTTGAGTGGGATACCTTATTTCTATAGTGATAAGATACATTTTGATGAGCCTAGGACCTTGGAAAATTTCATAAGGAAAGAAAAATATATTTATGAGCAGAATAAAGGAAGCCTAGTTTTCTAAAAGGATTGGGATGACAAGAAGAAAATTGATATTAAAAAAATAAATAAAGGGTATAAAGAACCATATTTTATAAACACTTCTCATGTACTTCCAACACAAAAGGAGCCCAATATGATAGAGTCTGGGAAAAATTATCCAAGACAACATCCTATAAAATGTTGCGGGTGTGAGGGAGATCACTTGTATAAAGATTTCCATCACAAGGAAAATAACAAGAGTTTTTCATAATATCTAGTAGGATGGTATAGTTGAGGACGTGGGAAGAAGCATGCTAAGAATTTATGAAACCTTGGACAACAAGCAAGTAAAATACCAATTCATATGATTGAAGTTGAAGGTAAGATTGATAATCATCCCATAGCCATTTTAGTTGATTATGGAGCTATCCATAAAGACATATAACATAATATTGTTAATATATTTCATTTGAAAAGAATAAAACTTGAGAAATCTTAGTTGGTTCAGCTATCTGTAGGAGCTAAGATAAGAATCAATGCGTTGATTAAGGATTTTTCAATGGACATGATTGGATTCGACACAAAGGAATATTTCAATATCATAACTTTGGGTTCATATGATTTCCCAATTTGTATGGGTTAGTTGGAAAATAATCTTACAATCCTAGGTTGCTTCAATAAAGCACTCACTTGTATTAATGATAAAGGGATGTTGAGAACAATTTAGGGTATTTCAAGGCTAGTATCACTTAGATAAATGTCAACCATGTAGTTGAAGAAGAGTTTCGAAAAATGATGTTAGATTTATGCAACCCATATGGAAGAGATATAAAAAGATTAAAATTTAAGTATTGAAGACCATATAGTACTGAAATATTATTAAAATGTATTTGGGTAGATACCAGGGTTTCCACCAAAGATAGATATCGATTTTTCCATTGATTTGGTGCTTAGAGTTGCCCCTGTGTCCAAGACTCTTTATAGGATGAGCACACCAAAGCTAAAGGAGTTGCAGATTCAACTTGAAGAGATTTTTAGGAAGTGGTACCTACACCCAAGTGTGTCACCTTGGGGTTCCCAAATTCTCTTTGTGAAGAAGAAGGTTGGAACCTTAAGGTTGTGCATTGATTTCAAACAATTGAATAAGGTTATCATAAAAAATAAAATATCTTTTTCCAAAGATTGTGATCTATTTGATCGGTTTTAAAGTTGAAAAGATATTTTCTAAGATTGATTTGAGGTTACAATATCATCAAGTAAGAATAAAAGAGGAAAATATCACCAATACAACATTTAGGACAAGATATGGACATTATGAGATTGTAGTTTTTTTATTTGGGTTGTCAAATGCACTAGTTGTTTTCATGTATCTAATGAATGGAGTGTTTAGAGAGCATGTGGACAGGTTTCTATTTTTTTGTTGGAAAATATACTGGTCTTCTTAAATAAAGAGGAGGAGCATGAGAAACACTTAAGGATGGTACTACAAGTATTGAGGGAGCATGAGTTCTATATCAAGCTGAGAAATTGGTCATTCTATTAGTGGTAGATTCATTATTTGGAACACATTATTATAGATGAAGGGATATCAGTTGGTTTTGAGAAGATAAAAGAAATTAAAGGATGACCAACACCAAATAATGTTACATAATTCAGATCATTCATGGGACTTGTATGTTATTATAGAAGATTTATTAAAGACTTTTCAAAGATTTCACAACCAATCACTTATTTGCAAAAGAAGGGTGTGAAATTCAAATGGACTTGAGAATGTGAGTAAATCTTTCATCATTTGAATAATTTACAAAAAAATGCACCAATATTGAAGATTGATGATGTGGAATGGGATTTCATTGTGTGCACTAATGCATGCAAGGAAGGGTTTGGTGGAGTCCTTATACAAAATGGGCATGTGGTATGCTATCAATCAATGATGTTGAAAGAATATGAGAATATTTATGCCACACATGAATCAGTTTTCAAAGCCATAGTTCATGCCTTAAAAATGTGGATGCATTATCTCATGAGAAAGATATTTTAGTTGAGGATATGCCATAGTGATTTGAAATATTTATTTGGATAGCTATCATTGAATGGAAGACAAGTTAGATGGTTGGAATTACTCAATGAATATGACTTCGATATAAAACATATCAAAGGTAAGGAAAATAATGTGTTTGATGCACTCAATAGGAGAATGAATTAAACACATGATACAACCATTAGCATGTATATATCTAATTTAAAAGACAAAATTTTGGAAGTGCTAAATTCATATCAACATTATTTGCAAGTAAAAGAGGCATTACAACAAGGTAAGTTTTCAATAGAAATATAAGGATTATAAATTGAAAGGGGATGGATACCTCATGTACAGGGGAAAGGTATATGTGACCAAATCTAAAGAGATAAAAATGTAGTGCTAAGAAAAATGCACAATGTGCCTTATGTTGGGCACTCGACATATCAAAAAATAATTGCAGTGGTAAAGGGCCAATACTTTTGGCTAGGAATGAAGAAAGAGGTGGACGATTATATAGCTAGATGTATAGAATGTGAAAATTTAAAATCTAAGCATAAACCTCCAACTAGATTTACCATTTCTCATTCCTAAGTGGAAATGGGGAGTTGCTTCCATTGATTTAATTACTAAACTATCTAAGATTATAAAGAAACATGATTCCATCATCGTAGTGGTGGATAAATTAAATAAGGCTACCTGTTTTATTCTAGTGAATCTAAATCACAAGGAAAATAACATTGCAAATGTTTACATGAGGGAAATTTCCAAGCTACATGGTGTGCCTAAGAAAATTGTTTTTGATAGAGATCCTAAGTTCACATCAAATTTATGGAAATGATTATTTAAAATATTTGGGAAATTTTTTATTTTTAGCACATCATATCTGATCAAGATGGATATCGGTGGCCACCCACCTATTCCAACTGGATCACATGTAGTTTTTATCATTGAAAGTTATTTCCTAGATTTTTGAGTCGTAAACTTCCAGGGCCATTTTGAGGCCTTAAACAACATTTTTGGAGTTCGCCACAGTCAAACAGTAGATGGAGTTGGATTTTGATGGAATAATGTGTATTCCTTAAACAAATATTTCCAATAGGATATCTTGTGCCTAAAACGGATATCATATGAAAAATTTCCGACTAGGAGAAGTTGTTTTTCCATATTACCCCATCGGGGCCCACATGACTTTTGGCACTTCATCTCCACTTTGTGGCCGCAAATCTTTTGGATTTTCATCTTCCTGGGGCTAGTTTTTTGGATATTTAAGGTTTCTCCATTTATGTTAAAAATGCCTTTCGAGCCTCATTGTAATCATCTTCTTCTTGAAAATGAGCATAACTGCCACATATCTTCTCAAAGATAAGCTACCACCATTCTAGCAAGTCTTTCCTTCTGTAATTTTACAATTCTGTACATTTCACTCACTAATATAAATTGTGTATTACAATATATCTATGCCTCTTTATATATATATATGATAAATCTATGTTAAATTTTTGGATCCCTTGCAATATCTTTTTATATTTCTTTATTATATCTCCACTCTCATTTTGTGCTCAAAATAATCTGGATCAGTGGTATCAAAGTAAGCTTCTCTTCGTCATTTTTCATTGCATGTCCTTGACAAGGTATGAGTATATAAGGTTGGGTCTTGAGCTTGTCTCTCTTTAGAAAAATCACTCTCGCACACCCAAGAAACCCTTCATGGAGAAAGAAAATAAAAACAACGGAGAAAAAAATTCTATTAATATGTTGTTTCCTAGATTTTCGAGTCCTAAACTTTTGGGGCCATTTTGAGGCCCTAAGTAGTGTTTTTGGAGCTCGCCAGACGCAAACTGTAAATGAAGTCAGAGTTTGATGACATAATGTTTATTAATCATATATATATTTCCAACAAGATATTGTGTGCTTAAAACATAGATCGTATACAAAAGTTACGGCCCCGGGAAGTTGTTGTACCAACTTACCCCATCGGATCCCACATGACTTTTGGCACTTGATCTCCACATTGGGGTTGCAAACCTTTTTTATTTTCATCTTTCAGTATCTAGGTTTTTGGATATTTAGGGTTTCTCCATTTATGTTAAAAATCCCTTTTGAGCCTCATGGTAATCATGTTCTTCTTGCGAATGAGCATATTCACCACATCTCTTCTCAGAGATAAGCTTCCATCATTCTAGCAAGTCTTTCACTTTGTAATTTTACATTTCTGTACATTTCACTCACTAATAGAAATTGTGTATTACTTTATATGTGTGCCTCTTGTTATACACACACACACACACACACACACACACAGATATATATATATATATATAT
>JASDQU010101138.1:370281-390631 GCA_032191745.1 Picea mariana | reverse complement strand
GTTACATTATTGGATCTCTTGTAATATGAGAGTATATTTATTTATTATATCTTCGCTCTCATTTCAGGCTCAAAATAATCAGGATCAATATCACCCAGAATCATATGGGAAAATAGAGAGGGACAATCAGGTGATTGAGGATATGTTGATGATGTATGTCATGGATAAACCATCAAAATGAGAATATTATCTACATTTAGTTTATTTTTCTTATAATAAGGAGTATCATGCATATTTAAAGATGGCCCCATTTGAAGCGTTGTATGACAGAAAGTTCCACACAATTGTGAGTTGGGAAAACCCGACTAATAGAGCCATCAATATGACAAAGTTTCTCAAGGAAATGGAAGAAACACTGGTGAAAACGAAACAAAATTTGAAGGTTTCACAAGACAAGAAAAAACATTATGCAGACAAGTGAAGAAGGAAATGGAAGAAAAATTGGTGAAAATGAAACAAAATTTGAAGGTTTCACAAGACAAGAAAAAAAATTATGCAGACAAGTGAAGAACACATAGAGAACTCAGAGTGGGCAAGAAAGTCTTGTTGAAAGTGCATGCTAATAAGAGTTCATTGAAATTAGGAAGCTTCCAAAAACCCGTAGAAAGAAATTTTGGAACATTTATAATACCAGAGAATATTGGTCATGTTGCATACATGATTGCATTTCCTACATCCATATGCATACATAATGTATTTCATGCATCTTTGATTGAGAAGAATGTGTTTTATCCTAACCATGTAATTGATTGGACCATGATCTAGGTCAAGCATGAGGGAGAATTCTAGGTCCAACCAGTGTGAATAATGGACAGGAAATTCATGGTGCTCCAGAATCAATCCATGGGATTGGTAAAGGTCTAGTGGACCTCTTACTATTAGCTATTTTTTTCTTTAATGGTAGGTGGAATTCAGTAATGCCAAATTAGTTGACATGGTGACCTAAAAACATTCAACCCGTAATTTCTTAAGGAAATACAAAGTCACCTCCCTATTATTGCATGGAGCGTTTTCAAATACCATGAAACACTTATCCATCCAACTGTTTACAAATTCTTGGTAGGTGCACCAATCCATAAAAATGAATTTCTTTGTGACTACAGGGTATGTTCCATTTCTTGGGTCAATAAACAATGTCATCAAATGTTGTTTTTAAACATTAAGGTATCTAACTTGGTTTTTTTCTAGACTCGTCCTAAACTTGCCAAACATTATATCCCTAAATAATAATAAAAGTGTGTTAAGTGGCATTGGGAATTTGCAATAGAAGTAACAATGGTATTAAGGATGTGGATAATGAAATACACATCTGGCTAGTGAAAATACATGGTGGTTTTATAGTATTTCTTAAGTCTTGTATAATGGTTCTTAATGACCTCAACCCTACATCAATTTCAATGTTTTTGTTTCTTGATTTTAGGTTAGTGTTTGGTCATGTTGGGTTTGGTTTTTCTTCAAATGCATGCTCCATGTTAATTAAGTATGATAAACTTTAATTAAGTATGCTACATTTTAATAAGGGAATCTTTTTAGTAATTTTTTTATATTTAAAAAAAAATCAAATTAAAAAAAAATCAAATTCAATGAAATATTTACTTGGAACCAATTAATGATCACCTTAGTAGAGTCCTACAATGATTTTGAAAATAAATCATAACCTTTTCCAAAATTAACATTATAGGAATGTGCGTGGGCACATTCTTAGGAATGTAAAAAAATTAACACATGTTCTTAAGAACATATAGTTAACACTAAGTTAACAAACTTCATGGCAGTTAGAGGATACATTCTTAGGAATGTAAGCACATTAACACATGTTCTTAAGAACACCTAGTTAGTTGACAACCTTCATGAGAATTAGATGAATGATGAGGCTCAAAGCTCATGAACAAGTGCATGTTCATGTGTGAACACATTATCATCATCTTCATGCAAATACATTTATATTAAATTTATAATATTATATGTGAAATAATATTAAAATAATTTTATTCATTAACAAATAGGTTTAATAAACCTAACAAACCATTTAAAAAAAAAAATTCTTTTATTATAACATATATATAAAATCCACTCATTAAAATTTAACAAATAGTTTTGTATTAATCCATCTCATCGTGCTTATTTCGGCCATATATTTTTTTCCTCAAACAGACACTTTATGCAAAAGCTATTGTGTTTTGACCAAATTCCCAAACATGCAAAAAGTCACATGGTCAAAGTAAATAGTAAAATCCAACGTTGATGTCAACAGTACGATAGGTGATGTTAGCATGACATCACTATTATATCATCATGATGATCTGACGTCACCAGGAGGTGACACATGTCACTCAAATTCGACATTTTTGGGCTGAGTTGGAACCTGTACGAATTTTACACATGGCATTGTACGAATGACACATGGAAGTCCATACATGACATGGCCCAATGATAGGTTGACACATGGTAGTACAAATGACAACTAGGTTGTACAGATGTTAACGTGGCAGTATGACTATGCAGTACAGACGTGATGTGGTATGACACATGGTTGTACGACAAGTGATATGGTAGGTGATGTGGTCATATGAAATATGACGTGGTAGCTGACTGGACTATACGACTATGACATGGCTTGTTGAATGTACATTAACTATGATGGTGACTAAACCATACGAGCCAATCCTGAGGTGACACATGGCCCAATCATAGGGTGCCACATGGAACCCTAGATTTTTCCAAGGATGACTAATTTAAAAAAAAATTATGGCTCTGAGGGATTCGATCATGTGACCTCCATAGGTGCTAGAAACTTCAGGTAAGTAGGAGGATCAGTCTGACAATGTGGCATAGATTAACTATAAACCAACGAATTTGGTTTTCAATTAGCATGTGGTGCGGATTTTGGGATAAGCCTCGGTCGACTGGGGCTAGCCCTGACCAACCAAGGGATGAAGACTAGGGGCTAAAACAAAGTGGGCTCGTGGAGACTTAGGGTGTGAGCATATGTCCCAAGCCATAAGACCAGGAGCAAAGACCAGAGGGGCCAACGTGCTATAACTAGACCGAGGACACATTTGGCCATGCCCCATGCGACCAGGAGCTAGAAAAAAAAAGGGTTCCACACCTGCATTTTCCCAAATTTGGGTTTTTAACCTTATTATATAATGTTTATGATGATTTTATCCTATTTGTAATGGATTTTGGCAATTTTTGGGAGATTTGGAGTGCAATCTGAGGCCAGATATTGGGAGGAATTCAGGAGAATGATGCCCACAACAAATCTATATAGACCAAGGGTTATTGGAAACCTGGGATAGGTTCAGAAGAGGAGAAATGTTGTATAATTATGAATTCAATTTTATTTTTTATGGAGGGAATCCATTGAGGAGAGGAACTTTGCAGGCCAATTCTGAGAGCTTCGCTCAATTGTTTTCAATGTCATTAGTTGTGTTGGATTCTTGAGGTCGAGAAAAAAAAGGACAGAACAACTTGTAATCCAATTAACACTTTTTTGATGTAATTTTGAATCATTTAAGATAAATAAGAAAGCCTCACCCATTGAGACAAAGGCACAGAGACATAGGAAATCTCGTCGAACTTCGTTAACAACATTGTTGTTATGGTTTGTTGATTATTTTTTCTTACTTTCAGATCTACATTACTTATTATGGTTTCCATATTAATTCATTAATTTATTCCTCTTTCTTCAATTAATAAATGGTCAATTAACTCATGCTTTAAAACTTAACCATAATCTTAAAAGATCATTTTTAGATCAA
The DNA here is from genome assembly GCA_032191745.1 of Picea mariana. Taxonomy (NCBI): domain Eukaryota; kingdom Viridiplantae; phylum Streptophyta; class Pinopsida; order Pinales; family Pinaceae; genus Picea; species Picea mariana. The sequence goes on along the minus strand of JASDQU010101138.1, from coordinate 386,867 downwards.
GTGGTATCAGAGCATGTTGACAATTGGTTTTTTAGTTTGCATGATTAACAGGGAAAATATGAATCGTGGTGAAGGCAAGATTTTCAAAGAGAATCATGAGACTGGATCGATAAAAGGACTTCTCAAAGTGAGAATATGGCATCGGAAGAGGGAATTTATCACAACAAGATAGAGTTTCAAAAGATCTTCTTTGTCATGTCAGAGATGGTAAAGGTTTTATATGATCATTAATTGGAGAAGAAGAGATTGATTCTAGGTGAATCTTCAAAATCAAATAGTGAAGAAGGAGAGGATCCTCCTAAACCTCCTCCTTCACCTCCTTCTTCTCCATCAACTTATTCTTCTTCAAGTACAAAGTCCAAATCCACTACAAGAAAACATTCCCATAAACATGATATGTCTTTACTTAAGCTTGTTGTGAAGTTTGAATTACCCATGTATGATGGTGAAGTCAATGTAGAGAGGTTTGATAATTGGGTCAGAAAGATGGAAGTTTATTGCAATGTGCAACAAATCAAGGATGAGGCAACTCAAATAAAATTGGCATCGCTTCGACTTGCAGGCACAACACTCATCTGGTGGCAAAGCAAGTTGCAAAATGGCACACAACAACTGGGTAATGTATTTCCATCATGGCAAGGTTTTGTTTCTGCACTTAAAAAGCAATTTTATCATTTAGGTTACAAAGAGAAGGATTTAATTGAATGGAGAGGTATTAAACTAAGAAAGGGAGAAACGTTGCAAAAATACGCAAATGAATTTTGTAAGATGACATTAATGTTATACATTCCATTACATACCCAAGAAACTCTTATGAAGTATATATGAGTTTTACCTGCACATATTCGTAACACTGTATTTATGTTTGGGCCTACTAATATTGATGAGGCTTTTGTTCAAGCAACATATGTTGAGGCAGGGAAAACAAGAGTTGGTGTATCAGGGGAATCATCTTCAAGGAAAGAGGAAAAAAATAAAGGGAAATCGAAAGAAAGAGAATTCAATGACAAGAAGGGAATAGAATCTCTCTTTCAAGAATTGCAAGAAACAAGGGCATGATGATGACCATTACTAGAAATTACATACCAAGAAGAGACTAAAGTGGTTCAAAGAAAGGAAAGGGAGGCAAACAGTTGCATCATCAACACGACCAATAGACTTGGGATCAGATTTAGGTGATGAGTCTAAAATCACAACAGTTGGTTTGACGAAATTCCCAAACAGGAAAAAAGTCAATTGGTCAAAGTCAATGCTGACATCAGTAGTACGATGGGTGACATCAGGATGATGTCATGATGACTTCATCATGCTAACGTCGCATCACCAGGAGGTTACATGTGTCACTCAAATTCGACATTTTTTGGCTGAGTTTTCTACTGTATGGATTTGACACATGGAATTGTATGGATGACACGTGTCATTCTGTACATGACAGGATGACACATGGCAGTACAGATGACAGTTGATTTGTACGGATGTTGACGTGGCAGGATGACCATGTAGTATGACGTGATGTCAACACATGGTTGTATGATAGGTGATGTGGAAAGTGACTATGAATATGACATGGTTGTACGGAAGATGACATGGAAGATAAATGGGTTGTACGATGATGACATGGCCTGTTGACCATATACTGACTATGTTGGTGATTGGACAGTATGGGCCAATCTTGAGGCAACACGTGGCCCAATCACAGGGTGCCATATGGCACCCCAATTTTTCCATGGACGAATAGTTTAAAAATTTGTTATGGCTCTGGGGGATTCGATCCCGTGACCTTCATAGGCACTAGAGACTTCGGGTAAGAAGGAGGACTAGTTGGACTATGTGGCAGAGATTAACTATAAACCAATGAATTTGGTTTTCAATTAGCATGTGGTGTGGATTTTGGGATAAGCCCCAGTTGGCAGGGGCCAAACCCAACCAAATAGGGTTTGAATACTAGGGGCTACAACAGAGTGGGCACATGGAGACTTAGGTCATGGCCATATGGCCCAAGCCATAATACCATGAGCAAAGACCAGAGGGGCCAGTGTGCTAGGGCTAGCCCGAGGAGACATTTCCATGCCCCATGCGAATAGGAGCTAGAAAAAAAAGGGGTTGCACTCCTGTTGCCCGAATTTGGGTTTTTAACCTTATTATATAATTTTTATGCTCATTTTAGTCTGTTTGTAATTGATTTTGGCCATTTTTGGGAGATTTGGAGCCTGATTTGAGGCCAGATCTTGGAAGGAAGTTGGGAGAATGGTGCCCACTCCAAATCTATATAAACCAAGCATTCTTTGAAACCTTGGATAGGTTCAACAGAGGAGAAATTTGGTAGAATTTTTAAGCCAAATTCATTTTTATGTACGAAAGCCATTTAGGAGAGGAACTTTTTGGGCCAATTCCGGGAGCTTCACTCAACCGTTTTCAGTGTTGTCAGTTGTGTTGGGTTCTTGAGGTCAAGCATAATAAGCCAGACCATCCTGTAATCCAATTAACACTTTTCAAATGTACTTTTGAAGCATTTAATAGAAATAAGAAAGCCTCACCCATTGAGATGAAGGCCCAGAGACATAGGCAATCTTACCGAACTCCGTTAGCAAATTTGTTGTTATGGTTTTCTGATTATTTGTGCTTACTTTCATATATTCATTTATTATTATGGTTTCCATGTTATATCATCAATTTATTCATCTTTCATCAATTCCTAAATGGTTAATGAACTCATTCTTTAAAACTTAACCATAGTCTTAAAAGATCATTTTTGGATCATTAAGGGAATGGAATTGCCACCTTAAAATTATTTATGAGTTCCTTGATGTGATGGAGCCCATTCATATTGTATTTAAAGGGATGATGTTTTTTCCTTGGATGACATAGAGTTCTGGGTTAAGCGACTTACAAATGGGAAAGCTAATGACATTGAAGACTACCAAGATGAAAATTTTAAAATCGGAGGGCCTATCCTCATCCCTCACATACACAGGCTCTTTAGTTTAGCAGTCAAGAAAGGATTCCCTAAACCCTAGATGCAAAGTCTCATTGTTATTATTTTTAAAAGTGGGAATAGAAACATTCCCTCTAATTATAGGACCATTATGATTAGCCTGATTTTAGCCAAGCTCTATGGAGTTATTTTGGAAAATAAGATTATCCTTTTGATATAAATTCATGGTAAAAGAGATAAAGGATAGGATAGGTTTAGAAGATATCATTCAACTTTGTACCACATTGTTACCTTTAGGATCAATGTAGAGGATTTCTGCAATAATAAAACCAACCTCTTTTGTTTTTTTGTTGACTTTAGAAAATCTTTTGACATAATTCCCAGGAAAAACCTTTGGATTAAGTTGGAAGAGATAAAAGTTCCTTTAAAGTTGAGAGAAACTGCAATAAGGATCTATAAGAATGTTATTTCCAAGTTTAAGAACATTGAGGCCTAGTGGAAAGACATTAACTGTAGTATTGGATTCAAACATGGGTAACGTGTGATGTGGTGCCACTTAATGAATGTGGAATGGTCTTAGGCAGTCCTTATTTGTATGATGGCAAAGAAATATTCTACATGGAAGATAATCAATATGATTTAATCAAAGAAGAAAATGAATATGTTGTACATGCTCATCACTTAAAAGAAAATCAATCTCTACAAACAATGGAACAATTAAGGAAGGCAACTTATGCAAGAAACATACCTATAATTGTGCCAAATCAAGCAATTGGTCTTAAGCATGAACATGACATGATCGTATAATGGAAGTTCAATCGGACTTTTCTTCAAGATAAGATAATGTTGTGCAAGTAATACAAACATATTATCTCATTTGCATTCATATTTATGATGTTATCATTTCTAATGTTTTCAACATGGATCGTAGTGGCTTCAGTAAAAGGTGAAAGAGTACAAGTGGCTAACAATATGTTGTCAGTTGTCATGGTTGTTTTGCAATTGACCTTGATGTGACAGGTGCACAGGATAGAGTTTAAAGACATAGAACAAGTGGGGTGGCCTATCCTACAATTGATGACTGTTTAGTACCCTTTCGGAGGACCAAAAGGTCTTAATAGAGAGGTGTGATCCAAAATGAATCTAGGAAGGCACAAAAACAAAATCTATTGTAATAAGGTGAAATCAAATCCATTGTGTCCATCTCATCGCGATGATTCTGGCCATAGTTGTTTTTCCTCAAATAGACACTATATGCAAAATTTATTGCCTTCTGAACGAATTCCCAAACAGGAAAAAAGTTAATTGGTCAAAGTCAATAGTCAAAGTCAACGATGACGTTAGTAGTACAAAAAGTGACGTCAGGATGATACCAAGATAATGTAATGATGAGTTCATCATGCTAACATGGAATCACCAAGATGTGACATGTGTCACTCAAATTCGACGTTTTTAGGCTGAGTTGGCACCTATAGGGATTTGGCACATGGCACTGTATAGATGACACGTGGTAGTCAGTACATGAAGTGGCCCAATGACAGGCTAACACATGGTAGTGTGGATGAAAATTAGGATGTATGGATGCCGACATGGAAGGATGACTTTCTAGTATGCCCTGACATGGCACGACATGTGGATATACAACAGGTGATGTGGCAAGTGACTATGTAGGTGATGTGGTTGTACGAAAGCTAACGTGGTAGTTGAATGGGATGTATGACGATGACGTGGCTCATTGATGATACACTGAATATGATGGTGACTCGATAGTATGGGTCAGTCCTGAGGTGACACATGGACCAATCACAGGGTGCCACATGGCACCCCATATTTTTCCAAGGATGGATAGTTTAAAAAAAATTATAGCTCAGGGGGATTTGATCCCATGACCTCCGTAGGTACTAGAGACTTTAGGTAAGAAGGAGGACTAGTCGGGCTATGTGGCAGAGCTTAACTATAAACCAATGAATTTGGTTTTCAATTAGAATGTGGTGTCGATTTTGGGATAATCCCCGGTCAGTGAGGGCCATCCCTAACCAACCAGGGGCTGAAGACCAAGGGCTACAATAGAGTGGGCACGACGATATGGCCCAAGCCATAAGACTAGGAGAAAATATGAGAGGAGCCAACATGCTAGGACTCACCTGAGAACACATGGCCATACCCCATGTGACCAAGAGCCAAAAAAAAAAGGGGGGTTGCATGGATACATTTGCCCAAATTTGATTTTTAACCTTATTATATAATTTTTATCTTGATTTTAGCCTGTTTGTAATGGATTTTGGCCATTTGTGGGAGATCTGGAGCCCGATTTGAGGCCATATATTGGGAGGAAGTTGGGAGAATGATGCCCACTCCAAATCTATATAAACCAATGGTTCTTAGAAAACTAGGATGGTTTTAGAAGAGGAGAAATGTTGTAGAATTGTGAAGCCAAAGTCATTTTTATGTAGGGAATCCATTGAGGAGAGGAACTTTGCGGGCCAATTTCGGGAGCTTTGCTCAACCATTTTCAGTGTCATCAGCTATGTTGGGTTCTTAAGGTTGAGAAGAAAAAATCTGGACCATATTGTAATCCAATTAACACTTTTCTAATGTACTTTTGAAGAATTAAAGAGAAATAAGAAAGCATCACCCACTGAGAAAAAGGCTTGGAGACGTAGGCAATCTTTCCAAACTCTATTAACAACTTTGTTTTTATGGTTTGTTGTTTCTTTGTGATTAATTTCATTTATGAATTTCTTATTATGGCTACCATGTTATATGTAATATCCCTCGGCCGAACCCAATTGTAAATGTAATATACATGTACTTAAGCCGGTGAGTTGTTTTGACATCATTTGGTAATGCACGTCATGTGGCACAGTGCGTGCATGAACCTCGCAGTAAAATGATGTAGTATGCACATTCCCAGATACCACACACAGTAACTAAGGTGTGTGTAGTATGGAGGACAATGAACCCCGTGTATATGATATGTGTTATAGGTTGGTGAGCTAGTTATTATAAGTTGGGATGCTTGTGTTTTTGTATTAGGCCATAACATCTAGATGTCAAAGGCCAATGTGCCTATTTTGTACATGACTCATGATTAATATAAAATACATCATGGTGCACAAACTAACCACAATAAAAGAGATGGGGGATTGAACTTTACCAGTTAGGGAAAGGAGGGGGGGGAAGTCAAGGGAATATTATATTAATATTTCCTAAAGTATAAAGCAGGGATAATTATTTTATCCTAAGTTCTAAAGTTGGGGACAAGTGGACCAAAGTAACTTTCGATATGGCAAGTGTCAATTTGGGGACATGCATTCATATTGGGGGGGACTTAGCTCATTTGGTCACTTTTCATGGGGATTTTTCTTACCAGCAACTTGACCATCATTCTCACCATCACTTTCACGATGAGTAACACAGTGATTCCTTTCTACACTTAGTTATCCAGTCAATGATTCCATGACCATTTTCACTCACGCATTCCATTATCCTTGAGACATCCATTTCACAATTTTTGAGCTTGTTCCCGTAACCTTTTTTGGTTGGTGTACCTGGTTATCTTAGAGCGGGATTAAAGAAGCGTGTTGTCAGGTATGTAAACAATTCTTTGAGCGTGAGAATTGTTGGGGATTGATTCCTGAAGGTGCTAAACTGCAGCTACAATGCTCGCAAACTTCTAGTTTGGCTTGTTGCTGAAGCCCTGGAAGGCAAGTGGGGCAGCTGAGGGACTATTGAGCAGAGAAGGGGCACGCTTCCTTGGGGGGGACAGGCATGTGAGGAATGAGAAGTTGTAGGCTATTAGTTGAGGGAGAACCTAAGACAGAGTCTTTCTTGTTGTCCATGAGCCTTAGCCTAATTAGAAACCCTTTACCTAGGTGGAGTTCAATCCTAGCTCGGGGGTGACTCACTGTTGAGAGTGATGAACAATGTAGTCTAAGGTTGGGAGGTTCATGGATGGTCTCTACGTAGCCGGTGACAATATTTCCAAGATAAGTACCAATCGTATGATAAAATGATATGTTGTGTTGTTATTTATGTGCTTATGTTACGCTTTATCATATATGTGATTATAATTGCCTGTATGCTTATGTGTATTTTCCTGTATATGTTGCATATCTATAGTTACTGTTATTTTAGTATAAAGTTGTATATTATCGAATGTAATGGTTTTTTTGTGTTTGTATGTAAAATTTTTGCAAGAGTACTGTATGTACGTGGTTAAGTTGCATGCAGTTTTAAGAGAAAGTTTATGTGGCATAGCTCAGTCGATTACTGGGTATGTTACCGTATGTTCTGCAACTAGATGATGAAAGTGTTCCCTAGAGTAGCATGGTACGGCCTATATAAGGCCGGGGATGTTACCAAATAGTGTCAGAGCATGAGATATTGCTCTTTAGTGGCATCCCCCGGCCTATGGGTGGTCAGGGGAATGTTACAAATATGTTTTAGAGATTCTATTCAACACTAAGTCTGGATGGGCCAGAGGGGTTCCGTTAAAGAGAATATTCACAGAAGAGTAACTCCAAAGTGACCAAAATTTGAGTCACAGAGTGTCCATGGAAAATTTTGGCGTGCTGGCGCACGCGATAAATTTTGGGACCACGCAGGGAAAACGTTAGCATTCAAGTGTGCACGGTAAATTGTGGCACCACACAAAATATTATTATGTATGGATGCACATGTTGAATTTAGCATTGCACGATGAGCACACACATAGTAATTTGCACATGGGGTGTGAATATATTTCTTAACACAAAGGAGTTTTGTTGGTACGTGCATAAGTATGAGTATAAGTTGTCTCACGACATTGTATTCACTAGTGCACGAAGATAATTGTGCACGATGGAATATGTTGAACTTTGACTTTGTGAAATGCATAGGGAGAAATGCATGTGGCATATCGGTGCATGGTACCAAAACTGTGCGCAGTGGATATTGGCGCACAATGCAAAAGTAGTGCACGCAAGTTGTTGGCACGACGAAGAAGAAATGCACAATAGATTTAGGTGCGGAAAAATCATTTTACCTTGTGATATTGCCATGCATGATAAATATAAATGTGCAGGTTGAAGTTTAGTGTGCGCAAATTTGCTTGGAAGGCAATGAGTCTGATTTTAATTTTCATAATATTAGACGAAAAATAAACACACAACCGTATCAAAGAATTAATTAAAAAGAATTCTAAGTTTTATATTCCTTTGATTCAGATAGCTGAAAGTGAAATACAAGCTTACAAGAAAAGCATGCTATAAAAAAAACAAGATTCATAACAACACCAGATAGAATTCTATAATAAACAATCTAAAATCTGCTTATGTATTTATATAATTGTATTAATCACAAAATTACAAAAGGGGGATGACAACAGTTAGCCTGTTGTAAAAAGGGTCATTTAAGAACATGCCTATCATCTCTGGTGCTCCATACCTTTGCTACCGAATGTTCAAAAATTCACTGAAACATGCTTAATTTTAGTTGAAGACTCACTTCATCTTAGCGATCTCCTCTTTTAAAGAATCTAACTAGATCAGTTGATTCTCTCCAACACTTTCGGCCACTTCAGCCATAGATTCTTCCTTCTTATGCCACTTTATTCTTTTCTTATTAGTGGCTATCCTGTTGATGAATACATTCTTCATAGTGGGATTTAGCCTAACTTCCAACTGTGAGTCTATAGCCGGCTCTGTGTGGAATTTAGTTGTTAGAATGTGCACAAGGACCCTTTCCTCCTTATTCACAAGAAAGTCTATCATGTTGCTCAAATAACCAGTCTCACTCAATTTATCCTTGCCCATGTATCTCAGGTTGTGGATACCAAAGTGATTTTATAGAGAGGAAAAAGTTGAGCAGTTTGGGCATTTCTTTGGTTATGGATACGTAGATACCTTCATACTTGGGGATTGATAATTATAGAATTACAATTATGAGGCGCAAACGAATTACGTACAATAGTGTTGGGTTTCCATGCTCGGCTAATCCATTTCAAATAATTATCTTTTCAGTTCATTACATGGAGGCATTCAACTGACATCACATGGTTGCGAAGTACTGAATGAGTGAAGCAGGTTGATCTAACTAGCCATTGCCCACTCCACGAGCATTGGATTTGACATGTTGAGACACATGATATCACGTCTTGGTGAAAGTGGTTTCGGAAAACCAGCTTCTTGCACAGATGTATCTCTGAAGGAATTGTGCATCTATGTTTTTGAGAATTGGGTCTTATCTAGAATTGTCATGGTGATAACACTAGGAAATCAAGAGAGATAATTCTGATGTATATATTGAACCAAAATGGTGCATATTTTCATGAATTATTGAATTGTTAGCCTAATAAGTTTCGATGGCTGCACATTTTGTAGAATTAACAACTAGATCAGATCATACCAGTGTAGATTCCATAAGAATGGAAGAAGCATAGGGGAATTATAGTTAGCAAGATGAGATTAGAGGGGTGGATGTCCATTTGGGCATTGAAGGAACGAACTCCAATAGACATGGAGAAGAAAGGAATGAAAATATGAATATGGCTGAGACCATTAGGAATTTGCAGAAGGATGTCCAAAGCCATAAAGATGATAATGAAAGGCTTATGAAAGCCAAAGAGCAATAGGATGACTTCAACATGAAGTTATTGGAGGGCCTGAACATAATAGAAAAGAAATTGGTTAAGGAGAGTAGCTCAATGAAATCTGGATGTCACAAGCCTTCAGAGGAGACAAGAAAAGCAAAAAGTGTTACTAGACATCACCATCATTCCCCAAGGCATTCCAATAAGACAGCAGAAAACATCTCGAGTCTATCCCATGTCAAAAGGTATAAGAGATCTAGGGTGGATGAGTTGTGAGGAGAAATGAACAAAATCAAACCTCCAACATTTGATGGTGAGCACAAGAAGGATGAACATGAAAAAACATGGTTGATGGGAATGAGAAAGTATTTTCAATTGCATAATTATTTTTCTCATGCAGAAGGTAGAATTTCTATCTATCAACTCAAAGGAAAGGCCTCCATGTGGTGGGATCAACTTGTGTAGGTGCGGGACATTGTAGAAAAAAGTGTTACTTGGAGGGAATTCAAGAAGTATTTTGAGAATAAGTACTTGACTAAGAGATACTATGACAAGAAAATGAAAGAGTTATTTGAGCTCAAGATTGGAAGTACAACCATATATGAATATGAGATAAGGTTTCTGGAACTGTTGAAGTATGTCTCTTTCATCAAAGATGAGATAGTCAAAATTCAAGGGTATTTGAGTGGATTGCCATCATTCATCAGTGAAAAATATAGGATGATGATCCCAAGAAATTACAAGAGACCATAAAGAGAGATGAATTCCTATATGATTAGCAGAAAGCAAGGCCATTTTTCCAAAAGGCTTGGGAAGACAATAAGAAATTCAAGATGGATCAAAGGAAGAAGGAAGCTAAGCCACCATTCTTTAGAAATAATCCACAAGGAAAGAAAACGCCTAAAGAACCCAGAACGATTGACACAAGGATTGAAGGGCCAAGAAAGACACCTATGAAATGTTGGGGTTGTAAAGGAGACCATAGGTTTAGAGATTGTCCTCACAAAGGTGAAAAAGGTAGGGTTGTTCACAATGTACAAAAAGTTGAAATAGTGGAGGACATGGGAAGATATGTGCCAAGAATTTATGCAGCCCTAGACAACAAGAAAACAGAGTATCAATCCAAAATGATTGAAGTGCAAGGTATGATCAACAACCAAACCATTTCTATTTTAATTGATTCAGGAGTTAGTCACAGTTATATAGACCCTAAGATGGTGGAAAGTTTGCAATTGCCAAGAAGCAAGAATGGGAAATCCTTGTTGGTGCAACTGGCTATAGGAGCCAAAAGAAAATTTAATGAGATGGTTAATTGATGTATGCGTTTCCCTCCTCAACCCCCAGGTTGGAAGGTCCACGCACACATGATATTTTCTCTTCCACTAGCCCGAAGAGCTCCCTGAAATGACTCTCCTATTTCCCTTTCAGGAAAGATGCACCCACAAAAAAACCTCATGGAATCTCCCTTCGTGCTTTGGGAGATCGGACTTTGCGATTCCACGAATCCTGTGGTCAAGCATCTTATTTCTTAATCTCCGAAACCTGAAAACAATAAACACTTGACCCTTTCTCTCTCTATTTCAGATTTCTCCTTATCATGATTTTGGGGGCTGCGATGTCAAGCAACTCGTTCCCTTGATTCCCGAAACCCGATTTACCAAAACTCCAATGTCCTTGCAAGGTTGACCTTTCAACAACCCTTCATTCTGTCGAGACTTTGGACTTCGCGATTTTGCGAGTCCTGATGCAAAGATTTCAGGACTTTACCCCATGAAACCTTGAAATGGAAATCCACAGGTAGTTCCAACGGCTCCTGTTGGCTTGAATATACGGCTCTGCCTCTCCTGAGCTTGAAACCTTTCAAAATACTGACCATAACTCCCCTGCTCCTCTGTGAGATCTGATGGCTCATGGAACTTCGCGAATTCTCCATAGAGAATTTTGTTCGTCCGTCTCTTCCTGTCACAAGGACTTTGTGCAACTTTTTACCAAGTGGTCTTACCACAATACTTAACTATATGCGACACAAAATTGCGATTCCTTCTCACTGTTCCAATGCACAAGCTTCCTGTTCTTTCTTCGATGACTGTGGAGACTCTATCCGTTCTGGGTTTTCTCTAACTCCGAGTCTTGAAAAAGACTCCTGCATGCACTCTTTGCAACATACTGTTAAGGTCCTAACCCGCACATAGGTAGATCAATGTATTCGGATGTAATAAAGGTCAATATTAATAAGACCTTTCAATAAAATAGAATAAGGTGGATGTAAGAAGACATAATAGAAGCTTCCGCTTCTAGAAGGATCTTCCTCTAGATGCTTCTTTTTAGTATAAATAGGAGTCGAGGGTATGAGAACCCTAGCTTGGATATTATTGTAACAGAGCGCTGCTCAATTGGAGGTTTCCCCCTCAAAGAGGCTTGTGAACATTGCTATCTGATTCAAAGTGTTATTTATGTTGCTATTTCATATATCATTTTTGTGTATTATGAAGATTATGCTGGATATTTTACTATTATTCTGTCATTTCTAGCATTTCGTTTCTTTTCTGCATATTTTATATATCTGGTATCTTGCACGTGGTATCAGAGCACTTTCCTTGGAAGAAATTGTGGGTATTTTTTTTCAGGGTAGAGACGTATTCCGGCATCTTTAAGCCACAAAGATCTGTCGTTACGCGCATAAACCCACGGTTGAGGGATTCGTACAGGCAGGAAATACAAGTGGTTCTTAAGCGCACGTTTGTTGGCCACCCTTGTAACCCCTGTTGGTACCCCTTCGAGTGGTAGCATCAGACAACACCTGTGTACGGACCGGCCTAGATTTCCTGAAGCCCTCTATAGATAAACCTATCGGTCGTCGGACTGCTATAGTGTCACCAAGAACAGCACTCGGGAAGATACTCTCTAGTACCTGGGTAGTCAGGTAGTATGGATAAGGGTATGGTCTATCCTCCTTAGTTAGTGCCCTGAGATATTGGTCCGAGTACTATTGTTGGACCCCACACATATATCAGAGAGATATAGCACAGGGTAAACCCTTGTCTGTAGAACTCTTGAATACCTAGCCCTTGGGGAACATAAACAACAATATAAACAAATTAAATCAGTGAGATCTATTAACCCGCATCTGTATTCGGGTTGCTAAGTAAATACTCTCTGGTTCAGAATTTGGGGATTTCAGCACTGCAACATTCTTCAGACCAAAGCATAAACCCGCAGCTATAAAAAAAAAAAAAAAAAAGTCTGGAAATTTTCCATTAGACTCATCTCTTCGCCCTTATCACTTTCATCCATATCATTTTTCTGCAAAAATTTCTGACCCCACCCGCACCCTTTTCAGTCACCCATTTTTCACCATTATTTGATACCTATTCCATTCGATTCATCTCTTCTCCCTTATCACTTTATCCATATCATTTTTCTGCCAAAAAAATTTCTGACCCCGCCAGCTCCCTTTCCAGTCACCTTTCATCATGGCCCATACCCGTAACCAAGAACTAGAGTCTCACTTCAACACCCTGCAACATGGTTTACTTGAGACCCAACAAGAAGTGCAACAACTCAGTGCTACTATTGCCTCCCTTGATGCCTCCATGAATGCATCCGTCCAGATAGTATTGCAGTCCGCAATGGCGGAAGTAAAAAATGAACTTGAATCTGTCATTGTAGCACTCTGCAACAAACTCAAAATCCCTCTCGATGATGATGCACCTAAAAAGACTGAAGGAGAAACTTCTTCCCATTCCTTTCAACCACATCACTTTGAAAGGGACATATGCCTTCCGCGGGTGGATGTAACTAAATTTGATGGCTCAGACCCCACTGGTTGGGTCACACAAATGGAACATTATTTCTCTCTCTACAACATTACAGATGACTTGGCCAAACTCTGGTATGGTGTTCTCCATCTCGATCAAGAACGTTGGCAATGGTGGCAATGGAGAAAAAATTCCTGTCAAGGATATATTGCTTGGACCCAATTTGTTGCTGAGCTTTATGAACGCTTTGACACTGACACCAACCATTTGGGCCTTATACCATTACTAATTACTATATATAACCTTATAAAACATTTGATACTTAAAAATTTTAATTGAATACTTAAAACAATCACTATTACTAAAAAGTTATTGCAAGTGATATGGTTTTTCTTCATTAAAAATGATGATAAACTAACTTGCATTTGTTGATAATAACCCATAATAATTATACCATTACTAATTACTATATATATAACCTTATAAAACATTTGATACTTATATATCACTATTACTAAAAAATTATTGCAAGTGATATGGTTTTTCTTCATTAAAAATGATGATAAACTAACTTGCTTTATGAACGCTTTGACACTAACACCAACCATTTGGGCTTTGACACTGACACTGACAAAATTGAAGCAATCAGGCACATTCGAAGACTTCATAGCTGCATTTGAGCATCTGGCTTTTCGAACAGAGGGCATGACTGATGCCTTCTTTCACGAGTTCTTTATCAGTGACCTCAAGGAGGAGGTTAGGGCCCATGTCCTCATGGCTCGACCTACGACTTGGGTGGAGGCTACCAAAAAATCCAAAGAAGCACAACAAATTGTTTCCTCTCAAAACCGTAAGCCTTCCTTTTTCCCGTGCCCTAAACCAGTAAACCCCACTACTCCCTCTACTCCCTTAAAAATCCAAAAATTGACCAGGGATGAAATGGCTAAAAGACAACTCAAAGGCCTTTGTTATAACTATGATGACAAATATTTCCCAGGCCACAAATGTAAGGAACAAAATCTCTTTATGGCCATCTCTGAGGATATTCAAGAAGATGATGATGACACTTCCCCTGTTCCTGAGTCACCAAAAACTTCTGAAATAAACCCTCCTTTTGACCCTCCTGTAGAAGAACCCATCATTTCCCTCAATGATCTCACCGGCTTCTCTGCCCCCCAAACCCTCAAGCTAATAGGTTATATCAAGCACCAAAAGGTCATCATCTTGGTTGATAGTGGCAGCACCCACAACTTTATTCATCACCGCATCGCCCAAGAAACCCACTGCTATATCCATGCTGTTAATAATTTCCAAATCATGATTGCTAATGGTGGCTCTATGAAATGTGGAGGGCGCTGTGAAAATGTGCATCTCCAAATAGGTGACTACAACCTCAAATCCCATATGTTTGATATTGACATGGGAGGTTGTGACATTGTGTTGGGTGCCGAATGGCTCAGAACCTTGGGTCCCATTCTCATGGACTTTCAAAACTTAACCATGCAATTTGATCAGGGTGGCCACAAACATAAATTTCAAGGCATCACTGCGGGTTCTCCTAAAATCATCAGTTCTCATCGCATGGAGAAATTTCTCAAAAAAGGTCATTCGGGTGTCATAGCCCAACTCCATGCCATTCAAGCCACCGAGATCCCACCCGTGCCCCAAGACCTCCAAGCCCTCTTGCCTAAACATCAAATAGTATTCTCCACTCCCCAAGGACTCCCCCCTTCCCATGGTGTCCATGATCATTCCATTCCCCTTGTCCCAGGAAGCCTTCCCCCCAGCATACATCCATATCACCACCCCTTTGCCCAGAAGAATGAAATTGAAAAAATGGTCCAGGAACTCCTTACTGCCGGAGTCATCCGTCCTAGTACGATTCCTCACTCCTCTCTGGTCGTCATGGTACTAAAGAAAGAAGGTTCTTGGCGCATGTGTCCTGACTTCCGTGCTCTCAATAAACTCACCATCAAAGACAAATTTCCCATTCCGGTCATTGATGACCTCCTGGATGAACTGAGTGGTGCCCAATTCTTCACCAAAATTGATCTTCACTCGGGCTATCACCAGATCTTCCGACATTCCTAAGATGAACTTTTGCACTCATGAGGGCCACTACGAGTTTTTGGTCATGCCCTTTGGGTTGTGTAACGCCCCCTCCACCTTTCAGAGCCTCATGAACCATGTCTTTCGTCCTTTTCTTCGTTATTTTGTCCTAGTTTTCTTTGATGATATCTTCATATATAGCAAGACATGGAAAGACCATCTGACTCATGTGGATCAAGTTCTCAGCCTACTCGCTCAGCACCATATTTTCCTCAAACAGTCCAAATGTGCTTTTGGTGCATCCGAAGTAGAATACTTGGGTCATCTAGTGGGCAAGGATGGCGTCAGGGTGGACCCAAAAAAGATTGAAGCTATGCAAGATTGGCCGCACCCTAAGACTCTCAAAAGATTNCTCTCCTTAAAAAGAACTCTTTCACTTGGACCCCCGCAGCTGCTCAAGATTTTCAAACTTTGAAGATGGCCATGTGAACCACTCTGGTTCTGGCTCTCCCCGACTTCACAAAGACATTTGTGTTGGAATGCAATGCATCAAGAAAAGGCATTGGTGTTGTCCTTATGCAAGCGGGTCGACCTTTGGCCTTTATGAGCAAACAACTGTTTGAAAAGAATCTGGGCAAACCTATTTATGAAAAAGAAATGTTGGTGATTCTGCATGCAATTGAATTATGGCGTCCTTATCTCTTGGGGCAACGATTCCCAATTAAGACAGACCATCAAAGCCTCAAATACTTTATGGAACAACACATTTTCTCACAGGAGCAACAAAAATGGGTCACTAAGCTCTTTGGCTATGATTATGAGATAATGTACAAGAAGGGCAAAGACAATGTAGTGGCAGATGCACTGTCCAGGAAATATGAAGACGAAGGATCCCTTTTTTCTCTTTCCTTCACTGTACCTGATTGGCTGCAAGCTGTGCACCAGGAATGGCTGCAAGACCCCAAAAGCTCGCATCTATTTCAGCAACTGTACAACAAGGCGCAGGCTCCCCCAGGGTACTCTTCGCTTCAGGATGAGCTTCGATACAAAGGTCGCTTGTATTTAAGTAAACAATCCAAGCTCAAATCCACGGTACTCTCTGAGCTTCATGCTACACCCATAGTGGGGCACTCAGGGTTCACCAAAACATATGACAGAGTTAAACGTTCTTTTTTCTGGGATGGTATGAAACAGGACATCCATAAGTTTGTGGCTGAATGTGAGGTATGCCAACGCAACAAGGGAGAAACAGTCAAATCTCCAGGCACACTTC
>JASDQU010101138.1:337066-368950 GCA_032191745.1 Picea mariana | reverse complement strand
GGATGTAATAAAGGTCAATATTAATAAGACCTTTCAATAAAATAGAATAAGGCGGATGTAAGAAGACCTAATAGAAGCTTTCGCTTCTAGAAGGATCTTCCTCTAGATGCTTCTTTTTAGTATAAATAGGAGTCAAGGGTATGAGAACCCTAGCTTGGATATTATTGTAACAGAGTGCTTCTCGATTGGAGGTTTCCCCCTCGAAGAGGCCTGTGAACATTGCTATCTGATTCAAAGTGCTATTTATGTTGCTATTTCATATATCATTTATGTGTATTGTGAAGATTATGTTGGATATTTTACTGTTATTCTATCATTTCTAGCATTTCGTTTCTGTTCTGCATATTTTATATATCTGGTATCTTGCACATACCTTCAAACACTTCCAAGTGTTGAAATCCCTTCAACTCTGCACACACCCTTTAGAAACAATCTCTCAATACTTCACTCAGGTTCGCAACTCTGAGACTTTACTCGGCCTGCACAATCCTTACACGACTCCTGTGCCTAGCTACACTTCTGAGAGAATGAGAACAAAAGCTATGTTATCTGGGCTTCTAGAGACAAACCTCTGAACCGTTTGTCAACGCACTCCTTGCGGACAATTCAACTACACTCCTTGCACAAACTCTTGCTCAGATAGAGAAACAATTGAAACTCATTTCCCTTACTCTCTCTCTTTTAGATTTCAAACATTCAACAAGAAATCATTCATACATAGCATAAAAGAAATTGCATGATAGAAAGAGTAAAACCATGAACATACCATTTAGCATACACATACAAGAAACAAATACAACACCATGAATCTGAATTAAGACTTCTTCTATTAACTGAAATCTCTGTACATGGGTGTTTTTCAAACATAGTTTCTCTGTTATAGCTCTGTATGCTCTTCTCCCTTGGTAATGTTCTTCAATACTATACAATAATACAATGAGGGTGTCTATATCTCATTTCCCTCTTTCCTTCTAAACTGTCTAATCTACACATTAATTTCTATCTACTTGCATTAATTATCATAAATGCCTTCTACCTACTAAGGATGAGAGTGGATCGCTCAAGGTCTGTTTACATTTTACAAGTGTGCCTCCACTTGATGGCTTCATTAATGCTTCAAAACATTTTCAAAATTTGTGCTGGGCACTTTTCCAGCTGTCTTTTTGTCTCCGCGCTGGCTCGCTTGAGATGCTCTTGCATCATACTCCCTTGTTTGAAAATATTCATGGGCTCCTATCCATGAACTCGTGTACGGTGTGTCCGTGCCTCTGGATCTCTGTTTTTTTCTCCCAGCCGGCATCTTAAACTGGATGGCCCTTCCACTTGACCAAATATTCAAAGTTTTGATTTTTCTTGGTCTTCTTGCTAACCCTTTTTGTCAAATATGTGCTCCATCTGCGGATTTTCTGCAACTGGCATCTGTTTTATCCATTGGACCTCTGACTGTTCATTTCCTGCTCCTACTTCCTCAGCTTTATATGTGTACAAATATGAGATATTGAATATTGAAGAAATTATGATCCCATCGGGTAATTCAATCTCGTAAGCATTCACCCCAAATATCTTCAAGACCTTACATGGTCCGATTTTCTTCATTTCCAGTTTATTATAAGTTCCTCTTGGGAATCTTTCCTTTATCAAATGTGCCAGAATCAAATCACCAACCTCAAATTGAAGTTGTCTCCTATGTTGACATAATCTGTGCTTATATTCTTGGCTCGAATTCTGCAATCGCTCCTTCACATGGCTGTGAAGTTCCTTCATCGCTTCTACGAAATCTTCTGCACTAGCGTTGCTAGTCGTAGTCGGTTCTGAATCTCTCAGCTCATAAATTCCTCTCGTTTGTATGCCATAGACAATATGAAATGGACTCTACCCCATGCTTCTATTAACTGAGTCATTATAAGAAAATTATTCCTGTGGTAATATGTTTCCCCACTGGCTGTGGTGTTCTGTCACCAGGCTTCTCAGTAAGTCTCCCAGACTTCTATTCACCACTTCTTTCTGTCCATCCGTCTGAGAATGATAAGCTGAAATAAATGATAAGGTAGTTCCCAGCTTCTTCCATAAGGTCCTCCAAAAGTGTCCTACGAACTTATTGTCTTGATCCGAAACTATGCTTCGTGGAAAGCCGTGAAGTCAAATGACTTCTTTGAAAAACAGATTCGCAATGTGAGTTGTGTCACTGATTTTTTGACATGGAATGAAGTGTGTCATCTTAGAAAATATATCCACCACCACAAAGATTGTGTCAAAACCTCTTTGTGTTCTTGGCAAACCCAATATGAAATCCATGTTGACTGCATCCCACGGCCTCTCAGGTATGGGCAATGGTTGATAAAACCTTGCATTCTGTTTCTTTCCCTTTGAATGCTGGCAAATTTTGCATCTGTCCATGAATATTTTGATGTCTTCTTGCATTCCTGGCCAAAAATATGACTCATTCAACTTCACGAATGTCTTGTCCTAACCAAAGTGTCCTGCCAATCCTCCACTGTGTTTCTCCTTCATCAAATTCTCCCTCATGGAGCATTTCGAATTACAAAGTTGATTACCTTTAAACAATAATCCTTCCTGGATCATGTATTCTGTCCATTGGCTTCCATCTCTAAGAATTCGATTCTTAGCTGCTTCATACACCTCCTTAAAATCTGGATCATCCCTATACATGTCTCTGAGATCATCAAAACCAAATGTTTTGACTTTGAACTCTTGCAATAGAAAACACTTCCTACTCAGAGCATCAACAACTTTGTTAGCAGTACCAGAAATATGTTTAATCACAAAAGTAAATTTTTTCATATATTCAACCCATTTAACATGTATTTGATTCAACTTTTCCTGTTGAGTCACAAACTGCAATGCATGATTGTCACTGTATAAGACAAACTCCTTCGGGATCAAGTAATGTCTCCATTTCTTTAATGCCTGAATGATAACATAAAACTCCTTATCATAAGTGGAGTATTTCACTTTTGCTTAATTCATATTCTCGATGATGTATGCTATCGACCTGTCTTCTTAACTCAAGACTGCCCCTATTGCAAATCCACTTGCATCGCATTTCACCTGAAATGTCTTTTGGAAATCAGGCAACACCAGAATGGGTTGTTCCGTGATCTTCCTCTTCAACAAATTAAAACTTTTCTCAGCCTCTTCTGTCCAGTGAAAATATTTGTGTCTTTTCTTCACTATATCCATCATTGATGCACTAATTCCACTGAAATTTATAATGAACTTTTGGTAGAAACTAGCCAATCTGTGAAAACTTCTCACCTTAAATATACTCTTCGGTGATGGCCAATTCTTGATTACCTCCACTTTATCTGGATCCATCCTTAATTTATCTTCAGAAATAACAAAACCCAAATAAATGAGCTCTATCTTCATGAATGAGGATTTGTTCATGTTTATCAACAGCTTCTCCTGCTGTAATTTCTGCATGACTATAGCCAAATGTTTCAGGTGCTCTGCCACTGTTTTACTGAAAATCAGTATGTCATCCAGATAGACGATGACAATTTTTTCGATGAACTCCCTTAGGGCTTCGTTCATCAACCTCATGAAGGTAATCAGTGCATTTGTTAAGACAAATGTAATAACAAGACATTCATACAACCCTTCATTGGTTTTTAATGTTGTCTTCCACTCGTCACATTCTCTCATAAGGATTTGATGATAACCGCTCTTCAAATCAATCTTTGAAAATAATTTTTCTACACTCAAGCGATCCATTAGATCATTCATCCTTGGTATTGGAAATCTATACCTGATGGTTATATTTTTGATCGCCCTCTAGTTAAAACACATCCTCCAGCCTTCATCTTTCTTCGGATTGAGTACAGTCGGAACAACACACGGACTCAATATTTCTCTGACCAATACTTTTTCCAACAAATCCTCGACTTGTCTTTTAACTTCTTCATTCTCTTGCGACATCAATTTGTACGTGGATTTGTTTGGCAAACTAGCTCCTGGTATGAGATCAATATGATGACTCACACTTCTAATCGGTGGCAACGAATGAGGTAGTTCATCCACTACTATGTTAGTGAACTCTTCCAGTAGTTCTTGAACCTCTTCTGGTAAATCATCCACTCTTGTGCTAGTTAAAACAATCTTTGGTTTCCTGACCGCAATGAATTGTGTATCCTCCTTCTTCTTAACCTCTGTAAGAATTTCCTTCCCACTCATGAGAAGTATAGTGTTGCTTACTTCAGGTTTCACTTCTTTATCCTTTATTGGAAGCAACATGTGAGTTCTCCCATTCTTCTCTAGGGTGTATGTGTTCATTCTCCCATCATGAATCACATTCCTATCATATTGCCATGGTCCACCCAGTAATAGATGACAAACATCCATGGGAATAACATCACAAAGTATCTTATCATTATGTCCTCCTATCTTAAATTCAACTAAACACTATTTAGTGATAGTTACCTGATGTCATTTTTGTAGCCATGAAACTCTGTATGGGCTTGGATGATCAATCGTCCCCAGCTCTAGTTTTTCTACCATCTCTCTAGAAACGAGATTGTCTGTGCTACCACTGTCCAAAATGACCTTGCATACCCTATCCTTGGTTTTGAAAGCAGTCCGAAAAAGTCTATTTCTTTGGACTGAACTCTCCACCTCCTTCTCTGGTGTCAAAAGAGATTTTTGCATCATCAACAATCTTCCACCTTCAGCATCTTCTGCCTCAATATTATGCCTCTGTGCTTCGACGATGTGAGTCTCTCCACTCTCTTTCCTTTTATCTAGAAACTCGTAAGACTTGTGCCCATTCTTTCCACATGTGAAGCATGTTATTACTCCACCTCTTCCTCTTCCTCTACCTGTGGTACAAGGAAAAATATTATTATCAACATAATCTCCTCTTTGTTCGGTATGATGCCTTCTTTGTTCAGCATATTTCCCTCACTGTGAGCTTCCACCTCTCTCAGTTCGAGTCTGAGGTTTCTGATTTTTATCCTGGGAAACTAATTTTCCTTTGGGCTGACTTCTGCCTCAGCCTCTTTGACCCTACTTTCAGCTCAGCTTCTCTTCTGCCTTTAGAGCCATCTGATAAGCATCTTCCACTGTTCATATGGTCATCATGCTCATCTCATCCTGAATGTCATATCTCAGGCCATTCATGTATCTGGAAAAATTTTCATCATCTCTTTCCCGATGACCTACCCTGATGTTCAACCTATAGAATTCTTCATTATATTCTTTCACCGTCATCATCTTCTGTCTCAACTTTTGCATCCTTCGAAACAGAGTAATTTGATAATCTCTAGGGATGAATTTTGCCTTCATCTTTATGATCACTCTGTCCCAACTCTTGATCTTCTGCTTGCCTTTGCAGCGTCTGTCAACTTGTAGTTCATCCCACCACAATGATGTATGTCCCTTTAATCTTGTGATAGCATGTTTGACCTTCTTGTCCTCTTCGACATCTTCATAGTCAAAGTATGTGTCTAGGGCTCTAATTCAGTCTAGAAGCTCCTCTGCATCTAGATTTCCCTCATAAAATGGAATGTCCATTTTCTCTCTTGCACCCATTCTTGCAATAGCACTAATCAGACATTCGTTTGCTACATCTTTGGCTACAACTTCTTCCCCTTCATGTTCAGCCTCAATTTAACTTTCAAAATCACTAAGATCTCTAGCACCGAATGTATGCCTCTGTGCTGTCTCCATGTCTTCAAGTCTGGTGCATAGGTCATGCATATCTCTCCATGGTTGGATCAAGCATCTGCCTACCCCATCTTCTCGGTATTTCCCTCTCCTCTGGTGGATCGGGTGTTTTCATGTCCCTTCTCCTTGGTGGCATGGTGAATTCATCTTTTCCCTGCTACAGAAAGAAAAGAACCTTTCTGAGCTCTGATACCAAATGATGTACGCGCTTCCCTCCTCAACCCGTAGGTCGAAAGGTCCATGCACACAGAATGTTTTCTCTTCCACTGGCCCGAAGAGCTCCAGGAAATGGCTCTCCTATTTCCCTTTTGGGTAAGATGCACCCACAGAAAAACATCGTGGAATCTCCCTTCGCGCTTCAGGAGATCGGACTTCATGATTCTGTGAATCCTATGGTCAAGCATCTTATCTCTTATTCTATGAAACTTGAAAACAATCAACTCTTTTCCCTTTCTCTCTCTATTTCAAATTTCTCCTTATCGCGATTTTGGGGCCTGCGATGTCAAGCAACTCGTTCCCTCTATTCCCAAAACCCGATTTACTAAAACTCCGATGCGCTCACAAGGTTGAACTTTCAAGAACCCTTCATTATGTTGGGACTTCGGACTTCACAATTTCATGAGTCTTAATGAAAATATTTCGGGACTTCACCCCATGAAACCCCGAAATGGAAATCCACGGGTAGTTCCAACGACTCTTGTAGGCTTGAATCTATGGCTTTGCCTCTCCTGAGCTTGAAACCTTTGGGAATACTCACCATAACTCCCCTGCTCCTCCATGAGATCTGATGATGCATGGGACTTCGCAAATTCTCCACAGAGAATTCCAGCCATCCATCTCTTCCCGTCACAAGGAATTTCTACATATTTTTACCAAGTGCTCTTACCATGGTACTTAACTATTTGCAACACAAGCTTGTGACGCCTTCTCACTGTTCCAATGCACAAGATTCCTATGCTTTCTTCGGAAACTGTGGAGACTCTATCCCTTCTGGGATTTCTCCAACTCTGATTCTTGAAAAAGACTCCTGCACGCACTCCTTGTAGCAGACCTTCAAATACTTCCAAGTGTTGAACTCCCTTCGACTCTGCACACACCCTGCAATAGTAGTCTCTCAATACTTCGCTCAGTTTCGCAACTTTGAGACTTTACTCGACCTGCGCACTCCTTGCATGGCTCCTGTGCCTAGCTACACTTCTGAGAGAATGAGAACAAAAGCTATCTTATCTGAGCTTCTAGAGAAAAACCTCTGAACCCTTTGTCAACTCACTCCTTGTGGACAATTCAATTGCACTCCTTGCAAGAACTCTTTCTCAAATAAAGAAACAATCGAAACTTATTTCCCTTACTCTCTCTCTCTCAGATTTCAAACATTCAACAAGAAATCATTCATACATAGCATAAAAGCAATTGCATGACAGAAAGAGTAAAACCATGAACATACCATTTAGCATACACATAAAAGAAACAAATACAATGCCATGAATCTGAATTAAGACTTCTTCTATTAACTCAAATCTCTGTTCATGGGTGTTTTTCAAACATAGTTTCTTTGTAATAGTTGTGTATGCTCTTTTCCCTTGGTAATGTTCTTCACTACTATACAATAATAAATGAGGGTGTCTATATCCCATATCCCTCTTTCCTTCTAAACTGTCTAATATACACATTAATTTCTATCTACTTGCATTAACTATCATAAATGCCTTCTACCTACTAGAGACGAGAGTGGATCGCTCAAGGTCCATTTACATTTTATAAGTGTGCCTCCACTTGATGGCTTCATTAATGTTTCAATACATTTTCAAAATTTTCACTAGGCACTTTTCCAGCTGTCTTTTTGTCTTTGTGCTAGCTCGTTTGAGATGCTCCTGCATCATACTCCCTTGTTTGAAAATTTTCATGGGCTCCTGTCCATGAGCTCGCGTACGGTGTGTCTGCACCTCTGGATCTCTATTTTGTTCTCCCAACTAGCATCTTCAACTGGATGGCCCTTCCACTTGACCAAATATTCAAAGTATTGCTTTTGCCTGGTCTTCTTGCTAACCCTTTTTGTCCAGTATGCACTCCATGTGTGGCTTTTCTGTAAATGGAATCTGTTTTATCCACTGGACGTCTGACTGTTCATTTCCTGCTCCTACTTCCTTATCTTTATATGGGTACAAATATGAGATATTGAATATCGGAGAAATTCCAATCCCATTGGGTAATTCAATATCGTAAGCATTCACCCCAAATTTCTTCAAGACCTTACATGGTCCTATTTTCTTCATTTTTAGTTTATTATAAGTTCCTCTTGGGAATATTTCCTTTCTCAAATGTGCCAGAATAAAATCACCAACCTCAAATTGAAGTTTTCTCCTATGTTGATTTGCTCTACGCTTATATTCCTGGCTCGAATTTTTCAATCGCTCCTTCACCTGGCTGTGAATTTCCTTCATCGCTTTTGCGAAATCTTGTGCACTGGAGGTGCTAGTCATAGACGGCTCTGAATCTCTTAGCTTAGAAATTCCTCTTAGTTGTATGCCATAGACAATCTGAAATGGACTCTACCCCGTGCTTCTATTAACTGAGTCATTATAAGCAAATTCCACCTGTGGTAATATGTTCTCCCACTGGCTGTGGTGTTCTGTCACCAAGCTTCTCAGTAATTCTCCGAGACTTATATTCACCACTTCTATCTATCCATCGGTCTAAAGATGATAAGATGAACTAAATGGTAAGTTAGTTCCGAGATTCTTCCATAAGTTCCTCTAAAAGTGTCCTATGAACTTAGTGTCTTGATCCGAAACCATGCTTCATGGCAAGCCATGAATTCGAATGACTTCCTTGAAAAACAGATTCGAAATGTGAGTTGTGTCACTAGTTTTCTGACATGGAATGAAGTGTGCCATCTTGGAAAATCTATCCACCACCACAAATATTATGTCAAAAACTCTTTGTGTTCTTGGCAAACACAATATGAAATCCATGCTGACTGCATCCCATGGCCTCTCAGGTATGGGCAATGGTTGATAAAACCCTGCGTTCTATTTCTTTCCCTTTGAATGTTGGCAAATTCTGCATCTGTCCACAAATATGTTGACGTCTGCTCGCATTCCCAGCCAAAAATATGACTCATTCAACTTCACAAACGTCTTTTCGTGACCAAAGTGTCCTACCAATCCTCCACTAAGTTTCTCCTTCAACAAATTCTCCCTCATGGAGCATTTTGGAATACAAGGTTGAATACCTCCAAACAGTAATCCTTCCTGGATCATGTATTCTATCCATTGGATTCCATCTCTGAGAATTGGATTCTCAGCTGCTTCATACACATCCTTAAAATCTGGATCATCCCTTTACATGTCCCTGAGATCATCAAAACCCAATGTTTTGACTTTGAACTCCTGCAATAGCAAACACTTCTTACTCAGAGCATCAACAACTTTGTTAGCAATACCAGAAATATGTTTAATCACAAAAGTAAAGTTCTACATATATTCAACCCATTTAACATGTCTTTGATTCAACTTTTCTTGTTGAGTCACAAACTGCAATGCATGATTATCACTATATAAGACAAACTCCTTCGGGATCATGTAATGTCTCCATTTCTTTAATTCCTAAATGATAGCATAAAACTCCTTATCATAAGTGGAGTATTTCACTTTCGCTTCATTCATCTTCTCACTGAAGTATGCTATTGGCATGTCTTCCTGACTCAACACTGCCCCTATTGCAAATCCACTTGCATTGCATTTCACCTGAAATTTCTTTTGGAAATTAGGCAACACTAGAATGGATTGTTCCGTGATCTTCCTCTTCAACAAATTAAAAATTTTCTTAGCCTCTTCTATCCAGTGAAAATATTTGTGTCTTTTCTTCACTGTATCCATCATTGATGCACTAATTCCACTAAAATTTCTAATGAACTTTCGGTAGAAACTAGCCAATCCGTGAAAACTTCTCACCTCAAATATACTCTTTGGTGATGGCCAATTCTTGATTACCTCCACTTTATCTAGATCCATCCTCAATTTATCTACAGAAATAACAAAACCCAAATAAATGAGCTCTGTCTTCATGAATGAATATTTCTTCATGTTTATCAACAACTTCTCCTTATGTAATTTCTACATGACTGTAGCCAAATGTTTCAGGTGCTCTACCACTGTTTTACTGAAAAACAGTATGTCATCCAGATACATGATGAAAAATTTTTCGATGAACTCCCTTAGGACTTCGTTCATCAACCTCATGAAGGTACTCGGTGAATTTGTTAAGCCAAATGGTATAACAAGCCATTTATACAACCCTTCATTGGCTTTTAATGTTGTCTTCCACTTGTCACCTTCTCTCATGAGGATTTGATGATAACCACTCTTCAAATCAATCTTTGAAAATAATTTTTCTCCACTCAAGCAATCCATTAGATCATCCATCCTTGGAAATGGAAATCTATACCTGATGGTTATCTTTTTTATCTCCCTCGATTCAATACACATCCTCCAATCTCCATCTTTCTTTGGACTGAGTACTGTCGGAACAACACACAGACTCAATCTTTTTCTGACCAATCCTTTGTCCAACAAATCTTGGACTTGTCTTTTAACTTTTTCATTCTCCTGCGGTGTCAATCTGTACATGGATTTGTTTGGAAAACTTGCTCCTGGTATGAGATCAATATGATGACTCACACTTTTAATCAGTGGCAACGAACGAGGTAGTTCATCCACTACTATGTCAGCGAACTCTTCTAGTAGTTCCTAAACCTCTTCTGGTAAATCATCCACTCTTGTGTTGGTTAAAAAAATCTTTGTCTTCCTAACCACAATGAATTGTGTATCCTCCTTCTTCTTAACTTCTGTAAGAAGTTCCTTCCCACTCATGAGAAGTACAATATTGCTTACTTTAGATTTCACTTCTTTATCCTTTATGGGAAGCAACATGGGAGTTCTCCCATTATTCTCTAGGGTGTATGTGGTCATTCTCCCATCATGAATCACATTCCTGTCATATTTCCACAGTCTACCCAATAATAGATAAAAAACATCCATGGGAATAACATAACAAAGTATCTTATCATTATATCCTCCTATCTTAACTTCAACTAAACACTGTTTAGTGACAGTTACCTGATGTCCTTTTTGTAGCCACGAAACTCTGTGTGGGCTTGGATGATCAATTGTCTCCACCTCTAGTTTTTCTACCATCTCTGTAGAAATGAGATTGTTTGTGCTACCACTATCCACAATGCCCTTGCATACCCTGTCCTTGGTTTTGCAAGAAGTCCGAAAAAGTCTTTTTCTTTGGACTAAACTCTCCACCTCCTTCTCTGGTGTCAAAAGCGCTTTTTGCATCATCAACGATCTTCCACCTTCAGCATATTCTACCTCAATATTCTTCCTCTGTGCTTCGGCGATGTGAGTCTCTCTGTTAGAACCCTATATAATAGGGGATCAATATTCTGAATCTTAGTTATTTATTTTCAGGCATATGTGTTCGCTCACAACGCATGGTGAAGGCGGCGTAAAGCGCCCGACACTGACCAAGCATACAATGAGTACCTGCGCACAAAGTTCAAAGCAAGTTCTGGTGAATTTTTGGAAAAAATTTGTGAAGTGGTTTGAATGAAAAAATTTTTACTCTTGTGGGTCAAATGTAAGGTTGGGTTCTATAAATTATTTTTGGTGAAATGAGCAAAAATTTTCCCCTCGGCCTTTGTGCAGAGTTTTGTTAGGTTTATCAAAATATAACTATTTTGACAAAAAATTTGGCAAAAGGTATATTGGCCTCAGGCCAACCTCCTAATGCTCGACACCAAGGGATAAGCATAGTTCAATAAACCAACAACAAACACACAAAGCAGCACCAGCGCAAACACCAGACCTCAATGCCCAAGCCTCGGGCTCGGTCTCACCTCATCGAATGCATATTGCAAACACGCCAATATATAAAGGTTTTAAAATCCCTTCTCCACACGAATGTGGGATATTGCGCAGATAATAAAAATATATATATATATATATATATATATATATATATAAACACAGTGTTTAAAACCCTATGACAGGTGTTGAACCAACAACGTTTAAAACCCTCTGCCAGGTGTTTGAAACCGGTTTCAAGGTGTCAATTGCATCTCCATGCAACCTGTCAACAACAACACAATACACAAGACATGAGTCCAGCTGAGATTGCTATCGAAGAGGCAACAAGGGAACAAAAGGAACTTCCTGAAATAATATCTCTTGATGAATATATAGGTCCAGGAGAACAAACATTGGTAAGCATCGTGGGAGGAAGCCAAAAATACACTATGATGAGAGAATGTATCGGTGTGAATGCTTGGAGCCTGTGTGGCCATATCGCATTTATTGTCTCTCTTGTCATCATACATTTCTTTCTATTTCAGAGTTTCAGACACATAATAAGGGAAAATGTGCATTGAACAGAGCTTCAGTTCTGGAGGAAGCTACAGAGAATAATGATGTAGCTCCAAAGGTGAAGAGGTGGAAACGTTAAAGTGGTTACTCACAGGCAGATCGTGTCTTTGAGAATATGGAGACTGCCTCATAGACTCCTCCAAAGAAAAGTGGAAAGTCATCACTTCTCTCTTCAAACTCTGGTAAATGTAAAAAAGAAAAAGGCCACAAGCAGTCCATATGATTTGACAGAGATATGTAAGAAATTTATAGTTCCATGTTCAAATAAAGATTTAGTGTTTGAAATAGGCTTGATTGCCTCTAATGGTATAGCAAAATTTGTCTCAGCACCATCCTATTCACCTTTGCTTGATCCAAGTCTCATGATCTGCCTTTCCAAACAAGGTGGAGGTGGCTTAGACCTCTCAGCACCCAACCATTCTACTTCTGATGTTGTATTAGTACAGAGCAGACTAACATCCATGCTCCTTTGGGTACTTTGCATACAGTGGTCAAATCATGCCTTCCCTCTTCACATTTGGCTGTCTTAGGTGAAAACATGAATGGAAAAATGCATCAAATGGATACAAATCTAGAGCCTGGCTCTAAGGTGGACAATGGGAGAAACTCAGCCATCTTATTGAGGAACACAACAACCAACTTTCAAATATTTGCAAAGCTCATTGTTCCTGAAGCTTCCATGAAGCCATTATTAAGAAGGATGTTTCCAATTTTAAGAATACTTAAGATCAATTTGCTTGATATGGATGCTTCTTTATCTGAACAAATCCTAGAGCCATCAAAATCTTGTTTGTCAAAAAGACGTGCTTGGTGTGCATTTCTGAAGTTTGCAAAATCAATATTTGAGATGGTTGAAGCCACAATAATTTTGGAACAAATGATCAAGACTGATTGCTTGAGAAAACTATGGTGGTATTGGTCCTCATACTCAACAACAGTTAAGGTATCGACAATATCTGTTCTAGAATTAAGGATCTATGCCCTTGATGCAACTATTACGTATAGGAAGTCATCAATTACTTCTGAACCAGCAGACACTCCAAAGTTGAGCAAGCCTAGCAAGAAAAAGAAGGACGAGGATGGATAGCAATCGGGGTATTGGATGATATGTATTATATTTTCCTAAAGGGCAGGCCGAGTAGAAGAATGTTCTGGGGTGTACCTTATTATTTTTTTTCTCTTGTTCTAATTTTTCTCGACTGGAGTCCAATTGCAGGTTGTTCAGATGATCAAATCCCACAAACATTCTGTAGCATTGAATGAATCTGAGAAAGCAGAGAGATCATTGTTTGAATCATCGTTCAAATGTAACTGGAAATCAAAGGGCATGTGGCAATTTTAATTTCATGAATTACAAATGGAATGAATCCCAGTTTTCAGGCGTAGATCAAATCAAATGGTAGACAGAGATTTCATCTACAATGAAGTGGCAGAGTATCCATATTTCGAGGAGTTCATTTATAGTAAACACCTGGCAGTTAGAACACAGGTGGCAAAGCATTCATGTATAAGAATATTCGACTCCAACCAGTTTCCAACAACCTCCAACATGTTCCAGATGTCGAGCAGCAGATATCAAATTCAGTTTTCAGTTATTTTGTTGTCTTGTTTATGTGCCAATCTGTGTAACTGTTTACTATTTTTAGAGGCAGAGCCCGAATCTTTGAAGGATGGGAGGGATTTTTTATTATATATTCACATGTAAAAAACATAGAGAGGGTTTGACTGGGACTAGATGTGAGGAGGTTCAATCTGTGTGAGTGTGTTTTCAGTAGTAAATGTCTTTCTGATTAGTTGAACCTGTGTGAGAGGTTTAGACCAGAACTTGTAATTTTCTTTGCTGGATGAGTGCTCTATTTTAGCCAGAGGATGTCTCTGTTATTTTTAATGATCTATCAGTGATGGTCCTGTTTCTTTTACAGGATTCTTGTGTGGTGATATTGGTGGAGTTTCTTCTTTGTTAATGTATTTCCTGTCTTCTTCACAATTTGTTTTTAGTTCTTATTATCAAAAGGAGAGTAGTAGGAGCAAAATTTATCAGCAGATACTCTGTTTCTCAGCTTCTGATAATCTTTATGTTGATCTTCTAAAAGGCTAGTTTAGGAATTCTTAGCTGCTCCTTTGCCTGTCTTTTTCCTCACCTATTCCTTCCTCAAACCAACGCCATCAACACTTAATTCGATCCAATATTGCTGCTACCTTGCCCTGTGAAAGAGCTTTGTCCATATCTGAGATTGAATCACATTGTTTAAAGCGTAGACCCCATTTGCCCAATGGCCCTCCTTGCTGTCCCAAACTGACCATTTAAAAACCAAAACCAAAACCCTATACTTTTATAGCTAGCCTAAAACCCATCCCTTAAAAACAAAGTTAAATCTAAAAGAGAGATCCCTCTCTGAGTCTTAGAGGGATATATCCAAGACTCGAAGCAGTTCGAGGTTACCTCTGTGTTTGCCTCAGCAACCTTAGGAAAAATTACAGAGTGCTAACACTCTCCACTCTCTTTTTTTTTATCTGGACACTCGTCAGACTTGTGCCCATTCTTTCCACATGTGAAGCATGTTATTACTCCACATCCTCCTCTTCCTCTACCTCTGGTACGAGGAAAAATATAATTATCAGCATAATCTCCTCTCTGTTCAGTATGTTGCCTCCTCTGTTCATCATATTTCCCTCACTGTGAGCTTCGACCTCTCTCAGTTCGAGTCTCAGGTTTCTAATTTTTATCCTGGGTAACTGATTTTCTTTTGGATTGACTTTTGCCTCAGCCTCTTTGACCCTGCTTTTGGCTTAGCTTCTCTTCCTCCTTTAGAGCCATATGATAAGCATATTCCACCGCTCGGATGGTCATCATGCTCATCTCATCCTGAATGTCATATCTCAAGCCATTCATGTATCTGGAAACTTTTTCATCATCACTTTCTCGATGACCTACCCTGATGTTCAGCCTGTAGAATTCTTCAGTATATTATTTTACTATCATCAGCTTCTGTCTCAAGTTATGCATCCTTCGAAACAGAGTAATTTGATAATATCAAGGGATGAATTTCACCTTCATCTTCACGATCATTCTGTCCCAACTCTTGATCTTTTTCTTGCCTTTGCAGCGTCTATCAGCTTGTAGTTCATCCCACCACAATGCTGCATGTCCCTTTAATATCGTGACAACATGCTTGACCTTCTTGTCCTCTTTGACATATTCATAGTCAAACTTTGTGTCCAAGGCTCTAATCTAGTCTAGAAGCTCCTCTACATCTAGATTTCCCTCATAAACTAGAATGCCCATTTTCTCTCTTGCACCCATTCTTGCAATAGCCCTAATCAGGCATTTGTTTGTTACATCTTCGGCTGCAACTTCTTCCCATCCATGTTCAACCTCAATTTCACTTTCGGAATCACTAAGATCCCCAGCACCGACTGTACGACTCTGTGCTGTCTCCATGTCTTCAAGTCTGGTGTGTAAGTCACACATCTCTCTCTCCATGGCTGGATCAGGCATTTGCTTACCCCTTATTCTCGGGTATTTCCCTCTCCTCTAGTGGATCGAATGTTTTCCTATCCCTTCTCCTTGGTGGCATGGTGAATTCTCCTTTTCCCTGCTACAGAAAGAAAAGAACCTTTATGAGATCTGATACCAAATGATGTATGAGCTACCCTCCTCAACCCACAGGTCGAAAGGTCCACGCACGTAGAATCTGTTCTCTTCCACTGGCCCAAAGAGCTCCCGAAAATGGCTCTCCTATTTCCCTTTCGAGAAAGCTACAACCATAGAAAAACCTCGTGGAATCTCCCTTCACGCTTCGAGAGATTGGACTTCACGATTCCATGAATCCTATGGTCAATTATCTTATCTCTTAATCACTGAAACCCAAAAACAATCAACACTTGACCCTTTCTCTCTCTATTTCGGATTTCTCCTTATCACGATTTCGGGGTCTGCGATGTCAAGAAAATCGTTCCCTCGATTCCCGAAACCTGATTTACCGAAACTTTGATGCACTCATAAGGTTGAACTTTAAACAACCCTTTATTCTTTCGGGACTTCGAACTTCATGATTTAGCGAGTCCTGATGAAACGATTTCGGGACTTCACCCCACGAAACCCTGAAATGGAAATCCACGGGTAGTTTCAACGGATCTCATTGGCTTGAACCTACAGATCTACCTGTCCTGAGCTTGAAACCTTTGGGAATACTCACCATAACTCCCTTGCTCATCCATGAGATCTGACGACTCACGGGACTTCACGAATTCTCCATAGAGAATTCCGGTAGTCCGTCTCTTCCCATCACAAGGAATTTCTACAACTTTTTACCAAGTGGTCTTACCATAGTACTTAACTATCTACAACAAAAAATTGCAACGCCTTCTCACTATTCCAATGCACAAGCTTCATGTGATTTATTCAATGACTGTGGAGACTCTATCCCTTCTTGGATTTCTCCAACTCTGAGTCTTGAAAAGGACTCCTGCATGCACTCCTTGCGGAGAACCTTCAAACACTTCCAAGTGTTGAACTCCCTTCGACTCTGTGCACACCCTACAACAACAGTCTCTCAATACTTTTCTCAGGTTCGCAACTCTGAGACTTTACTCGGCCTGTGCACTCCTTGCATGACTCTTGTGCCTAGTTTCACTTCTGAGAGAATGAGAACAAAAGTTGTCTTATCTGAGCTTCCAGAGACAAACCTATGAACCCTTTGTCAACACACTCCTTGCGGACAATTCAACTGCACTCCTTGTAGGAACTCTTGCTTAGATAGAGAAACAATTGAAAATCATTTCCCTTACTCTCTCTCTCTCTCAGATTTCAAACATTCAACAAGAAATCATTCATACATAGCATAAAAGCAATTGCATGACAGAAAGAGTAAAACCATGAACATACCATTTAGCATACACATACAAGAAACAAATACCATGAATCTGAATTAAGACTTCTTCTATTAACTCAAATCTCTGTACATGGGTGTTTTTCACACAGAGTTTCTCTGTTCTAGCTCTGTATGCTCTTCTCCCTTCGTAATGTTCTTCACTACTATACAATAATACAATGAGGGTGTCTATATCCCATTTCCCTCTTTCCTTCTAAACTGTCTAATCTACACATTAATTTCTATCTACTTACATTAACTATCATAAATGCCTTCTACCTACTAAGGACGAGAGCAGATCACTCAAGGTTTGTTTACATTTTACAAGTGTGCCTGCACTTGATGGCTTCATTAATGTTTTAATACATTTTCAAAATTTTCATTGGGCACTTTTCCAGCTATCTTTTTGTCTCCATTCTCGCTCGCTTGAGATGCTCCTGCATCATTAATTCATGCCTCATATACATGAATGGAATGAACACTAAGGCATATTTAAACATATTGCCTTTAGGTTCCTATGACTATATAATTGGGATGGATTGGTTGGACCAACATCACACTCTCTTAGAATGTCATAACAAAGCATCTACTTGCCTGGATGAGGAAGGGAAACTAAGGAAGGTACAGAGAATTCCCAAGGTAGTAACCATTAAATATATTTCAACATTGCAACTGAAGAAATGTTACATAAAATGATGTCAAATAATTGCAGCTCATTTGGTCGAGAGACCTAGACATAAGGTGCCAAATTTGGAAGATTATGCAGTCTTGGAAGATTTTGAAGATGTTTTCAAGGAGGTACCCAGACTATCCCCAAGGAGATACATTGATTTCTCTATAAATTTGATGTCTAGAGAAGCGCCAGTATCAAAGACTCCTTACAGAATAAGTACACTAGAATTGAAGGAGTTGCAAATGCAACTTGAATAACTTCTGAAGAAGGGGTATATATGCCCAGGCGTATCACCTTGGGGTGCCCCAATCTTTTTTGTGAGAAAGAAAGATGGGACACTAAGGTTGTGCATTGACTTCAGATAGTTGAATAAAGTGACTATTAAGAACAAGTATCCTCTGCCAAGGATTGATGACCTCTTTGATCAATTGAAGGATGCAAAGATATTTTCAAAGATAGTTCTCAGATCAGGATACCATCAAGTAAGGATTAAAGAATAAGATATCAGCAAGACTGCCTTCAGGACAAGGTATGGTCATTATGATTTCACAGTGGTGCCATTTGGGTTGTCAAATGCACCAGTTGTTTTCATGTGCTTAATGAATGGTGTTTTCCGAGAGTATTTAGACAAGTTTGTCATTATATTTTTGGATGACATTATTATATATTCCATGTCATAGGAAGAGCATGAACATGATTTGAGGATGGTGTTGCAAGTATTAAGGGAACACTAGTTATATGTCAAATTGAGCAAGTGATCATTTTACGATAAACATATTCATTATTTGGGGCATATCATTTCAAAGGATGGGATAGAAGTGGATCCTGAGAAGATAGAGTCCATTAGAGAATGGTCAATGGAAAAGAATGTGATAGAGGTGAGATCATTCATGGGTCTTGCAGGATGCTATAGAATATTTATTGAAGGATTCTCAAAAATTACACACCCAATCACTTCTTTGCAAAGAAAGGGAGTGAAGTTTCAGTGCACATTGGATTGCAAGAAGAGTTTCCAACACTTGAAACAATTATTGACAAGTGATCCAATTTTAAGGATCGCGGACCCAACTGAAGACTTCATTGTATGCATCAATGCATGTAACGAAGGACTTGGTGGAGTTCTCAATCAAAATGGGGTTGTCGTATATTATGAATCAAGGAAGTTGAAGGATCATGAAAGAAACTATGCCACTCATGATTTGGAGTTGACAACCATAGTGAATGCCTTGAGGAAATGGAGACACTACCTCATGGGAAAGAGGTTTGAGCTAAGAATAGGCCACAATGGTCAGAAATATTTATTTTATCAACCAAATATAAATTCTAAGCAAAGAAGATGGTTATAATTTCTAAGAGAATACGAATTTGATATAAAGCATATCAAGGGGAAAGAGAATAAAGTGGCTAATGCAGTCAGCAGGAAGGTGAGTGAATTACATGCTACAACCATTAGTATGTATAAGACTGATATTAAAATAAAAATTCTGAAGGCTACAATGAAAATCTGCAATACAGAGAATTGGTATCTATGCTACAACAGGGTAAAATGCCATATAAGGTGGATAATTATAAGTTGGGAATAGATGGAATATTGTTGTGTAATAACAGAATTTTTGTTCCAAATGTCCAGGACTTGAAACATATGATTTGCATGCAATGCATAGTGTTCCTTATGCAAGGCACCCTGGATATCAGAAAACTATGGCAGCGATCAAGAGCCATTACTTTTGGCCAGGTATGAATAGAGAGATCATTGAGTACATCGCTATATGTATGGAATGCCAGAAATTTAAAGCTGAGAATATGCACCCAGCAGGGTTGCTGCAACATTTAACCATTACGGGATTTTATTACGGGAATGGAAGTGGGAAGTGGTGACAATGGATTTTATTACGGGATTTCCTAAAATAAGAAAACTGCATGATTCAATCATGGTGGTGGTGGACAAGCTTACGAAAGAATCCCATTTTATTCCACTAAAAACTACGCACAAGGTAGCAGATGTTGTTGACATTTTTATGAATGAAGAGGCATGATTGTACGAGATTCCTAAAACAATTGTGTCCAACAAAGACCCTAAATTCACCTCAAATTTCTAGAAAGGATTGTTCAAATGATTCAGAACGATTCTAAACTTTAGTACAACTTATCATCCTAATTCTGATGGAAAGACAAAGAGGGTGAACAGAGTGATAGAAGATATACTGAGAATGTATGTGATGTACAAACCATCAAAATGGGAAGACTACCTACACTTGGTAGAATTTGCTTACAACAATGGGTATTAGGAATCATTAAAGATGATCCCATTTGAAGCACTTTACGATGGAAAGTGAAATACTCTAGTGAGTTGGGATAATCCAGCTGATAGGATAGTAGTTGGGCCAGAGTTGCTCAAGGAGATGGAGGACCAAATGATAAAAATTAAGAAGAATTTAAAATATGCCCAAGATAGAAAAAAACATTATGCCAATAAGAACATAACCCACATAGAATTCAAAGTGGGTGATCATGTTTTCCTGAAAGTAAAATCTAACAGGAGTTCCCTAAATATGGGTAGTTGCACCAAGTTGGCAGCCAAATTTTGTGGGCCATTTGAAATCCTATAGAGGATTGGTCCAGTTGCTTATATGATTTCATTGCCTACATCTATGTCTGTTCATAATGTCTTCCATGTATCATTGCTAAAGAAATATATACCTGATGCTAATTATATTATTGATTGGAATGTGATTCAGGTGGAGCAAGAAGGCACTTTTCAAGTGCATCCGGTGCGCATTTTGGAATGGAAAGTCAAACAGCTCTAAAACCAAGCCATAGGGCTTGTAAAGGTTCAATGGACCTGGTACAGTCATGAGGATGATACTTGGGAACATGAGGATGCAATGCGGATAGAATACCTGCATCATTTTGAAGAATTTTGAAAAATCTGTTGTATATGGGTGTATGATGCTCTGAGGATAGTGAATAAATAAGGGGAGGGGATTGTAATATCCCTCGACTGAACACAATTGTAAATGTAATATAAGTGTACTTAAGTTGGTGAGTTGTTTTGACATCATTTGGTAATGCACGTCATGTGGCATAGTGCACACATGAAATGCGCAGTAAAATGATGTAGTATGCACATTCTCAGATACTACGCACAGTATGGAGGACAACGAGCCTCGTGTATATGATATGTGTTATAGGCTGGTGAGCCAGTTATTATAGGTTGGGATTCTTTTGTTTTGGTATTAGGCCGAAACACCTAGATGTCAAAGGAAAATGCACCTACTTTGTACATGACTCATGATTAATATAAAATACATAGATGCATGCAAACCAACCACAATAAAAGAGACGGAGGACTGAACTTCACCAGTTAGGGAAAGGGAGGTGGGGGGGAAGTCAAGAGAATATTATATTAATATTTCCTAAAGTATAAAGTATGGATAATTATTTTATCCTAAGTTCTAAATTTTGGGACAAGCGGACCAAAGTAACTTTCGATATGACAAGTGTCAAGTTGGGGACATGCATTCATATCATGGGGGACTTAGCTCATTTGGTCACTTTTCACAGGGATTTTTCTTACCAGTAGCTTGACCATCATTCTCACCATCACTTTTAAGATGAGTAACACAGTGATTCCTTCCTACACTCAGTTATCCAGTCAATGATTCCATGACCATTTTCACTCACGCATTTCATTATCATTGAGATAGCCATTTCACCATTTCTGAGCATGTCCCCATAACCTTTTCCGGTTGGTGTACCTGGTTGGCTTGGAGAGGGATTGAAGAAGCAGGTTGTTAGGCCCATGAGCAATTCTCTGAGTGTGAGAATTGTTGGGGATTGATTCCCAAAGGTGCTAAACTACAACTACAACACTTTGAGACTTCCAGTCTAGCTTGTTGTTGAAGCCCTGGAAGGGAAGTGGGGCAGCCAAGGGACTATTGAGAAGAGAAGGGGAACACTTCCTTGGGTGGGATAGGAATGTGGGGAATGAGAGGTTGTAGGCTGTTAGTTGAATGAGCACCTGAGACAGAGTCTTTCCTATTATCCATGAGACTTAGATTGGTTAGGAACCCTTTACCCAGGTGGAGATTAGTCCAAGCTCGGGGGTGACTCACTGGTGAGAGTGATGAACAATGTAGTCTAAGACTAGGAGGTTTGTGGATGGTCTGTACGTAGTTGGTGACAATATTTCCAATATAAGTACCAATCATATGATAAAATGATATGTTGCATTGTTATTTACATGCTTATGTTACAATTTATCATATATGTGATTATAATTGCCTTTATGTTTATGGGTATTTTCCTATATATGTTGCATATCTTTAGTTATTGTTATTTCAATATAAATTCATATATTATAGAATGTAATGGTTTGTTTATGTTTATATGTAAATATTCCTCAAGAGTATTGTATGTACGTGTTTAAGTTTCTTGCAGTTTTAAGAGAAAGTTTATGTGGCATAGCTCAGTTGATTATTGGGTATGTTACTGTATGTTCCATAGCGAGAGGATGAAAGTGTTCCTTAGAGTAGCATGGTACGATATGTATAAGGCCGAGGATGTTACCAATTGGTGTCAGAGCATGAGAGATTGCTCTAGAGTGGCGTCCCCCGACCTGCGGGTGGTTGGAGGAACGTTACATTATATCATTAATTTATTCCTCTTTCTTAAATTCCTAAATGGTTAATGAACTCATGATTTAAAAATTAACCATGGTATTAAAAGATCATTTTCAGATCATTAAGGGACTGTAATTGCTACCTTAAAATTAACTATGAGTTCCTTCATTCCATAGACACCGATCCTATTGGCTTGAAAAGGGATGAAGCTTTTTCTTTGGATGACATAGAGTTTAGGGTTGAGTGACTTGCAAATGGGAAATCTAATGACATTGAAGACTACCAAGATGAAATTTTTAAAACCGGAGGGCCTATCCTCATCCCTCACATACACAAGCTCTTCAATTTAGTAGTCAAGCAGGGATTCCCTTAACCCTATATGCAAAGCCTTATTGTTCCTATTTTTAAAAATGGGGATAGAAACATTACCTCTAATTATAAGACCGTTATGATTAGCCCAATTTTAGCCAATCTCTATGGAGTTATCTTGGAAAAGAAGACTACCCTTTGGATAAAAATTCACGGTAAAAGAGCTAAAGGCCATCACATGTTTAGAATATATCATTCAAATTTTGACCACCTTGTTACCTTTAGGATCAATGCAAAGGAGTTCCTCAATAATAAAACCAATCTATTTTTTTTTTTTGACTTTAGAAAATATTTTGACATGATTCCCAGGAAAAACCTTTGGAATAGGTTGGAAGAGATAAAAGTTCTTTTCAGTTGAGAGAAACTGCAATAAGGCTCTATGAGAATGTTATTGCCAAGTTTAAGAACAATGAGGCCTAGGCGAAAGAGATTAACTATAGCATTGGATTCAAACAAGTTTGTCCCTTTTCCCCTACCCTTTTTTGCATATACATTGACAAGTTAGAAGATTTCTTGGAAGAAGGAGGTTGTGTCAGTACTACTCTCATTGGTATAGTCATCAAATTTTTTCTCCAATATGGGTATTGTTAATACTGACAAGACTAAGGTCATTATCATTAAATCCTATAAGATCACTTATGCTACCTTCGTATATGACAACAACAACTTGGAGGAAGTGACTAAATACAAACATTTGCATTGATATTCACTACAATCTCAACTAGAAATATAGATTTGAGAAAAGGATGATTGGGGGATGGAAAGTTTATCACGTTCTTGAAAACAAGTGTAAATCAGTTGATCTTTGGATATGGGATAAGAAGAAAATCCTCTTTGATACTCTTGTTATGCATGTTATTCTATATGGATGTGAAGTCTGGGGATGCAATATCTCTCGTGAATCTTGGAGAAAGATAGAGAAAATCCAAAAGAATTTTGTAACCTATAATCTAAAAATTAAAGGAAATATGTCATGTCCCATCCTCCTCTTAGAGGCAAGCCTTACCCCCAATGAGAGCATGGCTATGACTAGATACCTAATATATAAGAACAAGTTAAACAACATGGAAGACAAGAGGCTTCCTAAAATTGCTTCAAAATCCAATCGTATCCACCTTCGACTCAAGTGAGGATGGCATAAAGATGCCCAGTCCTGGTTAAGCTATTGGGGAATCATGGAAGACACAATTTTTTAGAATAAGGATACTATTAAAAATATCATTAAATCAAAATTTAAGGAGAAAATGTAGTGTGATAAAGAGTTAGAGGAAAAAAGAAAATTAAGGTATTATAAGGATGTAATCAACCTTAATTGAGAATATCAAAATTATCTCTATGTTTTGACAAGTGTAAATAAAAATATAAGCCTTGCTAAGATAAGAACAAATTTTCACAAGCTCCATAGTGAAACTAGGAGTTGCTGGATTCCTAAAACACCCTAGGATGAAAGAGTGTGTCACCTTTGTGATACTAAGAAGGTTGAAGATGAAAAACACTTTCTTTTAGATTGTCTAGTCTGATTAGATCTCAATTTCAAAATATTTGTCACACTAGGAACCTTCCTAAAATTTTAATTGAACAAAACTATGGTGACCTTGGAAATATTTTCTTAACTCTTTTCGAGCAAAGAAACAAAATTCTAAAGAATTGGAAGTAATCCCTTACCCTCTTAAGGTCTCATAGACCAATTCTATCATCATCATCATCATGGTCATCATATTATAATTATTATTCATACATAATGATATAAAATATTATAATTATTTATTATTTTTAATAAATACAATCTATATATCTCATCAAGAACTTGGTAAGAATACTAAATACACCTATAGTTTTATGATTTAATTTTTTTTTCTTAAATTCCAAAAATATAATTTAAAACCCAATTAAAAAAATAAAATTCTCAATATTGAAAATCTTTTATATAAAATCTAAAATATTTCTGTAAAAATAAACATAAAATTTAAACCTACCTTCTTAATTATAGAAATCAAATGAACAAAACAAAAATGCCTCAAAATACTTATTTATCAAACATAAAGTTAGTTTTAATTAATTCATTACTCGGACAAATAAAATTACCTTACCTACCTTTTTAATTATAAAAATCAAATGAACAAAACCAAAAAGCCCGAAAATACTTATGTATGAAACAAAAATCCAGTTTTAATTAATTCATTACTTAGACTCATAAAATTACCTTACCTTACCTACCTTTTTAATTATAGAAATCAAATGAACAAAACAAAAAGCCCTAAAATGCTTATTTATGAAACATAAAACTAGTTTTAATTAATTCATTACTCGGACTCATACAATAAATAGCCCAACAATAAGCAATTTACACATTGTTCTATTTAGTAATATTTATATTTCATATTGTAATTATATAAACAATTTAAGGTTATAATGTAATATTTATATTGATTTTTTATTAACATTGTTTATATAAATATATAATATTGATTATTTAAAAATATTTTATTGTATTTCTAAGTTATAAATAATAATATTGATTATCTGAAAATATTTATATATATATATATATAATATAATATTATATAATTTTTTATTAACATTGTTTATACAAATATATAATATAATTATTTGAAAATATTTTATTGTATCTTTATATTACAAATAATAATATTATTGATTATCTGAAAATATTTTTTATGTGTATAATATAATATTATGTAATTTTTTGACCATGGAACTGGTGGAGAGAATGGGCGTTTACACATTCATCTGCAAGTCTTCAGGCGGCTAATGGAATGCAAAGAAGTATTCCGACGACTTGGAGGATTCGACCGCCTCTACCCTCAATTTGCAGCGGCAGCTCGTGACTGTGGCACTTAGATCTGAAGGATCCGGCCCCGTTTCTTCCTCTTTCTCATACGTTTCTCCTTCCTCGGTCGTTTTCCAGACAGCCGCACCAGATCCCAAGATATCACTGAGCGACGGCGAGAGGGTTATGAGAATGAAACAAAACCCTAACTGGGAGAAGGAAGAGGCGGTCTTTTGCAGGGCCGAGGTGAACCAACGAGTACTAAACCCTAGCCGCTGCCGCCGCCGCCACCTTAACCTAAAGACTGGAAGCCATTCAAATAGCAGAGACCTCAGGGATCTTCGGCTTTTGGGGGACTGTCCGCCTTCGCTCTGGTGCAGAAATCTATTGAAGAGCAATGCAAGAGTGAGGTTTCATTCTGAACATCGCGGCAAGACTAGCTCCGAGATCACGACAAACTTCCCCCTTTTTATAAAGACCATTGCCGGATCTCCTCTTTGCTTGCAGGTTCAAGACTCAGACTCTGTTTTTGAGCTCAAAACTCAAATCCACCAAGCTACAGGGACTCCGCCTGGACTCCAACGACTAATATTCGAAGGCCGATAGCTTGCAGATGGCTCTCTACTATGGGACTATAGAAATCTAAAAAATCCAACCATTTCTCTCACCTCTTGGTTGCATGGAGGAGCACCCTCAGTCACTCATCCAAGCTCTTACAAGCAGGCCGTGAAATCAGGGACCTCCACTCCTACGGGGCTCAAGGCCGAAGCTTCAAAAGCAAAGGAGCCCTTTGGAGGTGCCTTCATTGTGGAGCAGTGTGCAGAACCTCCAACAGCAGAAGTCGAAGACCCCCATGTCTATGGATTTGCCTATATCTACCAGGCCAAAGCCCTCATTTGTCACTTCAATGGACTTTGGCCCTCAGCCCCTGCGCTAAAGGAATGGGTTAACAAGACCTGGTCGGAGGGTCATGAGTTGTTCTTCTGTTCCAAGGGGTTCTTCATCGTCAACTTCTCCACAGAAGCTGAATGTCAATGCGTGCTAGAGCAAGGTCCTTGGTTCTGGGGCAGATCTGGTCTCTCCATGCAACGATGGTTCCCGGATTTCAACCCACTGACCATGACAACCATGACTACACCGGTCTAGGTAAGACTACCCAATCTACCCCTGCATTTTTATTCTTCATCTTTTTTACCCACCCTGGGCAATGCATTGGGCAGATTTATCAAGATAGACACAGACATAATAGCAAAAGGATTCGTCACCTTCGCCCGAATCTGCGTTGAAATTGACCTCAGTCAAGGGCTTCCGGATAGGATTCTCATAGATTGGGGTGATGGAGATCCTTTCATACAGATGGTCGATTATGAGAACACCGCCTTGAGATGTCGCTCCTGTCAGAAAATAGGGCACCTCCAGGCAACTTGTCCCCTTTCCCCCACCCCTCCCTCAACTTCTGGAGCACAAAAAAGAGCCAATGGTTGGAAAGGACCAAAATATCACAAAATCCGCCTGAATCCTTCCTCCGACAACAAGAAACATCACAAAGTTGCTCCAACTCCTTTGCCTTCCTCATTTCCCTTGCAGGCCCAATCTTTCTCTCAGCAACCAACTCTCGACCCAAAAAACCAACCTACAGCCTCGATACAAAATCCTGAAGATTCAGAAGTCATGATTTCAACTCTCGCAATTAAGTCCTTGCACCCACCTCACGAAAAAGGGGAAACAATTGACACAATCATGATCACCGCATTGATCCCAGTGACTCAGAAGCGACCTCATGAATCAGACAACTCGGACAGCGACAAAGAAACACAACTGAATTCAGCAGCTCAAGATCATGGCACTTCCTCAAACCACCTAGCTTTGGTGGTAAAGGTTGTTGATCCTACCAACTCCTCTGGTTGGATTGATGTCCACAAAAAAAAAGGTAGAAAGGATCCTCACCAATCAACACAGTGATATGGTCCTTTCTCCTTGCATTGTAATGTTTCCATCTTGCTTTTCCCACGCGCTCTATGGAGCTCTCTTTTAGCATAGGCTAGTCTCAAATGATTCCCTATTCTCTTTTTGAGGGGTCTTTCCCATCCGCAAATCATTGTATTACTTGCACTTTTTCATGGATTGAATAGAAGGATTATCCCCTTTTTTACTTAAAAAAAAATATTATGTAATTTTTTATTAACATTATTTATATAAATATATAATATAATTATTTGAAAATATTTTATTGTATTTTTAAGTTACAAATAATAATATTATTCATTATTTTAAAATATTTTTATATATATAATATAATATTATATAATTTATATAAATATATAATATTGATTATTTGAAAATATTTTATTGTATTTCTAGGTTACAAATAATAATATTAGTATTGACTATCTAAAAATATTTTTATGTATATAATATAATATTATATGATTTTTTATTAACATTGTTTACAAAAATATATAATATTAATTATTTGAAAATATTTGT
Organism: Picea mariana; assembly: GCA_032191745.1. Lineage (NCBI taxonomy): Eukaryota > Viridiplantae > Streptophyta > Pinopsida > Pinales > Pinaceae > Picea > Picea mariana. Next base: position 341,024 of record JASDQU010101138.1, on the reverse strand, counting down.
ATTTTTTAATCACTTATATTTTTAGAAATAAATAAGTATTAAACACATCATATCTTAGATCTTATTATTAAGGTCTAATAATTTAGATGTACTAGGCTTATTGATGCTTTGGAGGGTGTGTCGGTACGGCCCATAGGCATCATTAAAATATATAATAATTATTGATTATTGATTTCCATTAAATAATTTTTAATTATTTTTTAATGATTTATATTTTTACAATTTAATTTTATAATTAATTGAATTTTATTGAATTTTTAATCAATTAAAAAAAAAGATGTTTGAATTCTATTTATCCCACACCATAAATTCATCCTAACACCATATCCCACACTGTAAATTCATCCTAACACAATATAAATATGATACCAACATCTAACACCATAACTATTAAACATAATATAAATAAAGATGATACCATTGGGAATAAAGATTATTCTATTAAGAGTGACCAATATCCACCCTAATTTGAGGGTTAAACCTAGTTTGAAGAGCTTAACCCTCAAGCTCGGGATCTTTGTGAAAAGAGGTCCCAAAGAGGGGATATGTCTCATTAGGAAAAAAGTAAATTTAGCATTTGTATTAAATGATTTGGAAAAAGCTGATTAGAATATTAAATGTGAGAGGGTAGGTTGGGGCGGGACTTGAACTATAAAAGGCCACACTGCGACACTATTGTTCAAGTTGATGTTTGCGCTTTGGGTACTGTTTGTCAATACAAGGATCGATAGTTATTGATCTTATAATCATGGATTCATAGTTGATCTTGTAATCTTGTGAGTAGAAGGATTGATAACCATGCTACTCGAGGGAACACTTTCATTCCCATACTACAGAACATACAATAGCATACCTAGTAGTCAAATGAGCATTGCCACATAAATTTACTCTTTAAATTGCATGCAACTAAGACATATACATACAGTACACTCGCGAAAGATTTACATATAAACATAAACAAACAATTACTTTATGTAACATACGACTTTTATAATGAAATAATAGTAACTATAGATATGCAGAATTTACAAAGAATTACCCATAAACATACAGACAATTATAATCACACATATTATAAACCATAACATAGGCATGTAAATAACAAGAAACATATCATTTGTATCATACCACTGGTACTTATATTGGAAATATTGTCATCAATAGTGAGTCACCCTTGAGTTGGGACTGAACTCCACCCAGGGTAAAGGGTTCCTATCCAGGCCAAGGCTCATGGACAACAGGAAAGACTATGTCTTAGGTGATCACTCAACTAATAGCCTACAACCTCTCATTCCCCACATGCCTGTCCCATCCAAGGAAGTGTGCCCCTTCTCTGCTCAATAGTCCCTCGGCTGCCCCACTTCCCTTACAGGGCTTCAACAACAGGCTGGACCAAAAGTCTCAGAGCGTTGTAGATGTAGTATAGCACCTTCAGGAATCAATCGCTAGTAATTCTCTCGCTCAGAGAATTTCTCACGGGCTTGACAACCTTCTTCTTCAATCCCGCTCCAAGATAACCAGGTACACCAACCAAAAGGGCTATGGAAACAAGCTCTGAAATGGTGAAATGCTTGTCTCAAGGATAAAAAAATTCATGAGTGAAATGGTCATGGAATCATTGACTGAATAACTGAGTGTGGAGGAGAATCACTGTGAACTCTTCATGGAATTCATTGTGCGAATAATGGTCGTTGGGATGATGGTAAGGTATCTGTGAGAAGTCTCCCAAAATTAGCTAAGTTCCCCCATGATATGAATGCATGTCCCCAACTTGACACTTGTCATATTGGAAGTTACTTTGGTCCACTTGTCCCCAAATTTAGAACTTAGGATAAAATAATTATCCATAATTTATGTTTGAGGAAATATTAATATAATATTCCCTTGACTTTTGGCCCTCCCTTTCCCTAACTGGTGAAGTTCAGTACCCTATCTCTTTTATCGTGGTCGGTCTACGCGCAATGATGTATTTTATATTAATCATGGGTCATGTACAAAGTAGGTGCATTGGCCCTTAGGCGTTTCGGCCTAATACCAAAATATAAGCATCCCAGCCTATAATAATCGGCTCACGATCCTATAACACATATCATATACACGAGGCTTGTTGTCCTCCATACTGCGCGCACCTTAGTTATTGCATGTGGTATCCTGGAATGTACATATTACATCATTTTAATGCATCGTTCATGCGTGCACTATGCCACATGACGTGCATTACCAAATGAGGTCGAAACAACACACCAGCTTAAGTACATTCATATTATATTTACAATTGGGTTCGGTCAAGAGATATTACAGATAGGCCTCCACCTAAGAGGACAAGGACCTAGTAATGGGTTACACCTATCACTTTTTCTATGCTATGCAGACCCATGAAACAGCCCTTGGAATTCACTAATGTCAAATTAGTTGACATGGTGACATAAAAAAATCAACCCATAATTTCCTAAGGAAATACAAAGTCACCTCCATATTATTGCATGGAGATTTTTCAAATACCATGAAACACTTATCCATCCAACTGTTTACAAATGGTTGGTAGGTGCACAAATCCATACAAATGAATTTAATTTTGACTACATGCTATGTTCCATTTATCGGGTTAATAAACAATGTCAGCAAGTGTTGTTTTGAAACATTGAGGTATCTAAATTGGTTTTTTTCTAGACTCGTCCTAAAATTGCCAAACATTCTAGCCCTAAATAATAATAAAAAGTTTGCTAAGTTGCATTGGGAATTTACAATAGTTGTAACAATGACATTAAGTATGTGGCTAGTGAAAGACACATGTGCCTAGTAAGAGACATAAGGGATTTATAGCATTTCCTAAGTCTTGTATAAGGATTCTTAATGACCTTAACCCTACATCAATTTCAATGTTTTTGTTTATTTATTTTAAGTTGGTGTTTGGTTTTTCTTCAAGTGCACGCTCCATGTTAATTAAGTATGATCAATTTTAATTAAGTATGCTACATTTTAATAAAATAATTTTTTTAGTCATTTTTTTATATTTAAAAAAAATTATGAAATATAAAAAAATCAAATTCAATGAAATATTTACTGAGAACCAATTGATGACCACCTTAATAGAATCATACAATGATTTGGAAAATAAATCATAACCTTTTCCCAAATTAACATTATAATAATGTGTGTGGACTCATTCTTAAGAATATACACACATTAACACATGTTCTTAAGAACATATAATTAACGTTGGGTTAACAACCTTCATAGCAATTAGAGGATACATTCCTAGGAATGTAAACACATTAACACATGCTCTTAAGAACACCTAGTTAACATTGAGTTAACAAACTTTATGAGAATTACAATAATGACAAGGCTAGGAGCTCATGAACGAGTGCATGTTCATGTGTGAATGCATTATCATCATCTTCATGTAAATACATTTATATATAATTTATAATATTATATGTGAAATAATATTAAAATAAATTTATTCAGCAAGAGTTAGGTTTAATAAACTTAATAAACCATTTAAATATATTGTTTCTTTTTATTATAACATATATAATAAATAATAATAATTGATTTTTAAGGTCACAACCAAGCCACACCAAATTGGTGTATGAGATCCCCTTGTTTGTGAGACAAGGGACCCCCCTCCACTCAATGATTTGACTGGTAAAGTCTACATAGGTATACATACCCTACCCCCCTCTAGATTTGAACTTGTGATGTCTTAAAAGGAAACACATGTTCTTAACCATTAGGCCCACTCAAACTGTATTCCCTCATTAAAATTTAACAAATATTTTTGTATTAATATTTTATTATTTTAATATTACAATTTATACATATATGTTATTCAATATGAAACTTTAATAAATAAAAACCAAAATGAGAAAACAAAATACTTAAATAAAATAATTATTAATTTAATATAGTAATTTTATACTGTAACCATATTATGAAGTGACCAAATTCCAAC
>JASDQU010101138.1:282665-327450 GCA_032191745.1 Picea mariana | reverse complement strand
GAAGATGCAGGTAGCTCCAATTTGTATGTGATCCAGGGGATCAAATTTTGCTCAAAATTCAAAGTTCTTAGAATCACTTCAAATCAAACGAGATTTTAGGCCTCACCGTCACGAACCCAACACAACTCATTTGGGTTCAAACGGACATCGGATGAGAGAGATATCACGTTCTGTTCAAAACGACAAACAGGCAAAAAAAATGTACTGATTGTACAGTTCGTACAGTTTGTACAGTCTGTACGGATGATGATGTGGTAGACTGTACAACACATGGAAGATCGTACGACACGTGGCATATGTGTTGGCAGTTGTGTGGACGAGTCGACATATGACACGTGGCTTGTTCATGGCGAATGGGATGGCGACACGTGGCCCAATCAATGGCTGCCACGTGTCACCTAAAAATTGGTTAAAACATATGTTGTTGGTCGGATTCAACCCCATGACCTCCAAGTAGGGGTAACTCTTTGGGAAGCGCCGCCCAACTGGTGCGCCCACAAGTGTTTTTTTTTTTTTTTTATGTCTAGGGGAATCAGCAACTAGTTGGGCACGTGCTCACGTTACACACAACCGTGTTATCCAACTGCTACCACTATAACCTCCAGGTGTGCCCACGATGCCCCTTACATGACACACATTGTAAGTTGGGGGAAGTTGAACTTGAAACCTCATGGAACTTCATTTTCACGAAACTTGCCAATTGAGCTGCCCCCCTTGGGGCGCCCACAGGTGTTTCTTATTATATATATGTGAAACAAAATATTTTAGTTGTAATGTATTTTGGTATGGGCGCGGACAGGGCTAGGGATAATCCCTAGCCCCTGTCCATATGATTATATATGTGACTACCCACGCGCGGTTTCAACAGAGCCATAACACATATAACCGGTGGGCCATAACACATATAACTGGTGGACCATACACATACGACTGGTGGTTAATGTATAGCGCAGGAGTTTTATTACCAACGGTTATACAAACTACACTAACACTTGTCACACTATAATTTGATTTGGGACTTGGCCCTTTTTTATATATACGCGCGGTCATATGGTGGTCGATGTGCCCACGGGCTTGGCTCTTAGGGGATAGCGCATAACTATCCTACAGTTCGCACCATTTGTGCGGTTGCACCCGGTGTTGGGTTTTTACACATATATGTGCATGGGGGCTAGGTTGAGGAGCAAGAGGTGCATTTCGGCAATCCAGAGACAACAAGTTTGAAGGGGAAACTTCCAGGAAGCCTATATTCTTCAATTTTTGGCCAAATGAGGTGCTGAAAAAGCCCAGCTAGGGGTTTTTGGACGTTCTAAATCCATTGGAGCCATCTATTTGGAATTTTGAGCATTCTAAAGAATATATTTGAGAACTTTGAGAAAATAATACAAAAGATCCATTGGAAGATGGACCGGGAGATGTAGCCCAAGAGAGGGGTGAACTCCTTTATCATTTGTTGTGTTATGTGTTTTCTGTTCACTGTTATTTGTTGTTGTTTATATGCATCTTGAATGTGTAATTTCTATAAAATTGTGTTTTCAAAATTGATCCATTTGCATTTGAACACATGAATTAAAACTTGCAAATATTTTCAAGAATACAAGTCTTCTTTAGTTTTATATCAAGTTGGTATTAGAGCATAGGTTTTTGAAGACTTGATTATTTGCAAGTGTTTTTTTTTCTAATGCTCAAAAGGTTGAAACTCACAAGAGGATAAGGTAAACTTGTAGAGACAAGTTATCATCCTTCAAGAAGGAATATTATATCATCACCACAAGCTTCACGGAGGCATTCACCAAGTATGGCTCATGAAGAGAGTCATAACATATTCCTACAGAAGATGAAGATCTCAGAAAGGCTTTCATGGAAATGAGAGAAATGATGAAACTCTTGATGGAAGAAAGGAATACAAGGTTGCAAGGTGAAGGCTCCAACCCTTCAAAGCAAAAGGGAGATAGTGGTGATAAAACTCCAAATGGAAATGGAGGGAATGGTGCTTCTCCACCACCCTCACCGCCATCTTCTTCTTCTTCTTCTACCAGTTCAAGACCTCTTCCAAATTCTTCAAAAGGACATGGTAAAACTCCTTCACAAATTCCTTTGTTAAAGCTTGATATTAAATTCGAATTGCCAATGTACAATGGAGAGGTAAATGTTGAGAAATTAGATAATTGGATTCATTAGATTGAGGTGTATTGTAGGATAAAAAAAATTCAAGATGATGAAACTAAGATTAGGCTTGCTTATTTAAGATTGTATAGTGCAACACTCATTTTGTGGGAATCCAAAACTCAAGAGGACATGAAGAAACATGGTAAAATTTTAACCTCTTGGAATGATTTTATTGTTGCAATTAAAAAACAATTTTACCCATTGGCATATATGCAAAAAGCTACTATGGATTGGCAAAATTTTAGACAAGCTAAAGGACAAAATGTGCAAAGATTTACTCAAGAATTTAGGAGAAGAGCTTTGGTTTTGGGAGTAGATTTGTCTTCTCAAGAAACTTTACTCAAATACATTGGAGCTTTACATAGTTATTTGAGACATACAATACTCATGTTTAATCCTTCAAATCTAGATGAAGTTTGTGTTCAGGCCACTCATTTGGAAGCAAGAGGAAGGAATGACACTCATGAGGGTAAAAAGAAGCCTTTCAATCATGGAGACAAAGGAAAGAGGAAGTTCAAAGGAAATGGCAAAAAGAATGCTGCTGTTAAGAAAGAGGGAGAAAAATTTACATGCAAACATTGTTCAAAAGATGGCCATGATGAAGACCATTGTTGGAAACTTCATCTTGAAAGAAGACCCAAAAAGTTTGGCAACAAAGGGAAGTCAAAGACTACTGCAACCATACAACATGATTTAGGTTTTGATTCGGGTGATGAAACAAAGATTGTAGCCATGAGTTATCAAGGTAATGGTTCTATTGCAAGTACTAGTTCTTCAAGTAACAGTAATCTCAATGTAACTCGACAAGAAAAAGAAAGAATCGATCTTTTTCACATAAGGGTTGTTTCAAAGCATACCAAGATAGATACTCTATTTGATACTGGATCTCAAGAAAACCTTATATCTGAAGACACTATTAAGAAATTAAAATTGGAAAAAATTCCACATCCTAAACCATACCCTCTTGGTTGGATATGTGATAATGCTAAATTACAAGTAACAAGAAGGTGTAAACTTAGGTTTTCTATCACTGTAAATTTTATTGATGAGGTAGAGCTTGATGTTATTCCTTTGGATATCTATGATATTGTGTTGGGAAGCCCATATTTATATGATAGAAAAGCCATTTTTCATTGTCATGAGAATAAGTATCACTTGTTTAAAAATGGAGTTGAGTACATTGTTAGAGCCCATACAAAGAAGATAAATTTATCACTTGTAAATGCGGGACAAATGAAGAGATTAGTCAATGCTAGCAGGAATTTTGTTCTCTTAATGATTAAACCCAAAGATGATATTGAAAACGAAGTTTTCCAAGGTTGTGATGCAAAGTTGAAATCTGATCTATATGAGGTTGTTAATCAATATGATGAGATGTTTAAATAACCAAAGGGATTACCTCCAAAAAGGGGTATCCAACATGAAATTCAATTGCAGCAAGATTGTCCTCTTCCAAACATTGGTATGTATAGGATGTCAGTCATGGAGAATGTCGAAATCAAAAAACAAATTCAAGAGTTGCTCGAAAAAGGGGTCATTGTGCCAAGCACATTGCCATGTGGATCTCCAATTGTGTTAGTGCCAAAGAAAAATGGTACATGGCGTATGTGTGTTGATTTCAGGGCCTTGAACAAGGTTACAGCAAAGAATTGTTATCCTCTTCCTAGAATCGATGATTTGCTTGATCAATTGAAAGATGCTAAGTATTTTACTAAGTTGGATTTGAGAAGCGGATATCATCAGATCAGGATTGCTGAAGGAGACACATGGAAGACAACTTTCAAAATGAAGAAAGGTTTGTTTGAGTGGATGGTAATGCCTTTTGGAATTTGCAATGCACCTGCTACTTTCATGAGAGTTATGAATGATGTCTTAAGGCCTTTTCTTGATTATTGTGTTATTGTTTACTTGGATGACATTTTGATCTTCAACAAATCTCGTAAAGAGCATGTTAAGCATGTGAAACAAGTTTTGGATGTTTTGAAAGAAGAAAAGTCGTTTTTGAAGATGTCCAAATGTGAGTTTGGAAAAACTTCACTTATTTACTTGGGGCATATTGTTGGTGGAGGTGAATTCAAGATTGATCCCTCCAAGGTCAAAGTTATATTGGAGTGGCTCAAGCCCAACAATGTGACAGAGGTAAGAAGTTTTTGGGAACAACCCAATATTGGAGAAAGTTTCTTGCTAACTTTTCTTCCATTGCAGCTCCATTACATGCAGTGACAAGTGTCAAGCAAGTTTTTCGATGGGGAGGAAAGCAACATAAGGCTTTTGATACTTTGAAAGAGAAGATCAGTTCAGCACTAGTTCTTCCACTTCCAAATTTAAGAAAACCTTTTGAAGTCCAAACAAATGCAAGCAATCATGCAATGGGAGCAGTCTTGTTACAACATGGTAAGCCCATTTGTTTTCATTATGAAACTTTTAATGGTGTCGTGATTAACTATCCTACTTATTATAAGGAGTTGTATGAATTGGTGCAATGTGTGAAGAAATGGAAACATTATTTTTTAGGGAAAGAAACCATTGTCCACACCGATCATCAACCACTGCAATACTTACAATCACAAACAAAGCTACAACAAGCAAGGCACTTCAGATGGATGGGTTTTCTACAACAATTCCACTTGGTCATAAGGTATAAGAAGAGAATTTATAACAAAGTTGTTGATATTCTTTCAAGGCCTATTATTAGTTCTTCAGTTATTCTTAAGCATAGTCCTATCATGCATGAGAGTTATGTTGAGCAATATGCTTTAGATGCTTATTTTAAAGAAGTATATGAAACTTTGTGTCATTCTAACCATGTTGAGGAATTGGATTACCATGTGCATGATAATATTTTGTATCATATTGTCAAGCTATGTATTCCACAGGGTGAAAGAATCAACATAATAAGAGAAGCCCATTCTTCTCTTATTGTTGGTCACTTTGGTGTAGGCAAGACAGTGGCTAATTTGTAGAGGTACTGTTGTTGGCCTAAAATGAATGAAAGTGTTTCAAGATATGTTCAAGGATGTTTGTTATGTTCCACAAGAAAACCTAGCAATCAAAATTTGGGTTTGTATACTCCACTTCTGGTTCCTTCTCGTCCTTGGGAAAGTATTTCTATGGAATATGTAGGAGGTCTACCTATGTCTAAAAGGAATCATGATTATCTTTATGTTGTGGTTGATCGATTTAGAAAAATGTGTATTTTGATGCCTTGTAAGAAGCAGGTTACAGCTAAGAAAACGGCACAAATGTTCTTTCAAAATGTTTGGGTACATTTTGGATTGCCTAAATCCATTATTTCTAATTGAGATTCTCAATTTATTGGAAGTTTTGGGTCGATTTTATGAGCACTCATGGACACCAAATTGAAAAAGAGAACAACTTTTCATCCACAAACCGATGGTCAGACAGAAGTGGTAAATAGAACAATGGTGCATCTTCTTCGTGGTTATTGCAACAAGCATCCTAAACTTTGGGATGAGCATTTACACTACATTCAACATGCTTACAATCGAGCTAAGACTCTTCAACTCAAACGTCACCATTTGAAGCATGTTTTGGATATTTTCCCAAATCTCCTTTAGATTTTATATTTGGGAAGGATATTGCTACTGATGGTCAATATGACATTGATAGGGCAGAAAATTTCATTGAAAAAATTCAATCGATACATCAAATGGTGCAAGAGCAATTGGAAAAGAGTCGAGCCAAGTACAAGACAAGACATGACAAGCATCACGTTGATCACAATTTCCATGTTGGAGATGAAGTTTGGATTTACATTAGTAAGGAGAGGCTTAAAGGAGAAGGTAAAAAACTAAAACCAATTCGATATGGTCCTTTCAAGATTCTTGGCAAGATTGGTAACAATGCCTTTCGTTTAGATTTGCCTCCTTATATGCAGATGTATGCAGTTGTTAATGTTGAGAATTTGAAATTGTATGAGCCTCGTTTGATTGATGATCAAGGAGAGCATGTTTAGATTCCTTATATAGATGATTTCTCCCCAGAATATCTTACAGAACTTCATGAAGACACAATCCTTGACAGGAGAATGAGAACATCAAAATGAGGAAATGTGAAATATCTTTGAGTTGGTATTAAAGGCACAAATCCAAGAAAATCCAAGTGGATTGAGGTTGGAAAGGTGAGGGAACTTTACCCTCATCTTCAAATAGACTAAGAATAGTATTTTGGAGGTCCAAAAGCTTTCCAATGGGGAGGTGTTATCCAGGGGATCAAATTTTGCTCAAAATTCAAAGTTCTCGGAATCACTTCAAATCAAACGAGAGCATAGACCTCATCATCAAGAACCCAATGCAACTCGTTTGGGTTCAAACAGATGTCAGATGAGAGAGATATCGTGTTTTGTTCAAAATGACAAACAAGTAAAACAAATGTGTTGATTGTACAGTCCATATAGTGAGTACAGATGCTGACGTGGTAGACCATATGACACGTGGAATACTGTACGACATGTGGTATATGTGTTGGCAGTAATGTGGATGAGTTTTCATATGACACATGGCTTGTTTGTGCCAAATGGGATGGCGACATGTGGCTCAATCAATGGCCACCACGTGTCACCTAAACATTGGTTAAAACATATGTTTTTGGCTGGATTCAACCCCGCGACCTCCGGGCAGGGGTAATGCTTTGGGAAGGGCCACCCAACTGGCGTGCCCACAAGTGTTTCTTATTATATATATGTGAAACAATATATTTGAATTGTAATGAGTTTTGGTATGGGCGCGGATAGGGCTGGGGCTAAGCCCCAGCCCCTATCCATATGTATATATATGTGACTACCCGCACATGGTTCAAACGGAGCCATAACACATATAACCGGTGGGCCATAACACATATAACTGGTGGACCATACACATATGACCGATGGTTAATGTATAGCATAGGATTTTTATTACCAACGGTTATACAAAACGCGTCGACACTTGTCGTGCTATCATTTGATTTGGGACTTGGCCCCTTTTTATATATACACGCAGTCATACGGTGGCCCATGTGCCCAGGGGCTTGGCTTTTAGGGGCTAGCGCGTAATCCTCCTACAGTTCGTACTGTTTGTGCGGTTGTGCCCAGTGCTGGGTTTTTACAGATATATGTGTGTGGGGGCTAGGTTGAGGAGCAAGAGGTGCATTTTGGCGATCCAGAGACAACAAGTTTGAAGGGGAAACTTCCAGGAAGCCTATCTTCTTCAATTTTTGGCCAAACGAGGTGCCGAAAAAGCCTAGCTAGGGGTTTTTGGACGTTCTGAAGCCATTGGAGCCATCTATTTGGAATTTTGAGCATTGTAAAGAACATATTTGAGAACTTTGAGAAAATAATATAAAATATCCATTGGAAGCTGGACCAGGAGATGTAGCCCAAGAGAGGGGTGAACTCCTTTATGATTTGTTGTGTTATGTGTTTTTTGTTCACTGTTATTTTTTGTTGTTTATATGAATCTTGAAAGTGTAATTTCTATAAAATTGTGTTTGAAAAATTGATCCGTTTGCATTTGAACACATGAATTAAAACTTGCAAATATTTTCAAGAATACAAGTCTTCTTCATTTTTAGATCAGTATGCCATAGTACCAATCTTTTGCAACACCTTATAAGGGCCATAGTACATTAGTGATAATTTATTATCCTTATTGGCTTGCGTGAGGGACATCTGTTTGTATGGTTGTAGTATTAAAAATACACAATCGCCCACTTCAAAACTTCTTTCACTACGATGTTGATCTACTTGTTGTTTCATGCTATTATGTGCCATGGTCAGGTTGTGTTTTAATATTTGGAGAACTTGTTGTTGATTCTCAATGTGATTGTCCACTACTTGAACCTTAGATTTTTCTTTTAGAGAAGAAGTGATCGAAGGAGGGTCGTATCCATAAAGTGCCATAAATGGTGTCATTTTTGTTGCAGTATGAAAGGAAGTGTTATACCACCATTCTTCCAAGACTAACCATTTGAACCATTGTGTTTGTTTATCAGAGATAGAGCAATGAAGGTAGCCTTCCAGAAATTTGTTCACTATCTTCGTTTGTCCATCAGATTGAGGATGATAGGATGAGCTATGAGCTAATTGAGTACCCAAACAAGGAAATAATTCTGTCCAAAAATGTCTAGTGAATATGGGATCTCTGTCACTTACAATAATATTTGGGCTGCCATGTAGCTTTTGAACTATCTTCATGAATGCGGTGGAAACTATACTAGCTTTGAAGGGATGAGAGAGTGCGAAAAACTGTGTGTACCTGGTCAATCTATCAAAAATCACCATGATGGCACTCTTTCCTTCAGACTTTAGTAACCCTGTGATGAAATCGATGGAAATCTCCTCCCAGTGCTAACTTGGGATGGATAATGGTTGTAAAAGACCTGGGGTCTTAATTGTTTCCTCCTTATTTTGTTGGCAAACCAAACATTCTGCCACAAACCTTTGAACATCGGTTTTAAGCCCATCCAAAAAAAAATCCTTCTTGACTCTATTGTAGGTTTTCAAAAATCTTGAGTGCCCTCCTACTGGAGAGCTGTGCAATTCCAATAGTACCTTTTGTTTGAGTTGGGAGTTCTTACATAAATATAAGTGATCTTTGTACCATAGTGAATAATGTTTCCATGTAAATGTATTTGATACACTGGAATCCTGCTGCAACCTTTGAATGAGAGTCCACACTTTTTCGTCATTCTTCCATTCATCCCTTGCTTCTATCATCCAATCGGGTTGGATGATCAAGATAGCACAAAGAAAGGCCTCAACATATTCATCCTTTCTTGAGAGTGCATCTTCCACAACATTTTGCTTCCCCTTTTTATAGACGATTTCAAAATCATAACCAAATATCTTGGTTACCCATTTTTGTTGTTCTTCTAAAGATAGTCTTTGTTCCAAGAAGTATTTAATACTATCATGATCTGTTTTTACCTTGAAGTGCCTACCTATTAGGTAAGGATGCCATTTATTCAATGCATGTAGTATTTCCATCATTTCTTTCTCATAAATGGGTTTGTGTAAGTCCTTTCCCTTCAGTGTTCGACTTTCAAAAGCTAGGGGCCTAGCATTAGGACAACACCAATTCCATTTCTCGAGGCATCACATTCCACAATAAAGGTTTTTGTGAAGTCTGGAGTGGTCAAGACAAGAGCTTTACACATCACCTGTTTAAGTTGTTCAAAAGATTTAGTTTCCTCTAGAGTCCATGAAAATGCATCCTTCTTAGTTAGTGTCGTTAAAGGTGTTTCTATTCTTCCATAGTTCCAAACAAACTTGCGGTAGTAACCTGTCAAACCCAAAAATCCTATAATATTCTTTAATGTTTTGGGAATCGGCTAGTCCATCATGGCCTTAATCTTGTTAGGGTCTACCTTGACACCTTCATGAGATACAATATGACCCAAATACTCTACCTCCTTTACTCCAAAGAAACATTTGGATGGTTTGGCATATAGTTTTTGCTCCTTTAATAGTTGTAGCACCTTGTCAACATGTTGCACATGATCCTCCCAAGACTTGCTATAGATTAGTATATCATCAAAAAGTACTAACAAAAATTTTCAAAGGAAGGGCTTGAAAATGGAATTCATCAACCCTTGGAATGTGGAAGGTGCATTTGTAAGGCCAAAAGGCATGACCAAAAATTCATAATGGCCTTCATGAGTTGGGAATGTTGTTTTTTGGATATCTTCTTCCTTCATTCTGATCTGATGATACCCTAAACGAAGATCCAATTTTGTGAAATAGATTGCTCCATGTAGTTCATCTAACAATTCATCAATGATGGGAATGGGAAACTTATCTTTAATAGTGATCTTGTTGAGCTATCTATAATATGGACACATATGCCATGAACTATCTTTCTTGAATACCATTACCATTGGTGCAGAGTAAGAACTTTGGCTAGGTCTAATAATGCCGACCTCTAACATTTCCTCAACCATGCACTCAATTTCACTCTTTTGGGTGTAAGGGTATATATATGGCCTGATGTTAGGAGGAACACTCCCAGGAATTAGGTGAATTTCATGACCATGATTTCGAATGGGTGGAAGACCTTTGGAAATATCTTCAAATACTTTGGAATGTTTATCAATGATCCTTTGGATATCTTGAGGAATAGATGGCTTAGATGTTTGAACATCTAGTGAGCATAGTTTTGCAATAACGCCTTGATGCCCCTTTTTCAATAATTTTGTCATGCCATTAGAGATTATCACCTTACCGGGTTTCCCTGTGATACCTCTTAACTCAATTTCTTTTCCTTCCAATAAAAATTTCATGAAACGTTCTTTAAAATTAAAAGCCATTGTTCCTAATGATTGTAACCATTGGATTCCTAGTACAACATCTGCACCACCCATGGGTATAGCAATCATTGGGCTATTCATTACATATTCTCCCATACTAAGATTGATATTATTGCATTTTCTTGAGAAATTGATAGTTCCTCCATCTGCAATCATTACTTGAAACTCTGGCACTGGATATACAAAGCAATTGAGATCTTTGGCTAATTTATAGTGAATGAAATTATGAGTACTACCAGAATCAATTAGGACTATTATCGTTTTCTTTTTGATGTATCCTTCGATCTTGAGGGTTTGAGGAGTACTAATTCCAACCAATGCATTACACAATATCGTTGGAGTCAACTCTTCAGACGAAATTGCTTCTACGTTTTCATCTTGAGATGGTTATTGTTCTTCTTATTCTTCCTCTTCACAATCTATGTAGAATAATTTCCTCTCACCACACTTATGTCCCTTACTATACTTGCTGTCACAATTAAAGCATAAACCTTTTTCTTTTCTTTCCTCCAATTGTTGAAATTTCAACCTTCTAGGTTGAGGTGTTTTAGAAGAGGGAGTATTGTTCTCTCTATAGATGTTAGGATTGGTCCTTCTAGTAGCCATATCCATATTTTTTCTTTCAACCTTAAATGCATTCTCCAATGATTTGGGTTCCCAAAGGTGAACCTCATGTTGAATGTTATCCTTTAAAGTTCCTATGAATACATCAATCAAGTGCTCATTTGGAATATCAGTTACCTTTATATTCAATCTTTGCAATTTCTCAATGTGCTCAATAACTGAACCCTTTTCCTTGAGATTTATCAATTGGCTAAAGAAGGTATTGCTCCTTGTATCCTCATAGTGTGCTATCATTTCTTCCGTGAAAATTGTCCAAGTGATGAGTGATTTGCAAGAAAAAATCCATCGATACCATAGAAATTGATTAGGTTCTAAATATAAAGAAGCAATTTGTACCTTTTGTGTATGTGGCACATTATGGAGATCAAAGAATTGCTCCATCTGAAGTATCCATGTGATTGGGTCCTTGCCATCAAACTTCCTCATATCAATCTTAGGAATGTGGCTGGTCTTCAAACCAAAGTTGGAGTTTCTCCATTCTTGATTCACCTTTCTTGTGTCCTCATCATGAATTTCATTTGATGCATTTTCAGTTTCAGTTGTCTTCTATGTTACGAAATTTTTCAATACTTCTATGATCTCCCCTTTTAAACCATCCATCTTAGTATCCAACATAGCTTCCATTGAATCCATCTTCTTTTGTAGTTCATTTATGTCCCTACACATTTCTTCACCTTCATCAAGAGTCCAAGTAGAATTTTCTGGAGGCTTATTTGGTGTAGAAGTTCCCTTTTTTGGTGGCATGTTGGCCAAGTATCACTTTTGAACCTTTATTTTGAGGTGGTTCTACTAGACAATATTTATTCTATTATATCTCCCAAGTTTCGGACCTTCTGGGTATGAAACTTTATTTTATGTAGTTTTCTAATATTTCTTCTCTGCAATGCCATAGGTTTGATCAAAATTGGATGTGCCAAGTGGAATTTACGGTAACTTCCCTACAACTTGTCGATTTTTGGCCTTTCCAGGAGATCTCACTTGTATAGCATGCCCCGCACAAAATGTTTGATATAAAACTCTAAAACATGCACTCAAAATACTACATACTTTCCATGATCCAATGAAACTAGTCCCACTCAATTTGGATACTCTAGGAAGGATTTATGATTGTTTTACTTGGAACACCTTCTTGAGACTAGTCAATAGAACTAGTCAGATACCCTATCTTACACAGGGTGTATCTACACATTTATGATGACACAGAAACTAAATTTTTTACTACAGATACCTTACTAATTTATATAAATATCCTATAGATTTTAGGATATGAAACTTTACGAAAAATATTTTATAGAGAAAATTCTGCAATGACTCATTTTAGGATGATTCTAGAACCCTATCTTGAACATGCTGTATCTCCAAAATTTAAGGCCTCAGGAGATGAATTTTGAGCCCAACTTACCTTGATCTATATAATAAATATCCTCCAATATGTTCCTTCAAAAACATTGTAGAAAAAAAGTTATATCAAAAATTCCAAGGTGTCACAAATGTAGCAGCGAAACTCCAAGACCTTGAGCTCTGATACCATATGTTAAGAACCAAATATCAATATAGCATAGAAAAAATTCAGAAAAAGTACTCAACGCCTTGAAAAAGAGATAATTTCAGATAATAATCCTTTTCGAGGGGGAAACCTCCTTTTACCCCACTTAAAATGTTCAAGTACGAGATGATTCAAAATGAAGATGTCTCCTTGGTATATATAGGAGACTAGGAGGTATAATTACAACTAATGGCCTAAAGTCGACATAAATAAAATAACATTAATAATATAATATGCCCCAATTAAGGGTTAATGAGCCAATATTAGGGCTTAACATTTGGTTGGGTGATGGGCTACATGCAGTGGATTAGTTGGGAAACTACCCAATAGCTTGTAATTTCAACGAATTCCTTGCAAATTTTTATTTTTTTCAAATTTTGCAAGTATACACTGGCTGTAATAGTGCATCATGCATATGTACATAGGATGTAGTGGTGAAACAAGCATATGTACATGGGAATTATTGGTGCAAGGTGCGTACATATTCAAAAAATGGGTTTTTTAGAAGAGCAACTTAGTAGTGCTTTGGAAAAAAATGCAAGTAAGAGGTCCAAAGGCCAGGTATGCAAGTGTAGAGAAATTTAGGGTTATAATAGTTTCCCCCTAATGTGTGAGGTCAGAAGAGCATCTAATGGCCAAAATAAATTACAAAATGTTCACCAATGTACGAAATGACTGAGCTCGGGAGCAGAGTTTCGGAGGTGCCATCTACAAAAATAACAATTGTCTCTCTGAGGCGGACATACCTATGCTCGGGATGAAATAAATCATGGTTTTCAATCAAATACACTGCATATCCATGTCATATAACTATATAAAGTGTAGTCGTGAGTAATACACAATGGATCTACATCTCAGAATCAAGGATATACAAGTATAATATCCATCTTCAAGAAGTCAATACTACCCGATGGTTGGAGATGAGGTCTCCATAGCTCGAGCAACAACTTCAAGATATTCAAAACTTGAGTAGGAGTACAATGTGAGTGTATGAATTCAATACCTAGAGGTCTTTGATGGCTCATTAGGAAAATACAAGAGGATCATGGGAACCCCNGAAGAAGGAAGAAAGACAATTGATAAGAAAATATTTCCTTCACTCCAAGTCGATTGTACAGAAGTTGGAACTTTATCTCAATAAATGTATCGGTGAAGATGTTTGTAGTCTACTCAGTTGATAGAGAGTACTACAAATTGATGATCATGTCATGTACCAACTCTGTGATGTAATTCATATGGATCTCTATGTGTTTGGTCCGTTGCCACTGCATTGGGTCTCTGTAAAAATTGAGAGTACTCTGATTGTCACACCAAATGATAGTCAGACGATGAAACTAGATTCCAATATTGGTGAGGAAGTTCTGAATCCAAAGTTCTTGATTATTGACATTAACTTCTCCTATGTACTTGACCTCTGTTGGCGATAGAGAAATAACTAACTTCTTTTTTCTCAACCAGCAGATGGGACCGAAACCCAAAATAAACACATACCTAGATGTGGACTTGTGATTTGTGATATCACTATCCCCCAAAAAAATTGTAAATCCCATGAGATCTAATGAACAACTTGTTACATAGTGTATCCTGTAACCTATGCTCTCCTGGAGAGATATAAGGATGCACTTGGTATCCTTCCAATGTAGGTCACATGGCTCCTACATGTACCTGAAAATTGTCCCTACTACATATGAGAGATTTGGTTGGGTTTGGTTGAGATAGATAAGGCTCCCCACAAGTTTTCAATACAATGTGATGTCTATCACTGGTGTACTCCTGCCATCCTTAATATGTACCCCATATAGAAAGAGTGTGGCTCCCAACTTGCAATCAGTTAGGTAGAATCTAACCAAGAGATCCCAAATATAATTAGTCTAAGATAGATTGATACCTAAATCATATTGACTAATATCGATACCAAGGAAATAGTGCAATGGACCCATGTCTTTCATAGAGAACATGTCGTGCATAATGTATTTGACCATAGTAATTGTTGAGGCAAAAATTCATATGATAAGGATGTCATTAACATAGAGAAATAGTTTCGAAAAGGATTCTAAGGTCATCATCATGTAGATGTTTGGATATTATTTGTATATAACAAAGTGTTGAGGGAGAAATTATGCATCTATCTTCACATATCGTGCTCTAGGTGTCTGCTTGAGTCCATAGAGGGACTTCTTCAATCGACATACTAAGCATGAGTTTTGAATGAATGCCTATGGCTGCTCCATGTAAATATCCTCTGAGAGATCCCTGTGAAGAAAATTATTATTCATGTCCATCTGATGATATTTCCAACCCCGGGTTGTTGCAATGAAAAGGGCCAATTGAATGGAGTCCATATTTTGTATAGGAGAAAAGGTCTCATCATAGTCTATTTCATGGATACATTAAAAACCCTTGGAAATCAATATTACCTTAGACTTCATCGCTTGTCCATATTATTCCTTCTTGTTCCTACAGACCGATCCATGTATAAAAATATTCATGTATGAAGGAAGCAAAACTAGATCCCAACTTTTCTTCTCAAGGAGATATTTATACTCCTTCTTTATGGTAGCTTCCCAGAAGGGGTTCCTTGCAGCCTCTTCATAGGTTTGTGAGTCTGGAGATAGAACCATATAGCAATGCATGTGCATAATTGGTTCAATAAATGTGAGTGCATGAGGAGGATATTGATACTGAGACATGTTCCTCCTCTAATTTGTTGGATCCCTCAAAAGGCCTCTTGTTTCCTTTAGGGTTCCTTGTTCCCACTTGGGCATATGTGGTGGCTCAACATATGCATGTTTATCATTGGCATGCTCATCATATTATGAATCAGATTTGGAACTCGGGTCTGAACCATGATACAAGTGAGTGGAATCATCATCATTGATGTCTTGTGCAGATAGTGGTACATATGTATTTGCAGGTGGCTCCAATGGTGCATGCAAGGGTGTTTCCTCAAAATGAATGCTACACTAAATGATGAGCCTATTAGTAGAGGGATCAAGTAAACTGTAACCCTTCACACCATTTGGATATCCCATGAATATGCATGTGGTACTCAACAAATCTAATGATTTCCTACTTTCAGATGATATGCGGGTCCATGCATGTGATCCAAATATTTGGAAGTGGGTGACATTTGGTTCACTGTCACTCTATGCCTCAAAGATAGTCTAGTCCTTGACATATGTATCAGGATATTTTTTCTAATTGTGGTTGGCATATTAAAGTGCCTCATCCCAAATCTTGGGCGATAGAGATATTGAATGCAACATGAAAGTGGAAATATTCTTAAGATATCTCTTCTTCGTCTTGGCTACTTCGTTATGTTGTCGAGTGTTAGTTACTATGTGTTGCAGTTGTATACATTCCTTTGAATCTAGATGACAAAAATATCAGTTCACATATTTCACCCCATTGTTTGTGCGAAGGATTTTGATCTTTCTCCTCGAATCATTCTCTACATGTTCTTTGAAGTCAATGAGATGCTCAAAAACCTTGGACTTCTTCCTTAGAAAATACACCAAATTGTATCGTGAGAAATAATAAAAAAATGTAAGTATGTACCATTCTTTGTTGATGTACAAATGAGGCTAAGGTCACACTAGATAGCTATGGATGAGATCCAAAGGAGAGAAAACCCTCCAATCCTTCCCTTTATCAAACGTCTCCTAGGGATGTTTGTGAAGAACACATCCTTGAAAAACTCTTTTGGAACCATTTCCTATTTTCATAGTAGCTACATGTATTTGAAGTTTAGGTGGTATATATCTCGTACCATAATATACTAGTATCATATACATGTGTTAGTAGTAAATCATAATAAAATTTAGCAATGAACTTAAAGAAGATCCACCAACAAGATTTATGGTTTACCTCACCAAAAACAATCATGGATTTATCATGCATATCGTATATGGCTATGGAATCAGGTGTGAATTCCACCCTTTTTCTTGTACCAAAATGTTGTATCTAATAAACATAGACTAGATTTTTATCAATGGACTCAAAGATGAAATTCAATCCCAGTTACTCATGGATCGCCCTCAAACTTGGTTGGAATCTACTAAACATGCTAAGGAATCCCAACATGTTGTCTCTACTTAGACCCGCAAACCTCCATTTATTTCTTACAGACAACCTACCAAGCCCGCCCCTCCTCCCACGCCCCTGAATATCCCAAAAAAATCAAGCTCATTGGCTACATTAAGAATCAAAAGGTCATCATTTTAATTAATAGTGGAAATACACATAATTTTATTCATTGTCGTATTTCCCAGAAAACTCATTGCTATATCCATGCAGTCAACAACGTTGACATCATGATTGTCAATGGAGGTTACATGAAATGTGGGGGACATAGTGAAAGTGTGTGCCTTCAAATTGGGAATTACAACATGAAATATCATATGTTTTCTATTGACATCGGTGGTTGTGATATTGTTCTAAGTGCGGAATGGTTACACACTCTTGGTCCCATCTTCCTGTATTTTAAGGAATTAACCATGCAATTCCAAAATGATGGACACCAATATAATTTCCAAGGAATCACTTCAAGTTCACCTGATATCATCAGTTCCTATCAAATGGAAAATCTCCTCAAAAAAGTTCATTCCAAAATTATTTCCCAACTCCACTCTATCCAAGCAATTGAGACCCCATCGGTGCATCCTGACCTCCAATGTATCATCTCCAAACAACATTGTTTCCACCCCCTAGGGACTTCTGCCTTCGCATGTGTAATGTTCATGACTTGGATAGTATAGGAAACACTATTAATGTGTGTGTAGGATCAATGGTTTACAACATATAAATGATCATACAAATAATAAATGCTATAAAGGACTGCAAAGTTTGTATTATTATATCTCTGTGGATTACAAAATGGCTGAATACAGCTGAATAGACTGACAATACTTGACTAGATAAACAAACAAAGTATCTTATCCAGAGTACAAATAAGCAACTAAAAGATAATACCTTAAATATGGGAGAACTGTGGAATCAATGGATGTGTTGGGACTACGGCATCTCTGATGGTAACTGCTGGAAGTATGGAAAGTTTGCCCTGGGATCTATACTTATTAGACTGTCATGGAAACTGTCCCAAATGATGCACCCTGCTCTAGTCCTTAGTACTGGTATCTATCGGACTCCTCTGCTAATGAATCTGGACCCCGAATGGATACCCCTGGGGGAATGCTCCCCTCTTCTTCTAGAAAAATGCATGCTAGTGATTCCACCATTAGAATTGGACAAGATATGTCTCAAAATGACTTCCTTAGTCTACTTGGAAATGTGTCAAAAGGGTTTCCCTGAATCTGGTCTGATGCTCTCTCTGGAACCCCAAATGTGCTCGCCAAAAGTGTTGCACATCCAAGTTTCGAAAATGTGTCCTAGTTGATTCTTCCGTTGGAATCTAATGAGGAACCAGAAAAAATATGTTCCTTTACCTCTTCTCAAATTGGTCGGAGTGAAATCTTGGAATTCTCCATGGATGACATAAGTTGACTAAAAACCCTCTCAGAAGTTGCACCCTCACTCTGGATGAATGCGCCCTTGCTGTTGAACACTATGTAATTGCTACTGAAGAATGATGGAAGACCTAAATGATATTCCCAATGACTAGGGTATGTCTCTCAACACCGAAATCAACCACTGGTGTCTTCCTCCTAGCATCCACTAAATTATCTCTCCTGAGATGCGCCTCTTCTCCTCAATGACAAGTCATAATTTGCATAATAATGAATTAGGTCGTTGACCCTTCCTTTATAGATTTCCAAAAACCTAATTCATGATAAAACCCTAATTCATTGTTGACTTATGAAACCCTAAAGCACTGCTGAAACCCTAATTCACTATTGACTTCTATTTTTAGCTCATAATGACTTAAAAGTGCTTTTAACCCTTTTTATCTCAATGTCACTTTCTGAATATAACACCTGTGACTGGAGTGACCTCTAGTAACCCTGGTTACCCCTCTTTGGCCCTAGATACAGTCTAATGGGGTGGTTTAGACCATTAAGCCTCCTCTCTAGAGCCTATTTGGAAAGGGACATTACAGTCCTCCCTTATAGAAATTGCTTGTCCTCAAGCAACACCAGTCTAGGGTGCTGCAACACCTGATCGCTCTCCCAAGTAGCATCCTCTACTAGAAGCCCTCTCCATACGATAAAACACTCTCTGATGACCCTAATCCTTAGTTTCCTCTCCTAGAACTCCAAAACCTACTTTGAAACTAACTCCAATTGTCCCTCCTCATCCAACGAGGGAAGCTCCTCTAATGTGCTAATGAATTGTCCCACTACCATTTTGAGGAAAGACACGTGGAACACATTATGAATATTTCTCCCCTATGGAAGATCTATCTCTTAAGCAACCTCTCCTACTCATCACATAATCCTGTAAGGACCATAAAATCTTGGCTTGAGATTCTTGGCCCCACTCTTCTTCAGAGATGACTATCTATAGGGTTGGAGTCTCAAGAAAACCAAATATCCAACCTCAAAGATGCGCTCTATCCTGTGAATGTCCGCAATTATCTTCCGTCAGGTTTGCATCATCTATAGGTTCTCTTTCAACAAATTGAGAATCTCCTGACTCTCTATGATCCAATCCTTAGCCTTGGGAGCTCTACTCTCCCTAAATACCAATTCTACCAAAGTGGGAGAATCATATCTGTATAATGCTCGAAAGGGTGTCATACCAATGGACATGTGGAAGGTGGTGTTGTAGCAATGTTCTCCTATATGTAACCACTTTAACCACGTTCTCTATTGTCCTCCTACTTATTTCCTCAAATTCCCTTCAACCCACTTGTTGACAATATCAGTCTGCCCATCTATCTAAGGGTGATATTTGGTGCTAGGTGTCAACTCTGTCCCCACGAACCGAAACAACTCTCTCCAAAATGTCCCTATGAACCGACCATCCATGTCACTGACGATGTTCTTCGGCAACCCATGAATTCTGAATACCTCCATCGAGAAAATATTGGGTACCTGAACTATGTTGTACTCTGTTGGTATGGCATATAAGTGGGAAAACTTGGTCAATCTGTCGACCACTACATAGATACAGTCCTTACCCTGGACCTTGGGTATACCTGTATTGAATTCCATAGATATGCTCTCCCATTTCTACTCTGGAATGGTGAGTGGCTGGAAGATCCCTTCTGGAAGAGCATGCTCTAACTTGTTCTACTGGCAAGTCACACACTCACTGACATGTCTCATAACATCCTGTTTGAGGCCCTTCCATGGGAACCTCTCTCAGATCTATCTATAGGTTTTGAAAATCTCCTAATGGCCTTCTAGAGGTAAATCATGAACTGTGGTAAGGATCTTCTTCTTGAGTCTTGAATATGGCACCAAGTAAACTCTATCCTTGTAAAATATGACATCGTCAATGACCCTATACCAGTCATCCTATATCTTCCCATCCATCACCTCACAAGCAAACTTTTTCTTGGAATATTCCACTAACAAGTGGGATTTCCAATCTGTTGAAATCTCCATCAAATAACATGTCACAAGTCTCCTCGATAGTGCATCAGTCACAATGTTCTTCTTCCCCTTGACATACTCTATGTCAAAGTTGAATGCTTGTACCTTCGTCACCCCTTTCTGTTGGTGCTCACTGAGGTCCTTCTTGTTGTAGGAAAATCTCCCTGCGAACAGGTAGATTGCCTCAAAGAGCTAGACTCTTAACTCTAAGACAGAAAGTTCTTAACATGGACACTGACTTCATTTCAAATACATACAAACTAATACATGAGAAGGAGGGATGATAGAGGTACCTTGTTATCGACGTTTGTCCCTGCGTGCTCTGAGTCAAGCTCCAATCTTTCGCTCCTCGCTGAGTCCTGTAGACAAACCAAGTATGAACACTTCCTACTCTATTGATGTTAGCTTGAAAATAGATCTATCTATCAATGATAAGTTCATGTAAGATCAAACGAAAACTAGAAAGAAACAGACCAAGCAAATTATATTAATGAGGACAAAGCATTGCTTACAACCATGGATGAATTGCAGCAGCTCTGTCAAGTCCTCCATGTCTTCCCCTTTCTCAAAAGATCCATGATCCGAATGATGATAGCTTCACCAATTTCTCCCTATGAGATCATAGGTCTCTTGCTTCCAAAATATCTATGTGCCAGCACCACTTATGAGATCATAAGTTTGGTGTGATTTTCCTTTTCCAGTCTTCTTTCACCATTAGAAAGCTTGCTTATATAGCCTTGGAGAGGCTTTAACCACTTGAGATATCCTTGGGGAGGTTGAGGATTTTCTTCCTTCAGTTGAGGATCTGCCCTAAGATCATGGCTAGACTAGGGATTCGAATCCAACTACCTTCCAAGAATGAAACGATGCTTCCCCCATTCATCTCAATAGCTTAACTACTACCCAGAATAGGTAGCGCTCCCTCAAAAGGACCATCAGAGCGTTGTAGCATTCCCTAGTAGGATTTAGGGGGGTGCCAGTGCTTTCAAAATCTATAACGCTCCCTCAAAAGGGACAGAGGAGCTTTATAACGCTCCCAAACAGTGTAAGGGGGACCGTCGGCGCTCCGATAAGAGGTATAGGGGAGCGCTCCGCTCCAAAAACTCAGTTTTTGAGGTGCTTTCATATGGAAAAAGGTTTGCAAGCTTGCTGACTCATTTCTCCTCTTCCAAATCAAATGTTTGAGGTGTTTCAAATGTCCTTTTCATGTCATTATAGGCATGGCATAGGCATCATGGCAGTATGCTTCCCTGACACTTGCGACACTTGTGAGCAACATGCAACACTTGTGACCTTGTGAGAAAAATGTGACACTTGCAACCTTTGTAATGATGACACTTGCGACACTATCAAAGTGAGTAATTTTGACATGTAACAGATTGCCCCCCAAAGTATGAAGTTAGAAGACAAGAACTGATAACTAAAATTCTTTGTAGACTTTCAAGCAAGGGTATAGACGCAGAGAACCTGACAAAATTTGCACATAAACATCCAACAAATATTATGACATATTTCAAACCCAAGATAGGCATACCTATGCTTGGGTGATCAAGACTTGCAAGATATGGCTGCCATAAAATACACTGTGGATCCATAATTGTATTGATAAAAATGTATAGCCACTGAAAATACACTGTGGATCTATACTCTAATGACATGAACTGATCATAGCCATGAAGAATACACAGTGGATCTACGAGGTGACAAGACATAGCCACGACTAATAAAAAGTGGATCTATGTAACAGTATATGTGTCATTATTCAAGAAAAACTCCTTCGCAACCTGGGCAAAGTACATATCAAAGTGATCACTCAACCCAGGGTCTTATTACCGATCCTAATGTAGTATGAATCTAACCATGTGAATAGATGTCCTGATGTCAAACATGGTAGAAACCACTTGATTACCAGTAAATGATGTGAACCATTAACAAGCACGAGGGAGATCACCATTAATGTCAATGATTCCCAAGGTACTCTAGTACATTCCATTGAATGTGAATGGATGAGCTAAAGTTGAACATCTGTGGAATCATTCGATCAAAGGTCAATGATGTAAACCCACTGTCGAATGTGAGGAGGCTTGCCATTGAGGCATGCAGGTCCCAAAGTACTAACTAGTTTCTAAGCCTAATTCCTAGATAATGTGTTGAGGTTGATAGGAATAGGCTCGTCAAAGGAGGGCCTTGATGTATCCCCCATCAACGACATGAAACAGACATAGAGATGTAATCAAAAGGACATGGACTGACACAGGTTTTGAGGCAAGATATTTGGGATGGCTGACTCTAGAGGTGGATACTTCCCTTGAACACTGAGGCACAGCAAAAACATGACATGGACCAAAACTTGATGATGTAGTGGATGTTGTGACTTATGTCAGGTGACCCAAAGGAGTGAAAGAAACTCAAAGGATTGGCTCAGTGCAGAGGTTCAGTGGGTTATAATGCGTGCATATGAAAAAGTGTCATGTTCAAGGGTGACTCTAAGAATTTATTGATAATGTTCTCAAGAGACTGCTTGGCTTGCTTCTTTCAATTTTCCCCCATCCAGATAGATGAGTACCTCTTTTTGATTTAGTGAGCTCAAGGAGGTTAACACATGCTCGATATAACTCACCTTCGGTAATTTCCTCTTCCTTTGTTTAACGAACTGGAAGAAGTAAGGGTTCAATCCCATATGGGCCTCTTGATGTTTGTTTTAGCGATTCCAAGGACAGAAAACTCGAAGGTTTTTCAGGATTATAGAGTTTGGAAAAACACTTAAAAGAGAACTCTCTCAGTTCCTTTTTCGTAAAGTAGTCTGATGAGACCAAAAAAGAGATAAACTATCGCTCAACAGATGTTTTCTTCAAATACTTTAATGAGCATGAAGAGAAGAAGGTCACTTGAAAATCTTTTCATATTTAGAGAGTATGAAAAGAGTTTAAAGATGACTCCGGGGGGGTTCCTTTTTCATGTATCCATATAGGTCCGAAAAAGAGATAAAATTTTATTCAGATGCATTCTCATGTATTTACAAGCATGAGAAAGAACAAATATTAAGCTCGGTACTCTGCCCCCAGCTTGAAAGCTAGTGACTTGACTCTAGAATGATCATCAAAGACTGGAGACATGCCCCCCAAGCTTCAATTCATTCACTGACTTTGAGGTTGTCATCAATTTATGTGCTAGATGGAGAAAAATGATACAGGTGGATGAAATGAAGGTTTAAAAATGAGACCTAATGAAATACTTGACTCGACATCTACGAGATCTATCGAAAGAATTAACTTGAAGAGAGAGGGGATTGTTTCATGCTTTAACGATCTTGACAAAAGAAAAGAACTATGCTCAAGGTTCCAGGTTCGATCCCTAGATTGTTGTTTCATTAATTAATGAGCTTGCTACAGTGAAGAAAACTATGCTCAAAGCCTCTATTTCATTTTTTAACGAGCTTTCCATAGAGAAGTGAAACTATGCTCGTGGTTGCTTCTTGATCATGGCTTCCAAGAGGATAATTATCTGGAAGGATACCATGTTAAGGGACAAAACTTGGTCATGGCTTCCAAGAGATCTTCACTGGATGGAAGAGAATTACTCTGGAAGGAACACATGTCGAGGTTCGTGACAGGGGTAAGGAGACCAGGCTCCAATAGCCCTACCAAGGAGATCACCATGTCAACTACCGGATCCAAATCATCAGAAGTTGAGGTCATGGGAGACAATGCCACATAATTGACATGCGATGGGGGTGATACTGTCTGCATATAAGAACCACTTAGGGAGGTAACCCAATCGGGGATGATGAATGAAAGTTGATCAATAGTCACAATTATTCCATCGTGAGGGAAAGATATCACACAGAAAAGGGTGGATACAAGAGCTTTCATAGCGTAGAAATAATCTCGCCCATGGAGTAAAGTGAAATCCAAGGGGTCTTGAACTACCATGACATCAATAAAGACATTTTTCCCTCCCAAAGTTATAGGAAACTGAGGAAGGATCGCTAAAGGTTAACTAGTTCTTCTATTAAAACCTAACAGATTCTATGTAACCGGTGCAAGCTGCGGACAACCCAAAGCATACCAAGCAATAGAAGACAAAATACTAATGGGCACACCTTCATCTATCAGCGTTTAAGGAATTTCCCAACCACGAACCAGTACTGTAATCTAGAAAGGAATGTGGGAGGGAAGACGAGGTCTAGTTAGCACACCCCAATCAAAAAGGATGGCCTCATTACTTGGAGGGGGTTTCGCAGGAGAAAGAGGAATGCCCCTCAGTATGATAGAGTCTATATTAACGAGAAAAACATGGGCAGTATCAGGTTTAATCTCTAGAAGGAGAGTAGGATTGACTGATGATTGGATCGGATCAACCAATGGTGGACTTGGATAGACCACTTTAGCACTCTTCATAGAAAGAGTGGGACTGACTGAGGAAGGGACTGGATCAGTCACTTTGACATTCCTCAATGGAGGAATGGGATCGACCGATGGAGAAAATGGATCGACCACTTTGGCACTCTTCAAAGGAAGAGTGGGACTGACTAAGGAAGGGACTAGATCAGTCACTTTGGCACTCATCAAAGGAGGAGTGGGATCGAACGATGGTAGAACCGAATCGATCACTTGAGTTTCATTCTCCAAGGGAAGAATGGGGTCGATGGGTGGAAATGAATTGACCGCTTTGGTGTCACTCTCTAATGGGAGAATGGGATCGACTAAGGATGAAAACAGATCGACCACTTTGGTTTCACTCTTTTGATGAAGAGCGGGGTTGATCAATGATGTAACTAGATTAGCTACTTGGGTTTGTGGTTCAATCGAGGAAGAAACTATATTGACCACCTGATCAACCAGACTGACTGAGGATGGAACCGGATTGACCAATCCATCAACCAACGATGGGTCGAAGGAAATCTTACAATATATTTTTGGAAGTTGAAGTTTTTCCAAAAGAGAAGAAGCCTCATCCATGCGAGGACAAAGGTGAGAGTAATGATTACCTTTACATAACATGCAAGGGAACTTGACAATTTTCTTCTTCTTACCAACCTGAACATTACTAGTTTATGGGGTATCATCGACATGACCGACAAAGGCTGATGATGTGGAGGACCACATTTCTAAGACCTGGGTAAGACCGGGGCAATCCCTGAGAAAGTGGTCACCCTTACAAAGGATGCAAGGGAATTTGGGTTTTGGATTCTTCATTTTAATCTTGTAGACCTCATCAACACTCCCAGTACTATTAACAGTAATCAGTTTCTTAGCGCCAACATCTAATGTTGTTGGGGCCTTTGTCCTTTTCAGGTTCTTCTTCTTCTTCTCTTTCTATTTCTTCTTCTTCTGATCAACCTAGCTACTTACTTTAGAGCTTTCACTAGGTGAAGAAGTGGAAATGGAAGGAGACTTGATGGATGAAGAAGGCGAAAAGTTGACATGAGGTTGATGTGTGGGTGGTGTATTGACATCTAAAGTATTAGGTGCAACTGAAACATTGGGAGGATTTGGGATCGCCAGAGCGGGGAACAACCAAACTAGTAATCCAATAGTGAGTCCTGGAAGACTCAGTGTGGCAACATATGGAGGACCAAAGTTTCCAAACAAAGGAAAGGTATAAGGTTCCCAAGGAAAAGGGGTTCCTCCATTGGCACTCCCAGGATTCGATGTTGTTATCAGTAACTTGACCTAAGGTCCACTAAGTAAAACAAAAAGCACACGCTACAAATCTAAAAGGAAATAAATCAAAAAAATCTTCCTATGATGAAACCACTAGTTGGTGATGAAATCCAATGTCACAAGATCAAAATAGGAAGGGGTGGGGATAGAGTGGGTGGATCAGTTACGTTGGCAACTTTCTTAATGGACTTACGCCTTGGTGCAAGATTCCATGCAGTAATTATGGATTTACCCTCCAAGGAGCCCGAGTGATTTTGACCAACGTCTATTCCAGGTATAGTGAGACTTCCCTTCATCGTCACCTTGTATGAGACCCTAAAGATTGTGGCTACTAAGGTCACCAAATCGTAGTCAGCCCTTGGGAGGGTACAGTTGACATTCTAGTTGGAACGTATGGGTAGGATAACAAGTCCGAAATCAAACCGAAAGGCTCCCACACATAATCATGGGTATACCTTCCAGTGACCCCCAATATACAATCCAACCACTACAAATAGTTGGGCCATGGAGGGAAAATCTCTGTAACTCACCCGAATGCAACCTCGTGCATAACCCCTGTGTGAGAGGGGGATCCGAGGCAGACTAATACGACAATTGGATTTGAATCTCCCTACTGCAAGATACTAAGTTTGTTTGATAGCTTTGGAAAGTTATCCTTTCAACCTATTCCAAAGCCCTACACCTTAAACTAATGTAGGTTTGCTAACAAAGATGTAAAAAATCTGATAAATTTTAGTTAAACATTGATTTTAACAGTTGTTGTTTACTCAGAGGGTGTACGAAAGTGAAACTGATGGAGTGGTGACTCAATTCCCCAAAATATGCATGAAATATGATAAGAAATCATTTCTTTTCAATGAATACCTATTTAAGGGAAAGAGGAAGAGTCGTTTTCACTATCAAACACTCGATAAGGAATGCCCTCAGTCAATTTTGTTCTCAATCAAATCCAATATGATGCTACAACATTTCAGAAATGCAAACTAATATGCCAACTAGTCACTAAGATGTACTTTTTTCGTTTGTATGTGAATGATAATCAATTCAATTCAAAATTTCTCGCGCCAACTACCCTTTCAAATCAAGGAGATTCAGACAAGAACATGCAGATTTTGCACAAACAACACACCTTTTTGCAATCAAACAAGAGAAAGAAAACCAAAAGAACAAAAGGAAAGAGAAATATATTGGATCATATGACCTCAAAGAACCAAATGAGAAGAGTTACAAACTTCTAATGTCCCTCACTAGAGTTCTCGCTCAGTCGAATAGGAGAGAAAAAGAGGCAGGTTGATTTCAAGCTCTCAACAGCAAAAACTCAAAAATAAGGGAGAAGGGAATAAAATATGAACAATAAGGTGTTTAATTCTCATGAGGAAGCATCTCAAAGGTCAAAATAAGAATGATTGAATCACAAAACAACTCAGCAAGTCAAAAACTAGGGTTTAGACCTCCAAAAATTGCAATTTTTGAAGAGATTTTGGGAAAAAAGGGTTCGTGCTCTGTTATAAGGGTCACCAGAGAGTTATAAAGATTTTTCCAGTATCTTAAGGGAGTCTTGGCACTCTGATAACAAGGTAGCGGAGCGTTGGAGTCCTAAAGCTCAGAAAAAGGTCCAAAAAACCCAAAATTTCAATCAAATTTTGACAATCAAGCTGAATGTGATGGGATAAAGAGTCAATCAGCAAGTGCAATCAGATATTAAGGGGTCAAAAAGGTATAATAAAACAAAAGTTAAGACAAGTCCTATGAGAAAAAATTAAAACCAAAATTTTTAATTCGTTCCCCAGCGGATTCACCAGTTTCTGTTGTAGGAAAATCTCCCTATGGATAGGTAGATTGCCTCAAAGAGATAGACTCTTAACTCTAAGACAAAAAGTGCTTAACATGGACACTGACTTCCTCTCAATTATATACAAACTAATACATGAGAAGGAAGGATGATAGAGGTACCTTTTTATCAACGTTTGTCCCTGCATGCTCTGAGTCGAGCTCCAATCTTTCACTCCTCGCTGAGTCCTGTAGACAAACAAAGTACAACCACTTCCTACTCTATTGATGTTAGATTGAAAATAGATCTATCTATCAATGATAAGTTCATGTAAGATCAGACACAAACTAGAAAGAAACAGGCCAAGCAAATGATATTTATGAGGACAAAGCATTTCTTACAGCCATGGATGAATTGCAGCAGCTCTGTCAAGTTCTCCTTGTCTTCCCCTTGCTCAAAAGATCCACGATCTGAATGATGATATCTTCACTGATTTCTCTCTATGAGATCATAGGTCTCTTGCTTCCAAAATATCTCTGTTCCAGCACCACTTATGAGATCATAAGTTTGGTATGATTCTCCTTTTCCAGTCTTCTTTCACCATTAGAAAGCTTGTTTATATAGCCTTGGATAGGCTTTAACCACTTGAGATATCCTTGGAGAAGTTGAGGATTTGCCTCCTTCAGTTGACGATCTGCCCTAAGATCATGGCTAGACTAGGGATTCGAATCCAACTACCTTGCAAGAATGAAAAGATGCTTCCCCCATTCATCTCAACAGCTTAACTACTACCCAGAATAGGTAGCACTCCCTCAAAAGGACCATCAGAGCGCTGTAGCGCTCCCTAGTAGGATTTAGGGGGGTGCCAGCGCTTTCAAAATGTTATCACCCCATAAATTATGGGAATCAGTCTTCTGACTAATATATATCTATCTCAGGCACTACGTGTTTGCTCACGATGCTCGGCGAAGGCGGCTGAAACACCCGACACTGACCGAGCCTAAGATGGAGGCTTGTGCATGACCTTCAAAGCGAGTTTTGGTGTATTGTCTAGCAAAAAGAATAGCAGATTGGTTCGAAGTGATAAAAGTTTAATGCTAGTGAGCGAAAACAGAGTTGGTTTGTTCACAAAAAGTTTGGTGAATTTGGCAAAAAATGGAAAATGGCCCCTCGGCCTTTGTTTTTATGCAGAAGTTTATGAATTAACTAACAAAAATTTCACTAAAAAAGAATGTATTGGCCTCGAGCCAACCTCCCAAAGCTCGACACCAAGGTATAAGCACCGATCAATACACCTACAGCAAACACAAACCAAAGTCAGCGCGCAACATCAATACCAAACCCCAAAGCTCGAACCTCGAGCTCACCTCATCGAAAGGCTATGTAATTGTTGATTAATATAATCACTCAAAGTTTAATCTACCACACAAATGTGGGATAGTGTCCAATGAAAGTTTAAAAAATATATATAAAACAACAGCTTTTAAACCCTACGCCCAGGTGTCGACCAGAATTGATGGGTCAAGTATTAACGAGACGATGCCAGTCGACGTGTGTAAGTCCAAGTTCTGATACGCCATGTATCGTGGAGATTGTGCCCTAGGGTTATGGTGTAGGGGTCCAACAACATGTATCTGGCCCAAAGGGCATTACCTTGATACCCTCCATTGTTATTCTGGCTCAGCTCGGCAGCGGATTTTAATGGGTATGATGGTGATAATGCCGCAAACGAAGCTGGCAGTGTGTCTCGGCGTTTACACAGGGATATTAGGCCCGATGACTTTCCTATGGGTCTTGGTAGGCGAGTAGGTCAGGTTCAAGCATTTCTCATGCTAACAACTCTCATGGAGACATACTCGCGCCATCAAAGACATCACCGGATTCTTCAGAAGGTCATGACAAACAGTGCGATTTTGGGAAGGTTGAACTAATTGAAATAACTGACATGGGTGATCACAGCAAATGCAAAACTAAAAAGATTTCATCAAAGTCGAAGGGTTACGTGAAGAGGTGGTATCACTAAAGTCAGTGGCAATTGAATTTTTGTCCCTGTGCTCTAAAGCTTGCTAAGGGGATCCTTATTTCTTCTTCGAAAAACAAAGACAAGGAAAAGGCTGGGAAGCCTGCTACTTCATTTACTGAGCTAGACAGTCCAAAGTTACTAATAAATGGGATCAATTGTAATTTGTTTTCCTTTATCAGCAKGATGTTCTAAGTATTCTTTCAACACTACGCCTGATGTTAGGAAAAGTGCATTGCAAATGCTTTTTGATACACAGCATCCAGCATGGACACTTATTTTCATCTGCTCTGTGGAAACGAGTGTTTGAGTGGGTCCTTTTTCCAATATTTGACTTTGTTCGACCTATGCCTAACCTGCAGACATGTGAATGGCTCAGAAAATAAACATAATGGTCGTGAGGAAAATGCTTGGACCTCTTAAACATGTACACAGGTACTGCTACTACTTGTTGGCCTTTTTGAGACATACTCCATTCTATAGCTGTCCATGCACATAAAGTGAAAAGGGGCTATGCTCTGCGTTTGAAGCTTCAGGAAGTGTTTTGGTGAGGCAGAGACAAGTACCTTTAAACGAATCAAATCAAAGAAAGAGAAGGGAGGAGATTCAAAGAGAAAGGCATGAAAATACTATGCATAGTCCGGAATTAGCACAGATGGTATCAATCAAAGTTGAAACTGAACTTTCCAGGATATATGGCAAAGAGAATGCCAGGTCTCGTCTACTTAATCTAAAAGATAGAAACAACCCTAAGTTTTGGGCATGTGTTGTTTCAGGTGAGATCACCCCTGAGCGCATCTATTGCATGACATTCACATTTTGAGCAGCCAGTAGGAAAATGATCACCTCCAGAATACAGGTGGCAGAGAATTTCTAATCACAGGTGGCAGAGTGCCTTCCTTTTCCAAGCAGAACACTAGCAACCTGTGGGACAAGTGGCAGTTTCATTCAGGGCAGTCAAATTTCATTTGAACAGCCAACAAGGAAAGGATATTCCCCATAATCCATAGCAGTTACACATGGGTGGTAGCGCATCAGTGTTTAAAGGCATCAATTTTACAACTGTCAGCCAATATCCAACAAAACCTTCCAGCGTTCAGTCTCATTGCCAGCAAACCAGTAACTAATTCTAGATGTCGAGCAACATATATCACATTTAGTTTTCAGTTATTTTGCTGATCGATTTGTTTGAGAGAGTAATCGACAGGTGTTTATGTTGTAACTACTTTCTATTTTGAGACTGTAGAGGCAGGGCCCGAGTCTTGAAAGGCTAAGGCTTGTTTTTATTATTTATAGTGATGTAAAAAACTTAAGGAGGGTTCGACTGGGGCTGACATTAGAGGGCTCGACCTATGGAATGTTTTCCATTTGGTTAGAGTATGTTTCAGCAGTAGATGTTATTCTGATTAGAGGCTCGACCTGTGTGAGAGGTCCAGTCCTGTAAATTTTATCTTTTATTTGCTGGAGCTGAGGGCTGTGTTTTAAACCAGAGAATGTCTCTGTATTTCTTTTAATGAATGATCAGTGATGTGCCTGTTTCTTCTACAGGATTCTTGTGTAGTGATATTGGTGAAGTTTTCTCTTTGTTAAACGATTTCACTGTCATCTTTTTCCCTTTTTTCATTTCTTATTATCAGGAGGAGAGTAGGAGGGGCAGAATTTATTATCAGATACTATGTGCTTCAGCTTCTGATAATCTTTATATTGATCTTCTAAAAGGCTAGCTTAGGGATTCTTAAGTGCTCCTTTTCCTGTCTTTTTCCTCACCTATTTACTTCCTCAAACCGACACCATCAACCCTCTATACGATCCAGTATTTCTGCTACCTTGCCTTGTGAAAGAGTTGTGTCCATACCTGAGAATTTAATCACCTTGTTCAAAACTCAAACCCCATTTGCCCAATGGCCCTCCTTGCTGTCCCAAACTGACCATTTAAAAATCAAAACCAAAACCCTATAATTTATAGCTAGCCTAATACCCAATCCCATTGCAAACAAAGTTAAATCTAAAAGAGAGATCCCTCTCTGAGTCTTGGAGGGCTAGATCCAAGACTCGAAGCGGTTCGAGGTTACCTCTGTGTTTGCCTCAGCAGCCTTAGGCAAATTACAGAGTGCTAACATTTTTGGCGACTCCACTGGGGACATTCTCCAGATCTTCACTTCAAGTTCAGATTTGACTTCTGATGGTGAACAGAAGCCAAACACAAGAAGGCTGTACCATTCACCTGGCGACTCCATTGCTCAAAGACCTCGTGCTTCAAAGTTCACAAGCAACTTCACTGCTGAAGAATCCAAATTTCAAAGCCTTGATGATACTTCAAGATGACAAGGTATGTGGACAATCCTATATGTTATGAAGCTGTCGAAGATTTCAGGGATAAGATAGCAGATTTTGAATTTGATGAAGTTTTGTTAGTAGTTGTGATTCAACGTTGTAAATCAAAAAATGCTCCTCATAAAAATAAAATGTGTGCTCTCGAGCTAGTTGCTGAAAAACTCGAAAGGGATATTGAGCTTTTGAATACTCAGATTCAGTGTTACAGTTTCCAACATCCAAAGAAATTTTATGAGAAACCCAAGTCTCCAAAACCCAAAGATATTGTATCATCTTTCGATTTTCTGATTGATGAATACCCGGGGAATCAACAAATAGATCATTTATTTTTTGACCCGGTTGCAAATTATATGGAGCTCTTTTTCAGTGTAACCGTTCAAGCATGTTTTTTCCGCAAGAACCCGAGCTATCACCCGCTGCCAGTACACATTCCAGTCTTGATTTTCATTAAACATGATGAGGAAGCCCAATCAAGGGATCAACTGCTGGGTTGGCTCCATTGGCATTTCTGTATTACCTGATCCAACAAAATTATGAGGTAGAATAGGGTAGGTAGGATTCCAATAAGATCATCAGGGTGAGCACTTTCTTTTTGTCTTTTCACAAGTTTATCTTCAGTTTATAGTTCGGGGGCAGCCCAATGATCAGTCGGTCGGCGAAAGTCAGAGTTCATGGATTCTAAACACCTCTTTCAGGGCTATTTTCCCCATGTGGAGCCACCTGTTATCACCCCATAAATTATGGGAATCAGTCTTCTGACTAATATATATCTATCTCAGGCACTACGTGTTTGCTCACGATGCTCGGTGAAGGCGGCTGAAACACCCGACACTGACCGAGCCTAAGATGGAGGCTTGTGCGCAACCTTCAAAGTGAGTTTTGGTGTATTGTCTAGCAAAAAGAATAGCGGATTGGTTAGAAGTGATAAAGGTTTAATGCTAGTGAGAGAAAACAGAGTTGGTTTGTTCGCAAAAAGTTTGGTGAATTTGGCAAAAAATGGAAAATGGCCCCTCGGCCTTTGTTTTTATGCAGAAGTTTATGAATTAACTAACAAAAATTTCACCAAAAAAGAATGTATTGGCCTCGGGCCAACCTCCCAAAGCTCGACACCAAGGTATAAGCACCGATCAATACACCTACAGTAAACACAAACCAAAGTCAACACGCAACATCAATACCAAACCCCAAAGCTCGAATCTCGAGCTCACCTCATCGAAAGGCTATGTAACTATTGATTAATATAATCACTCAAAGTTTAATCTACCACGCAAATGTGGGACAATGTCCACTGAAAGTTTAAAAAATATATATAAAACAACAGCTTTTAAACCCTACGCCTAGGTGTCGACCAGAATTGATGGGTCAAGTATTAGTGAGACGATGCCAGTCGACGTGTGTAAGTCCAAGTTATGATACGCCATATATCGTGGAGATCGTGCCCCGGGGTTACAGTGCAGGGGTCCAACAACATGTATCTGGCCCAAAGGGCACTACCTTGATACCCTCCATTGTTATTCTGGCTCAGATCGACAGTGGATTTTAATGGGTATGATGGTGATAATGCCGCAAACGAAGCTGGCAGTGTGTCTCGGCTTTTACACGGGGATATCAGGCCCGATGACTTTCCTATAGGTCTTGGTAGGTGAGCAGGTCAGGTTCAAGCATTTCT
This sequence comes from Picea mariana, assembly GCA_032191745.1. Taxonomy (NCBI): domain Eukaryota; kingdom Viridiplantae; phylum Streptophyta; class Pinopsida; order Pinales; family Pinaceae; genus Picea; species Picea mariana. The sequence continues at coordinate 293,851 of JASDQU010101138.1, read as the reverse complement.
CATGCTATTAACTCTCATGGAGACATACTCGCGCCATCAAAGACATCACCAGATTCTTCAGAAGGTTGTGACAAATAGTGCGATTTTGGGAAGGTTGAAATAATTGAAATAACTGACATGGGTGATCACAGCAAATGCAAAACTAAAAATATTTCATCAAAGTCAAAGGGTTACGTGAAGAGGTGGTATCACTAAAGTCAGTGGCAATTGTATTTTTGTCCCTGTGCTCTAAAGCTTGCTAAGGGGATCCTTATTTCTTCTTCGAAAAACAAAGACAAGGAAAAGGCTGGGAAGCTTGCTACTTCATTTACTGAGCTAGACAGTCCAAAGTTACTAATAAACGGGATCAATTGTAATTTGTTTGCCTTTATCAGCAGGATGTTCTAAGTCTTCTTTCGACACTATGCCTGATGTTAGGAAAAGTGCATTGCAAATGCTTTTTGATACACAATGTCCACCATGGACACTTATTTTCATCTGCTCTATGGAAACGAGTGTTTGAGTGGGTCATTTTTCCAATATTTGACTTTGTTCGACCTATGCCTAACCTACAGACATGTGAATGGCTCAGAAAATAAACATAATGGTCGTGAGGAAAATGCTTGGACCTCTTAAACATGTACACAGGTACTGCTACTACTTGTTGGCCTTTTTGAGACATACTCCATTCTATAGTTGTCCATGCACATAAAGTGAAAAGGGGCTATGCTCTGCGTTTGAAGCTTCAGGAAGTGTTTTGGTGAGGCAGAGACAAGTACCTTTAAATGGATCAAATCAAAGAAAGAGAAGGGAGGATATTCAAAGAGAAAGGCATGAAAAGACTATGCAGAGTCCGGAATTAGCACAGATGGTATCAATCAAAGTTGGAACTGAACTCTCCAAGATATATGGCAAAGAGAATGGCAAGTCTCGTCTACTTAATCTAAAATATAGAAACAACCCTGAGTTGTGGGCACGTGTTGGTTCAGGTGAGATCACCCCTGAGCGCATCTGTTGCATGACATTCAAATTTTGAGCAGCCAGCAGGAAAATGATCACCTCCAGAATACAGGTGGCAGAGCATTTCTAATCACAGGTGGAAGAGCGTCTTCCTTTTCCAAGTAGAGCACTAGCAACCTATGGGACAAGTGGAAGTTTCATTCAGGGCAGTCGAATTTCATTTGAATAGCCAACAAGGAAATGATCTTCCCCATAATCCATAGCAGTTACACACGGGTGGCAGTGCATCAGTGTTTAAAGGCATCAATTTTACAACTGTCAGCCAATCTCCAACAAAACCTTCCAGCGTTCAGTCTCATTGCCAGCAAACCAGTAACTAATTCCAGATGTCGAGCAACATATATCACATTTAGTTTTCAGTTATTTTACTGATCGATTTGTTTGAGAGAGTAATCGACAGGTGTTTATGTTGTAACTACTTTCTATTTTGAGACTGCAGAGGCAGGGCCCGAGTCTTGAAAGGCTGAGGCTTGTTTTTATTATTTATAGTGATGTAAAAAACTTAAGGAGGGTTCGACTAGGGATGACATTAGAGGGCTCGACCTGTGGAATGTTTTCCATTTGGTTAGCGTATGTTTCAGCAGTAGATGTTATTCTGATTAGAGGCTTGACCTGTGTGAGAGGTCCAGTCCTGTAACTTTTATCTTTTATTTGCTGGAGCTGAGGGCTGTGTTTTAGATCAGAGAATGTCTCTGTATTTTTTTTAATGAATGATCAGTGATGTGCCTGTTTCTTCTACAGGATTCTTGTGTAGTGATATTGGTGGATTTTTCTCTTTGTTAAACGATTTCACTGTCATCTTTTTCCCTTTTTCCATTTCTTATTATCAGGAGGAGAGTAGGAGGGGCAAAATTTATTATCAGATACTCTGCCCTTCAGCTTCTGATAATCTTTATATTGATCTTCTAAAAGGATAGCTTAGGGATTCTTAAGTGCTCCTTTGCCTGTATTTTTCCTCACCTATTTCCTTCCTCAAACCAACGCCATCAACCCTCTATACGATCCAGTATTGCTGCTACCTTGCCTTGTGAAAGAGTTGTGTCCATACCTAAGAATTTAATCACTTTGTTCAAAACGCAGACCCCATTTGCCCAATGGCCCTCCTTGCTGTCCCAAACTGACCATTTAAAAATCAAAACCAAAACCCTGTACTTTATAGCTAGCCTAAAACCCAATCCCATTGCAAACAAAGTTAAATCTAAAAGAGAGATCCCTCTCTGAGTCTTGGAGGGCTAGTTCCAGGACTCGAAGCGGTTCAAGGTTACCTCTGTGTTTGCCTCAGCAGCCTTAGGAAAATTACATAGTGCTAACACAAAATATATAACACTCCCTCAAAAGGGCCAGAGGAGATTTATAATGCTCCCAGACATTGTAAGCAAGAGCATTGGCACTCCTATAAGAGGTATAGGGGAGTGATCCCCTCCAAAAACTCAGTTTTTGAGGTACTTTCATATGGAAAAAGGTTTTCAAGCCTGTCGACTCATTTGTCCTCTTCCAAATCAAATGTTTGAGGTGTTTCAAATGTCCTTTTCATGTCGTTATAGGCACGACATAGGCATCATGGCAGTATTCTTCCCTGACACTTGCGACACTTGTGAACAACATGCGACACTTGCGACCTTGTGAGAAAAATGTGACACTTGCGACCTTTGTAATGAAGACACTTGCGACACTATCAATGTGAGTAATTTTGATGTGTAACACTTCTACTCAAGTAAATACTTCAAACTCTTGTGATTGGTCTTGACCACGAATTTGATGCCCACTAAATATTGTCTGAACTTGGTCAAGGCATGCATGATTTCCAACATTTCCTTGTTATAAATGGAGTACAACCTCTCAGGTTGACTAATATTTTGGCTCTTGAATAGAATGGGGTGTCCTCCCTACATAAAAACTGCACCGATCCCTTTGTCGGATGCATCACACTCTAGTACAAATGGCAAGGTGAAGTCTGGTAGTGCTAGCATTGCACAAGTGCCCATGACTTCCTTCATTTGATCAAAGGATTCCAATGATTTCTCAGTCCATATTAAGGCCCCATGCTTGGTAAGATCTATCAATGATGCTCCAAGCTGAGAAAAATCTTGGACGAACCGCCTATAATAGCTGCACAACTCGAAGAAGCTCCTCAATTCTATCATGTTTTTGGGCATCAGCCAATCCAAAATGGCCCTAATCTTCTCTTGGTGCACCTGTACCCCTTGTGCACTGATGATGTGGCCTAATTAAAGTAGCTCTATCATACTAAAATCGCACTTGGACTTTTTGGCATATAATGACTCTGCCTCCATGATGCTCAATGCCTCATCCAAGTGTCTCATATGCTCTTTCCATGACCAGCTATAGATCAATATGTCGTCAAAGAAATCCAAGACTAATTTCCTTCACTGATCCCTAAATATATGGTTCATGCAATATTGGAATGTAGCGGGTGCATTGGTTAGCCCAAATCGCATAACTAGGAACTTGAAATGTCATCTTCTCTATGTCCTACTCTCAGATGATGATCTGATGATATCCAGAGCGTAGATCAATTTTTTAGAAGAAAACCGCCCCATGTCGTTCATCCATCAACTCATCAATGCATTGGATAGGGTATTAGTTCTTGATGGTTTTCTTGTTCAAGGCTTGGTAACTAATGCACATCCTTCTTCAGAACTAAGATAACTGAAGAAGAAAATGGGTTGTTTCTCAGTCTGATGTGTCCCATCACCAGCAATTCCTTGATTGCCTTCTCTATCTCATCCTTGAACCTCCTAGGATGATGATATGGGGGGAGGTGATCATAGGTTTGTCCCCCTCCTCCAACTCAACGGTGTGCTCAAACCCCCTGTCAGGTGGTCTCCTTGGTGGAATTGCCTAAAAGACCTGTTGATGTCATCCCAATAATTTGTTTTCCTCTGTATGGTACTGTTGTCAACCTTCTAAATCCTTCTGAGTAGTGATCAAGCATTATGTGGAATATTCTACCTCCCCATGTCTGAATATCATCTCCATCCTCTTGGATGAAACTGTCCTGGGTGCTCCTATTGACATACCTCTTAGAACAATCTTCTTCCTATCATGATCTTTGAATCCCATTTCCAAGGTTTGGTAGTTGCTAATGATTTTTCCCAAGGTAATAATCCACTGAACTCCTAAGACCACATCTGTGTTTGATAGGTGTTGACGGGCAAAATTGACCATCCGTCAACTGGAAGAGCGAGTCCGGTCCGGGGTTGTCTAAATAACCCAAGCCGTTTGGGGTAACTCGTTCTGACGGGTTTAATGGCTCCGTTAGCCAATCTAAGAATCCTAAAAGAAATGAATAAAAGAGAGAAATGACTAACTAATTACTAAACACACTATATATATGTACATATATTGAAATGTAACTATAGTAGTTATATTTAAGCAGAAGATATACAAGTCTCGTTTATTTACATGATTTACAATATGTAAGTTTTAATCGAAACTTATGAAAATCAATGGAAAACTGATTAATTCTAGGAAGCAGATAAAGAAAGCACATGAAAATATTTATTGTTTTTCTTTTATAAATTTAAAGAATCTTGCAAAAACAATTAATGAAACATGAACATGTGGATAGTCAAAGCTGAACCATACATTCTAGTTTCAATGATATGTAAATGAAAGAAAAATACAAAGAAGCTATCATGTCAGTGAATTAGTGAAGTGTATCCAAGCATCTGCATGAGTGGTGAACATCCAACTGCCATGTTCAAGAGAGAAATCTACAATGAACCTTATTATTGTTCTAAATAAATTTAGAATATGTATTGGCAGCTTAGGTTTTAATGACAGAAAAGGAAACACAAACATAAACCTGTGATCTCATAATTATACATGATTACAAAAAGATAAATCTGGAAGCAATCTATGCATTGTATCATTCAATTTAAAACTCAAAGATAAATCTCATTATTTAAATCGAAGATTTAATCACAACATTTATATTTTGATGAAGCAAATGATAGATGGTATTTATAATATAAACCTCCTACACATCACAGATCATTTAATCTAAAGATATCAGACCTGCACATGTAACAAGATTAAAAAAAACATAAATAACAACATTATAAACAAAAGGCTAAAGCCAAAATGCAGATATGTTGTTCTATTAAGTTTTTTGAATCATTTTTCCATTCTGTAGTCCTGGAAGAATTGTTTTGGATAATAGACTTTAAAAATTGGAAAAATTAATACATAAATGATAATAATTAACCATGTATTGATAAAAAAAGACTAAATCTATTTAAATCAATGCATAATCAATTATTGAAATAATATGAATATATTATATGAAAATAAAACCATTTTACTTACAGGACAAAAGCCATTAAGCAACTTGGAATTCCATATTCTTCTTTAAAAATACTCGTCCATCCTCCCAAAGCTTCCAGCCATCCATTACTCCATTTGAAAAGAAATAAAAAGTTTACAAAAACAATAATATACAAAAGAGAAAGGATTAAAATCCTCCTCTCCAATTTTTGGATCCCTTATGGCTCTGATCTTTCTCATATATTTATAAAATGAATGAACAGACTGGGCGTGACTTTTAATTTCCGCCACCTGAAATTTGTCTCTAAAAGAGACCAAAATATATCTCCAATCGTGCATTTGTTTGAGAAAATATCTACGCGAAAGGTAAATGGGCCCATTTTGGTTCTGGGTTTTCAACCGTTTCTCCAAATTCCTCACGGTTTGGCTGAAATCAGTTCTGAAAAATCGTGTGTCTGATCTTGACGCCTTTCCAAATTTTATTTGTTCTTGCTCATAAAATTATTTGTAGAAGTCCAAAATTATTTTTGAATCAATCATATTGAACGTATTTGGATAATGAAATCAAGCCATGATCAGATCCGTATCAAATATTTGATAATAGAAACCTGTGAAACAAAAAGAAACCTAAATTAATAACCTAAAAATTGTGAATAAAACAAAATCTAAAAAAATAAAAAATGAATTTAAACTAACTATAACTTATAAACAAACATTATTTATATTTTCCTTTCAAATATGATCTTAATTCTAGAAGCTTCAAGAGAATAAAATGGAACAAATCATAGATAATTCTTTTTTATTATTATTATAAGATGCAAAATGAAAAAAGAATTTAATTAATTAATATCACCAAATAATTTCATGAAAATGAGAAACCAAGCAAGGTATTATTTGATGAAGTATTCAACACATTATTCAAAATAGTCAAACTTGCTAATGAGCAAAAGAATAAACACATAATCATAATTTAAACAAAAGTAAACATTTGATAAAAAATTAACGTTTTTGTTTAAATTGAGATTTTTATGCTCTTTTTTAACTTTTGACATATACTCTAGTAATAAATGACTCATACTAAAGAGAATGTCTTAATTTTGTCTCAAAGCAAGCCAAGGAATGGAACTATTTGAAAAGGTTGATTCTGTAGCTCATTATAATTATCAAGATTTTAATAGGGGCCCTTTAAATTTTGTAAAAATATAAGGGGAGTTGTTGGGGCCCAACAAATGGCGACTTACTGGGTGAAGTAGTTATCTCTGCCAAAAGAAACAAATTCAGAATAGGACAACAAAGAAAATTTCAACTCAAAAATAACAACCAGAAAATCGTATAAACATCATCATTAACCAATTATTCCAGCAGTGTTTTAAAATATGAAAACTGATAACAGTCTTAAGATCAGTAAGTCACGATATTAAAGATAAAATCTGCAATACTGTTGGCATAGCCACTGCTGCTAGTAGGCATCCATAGCCTTGACAGGGTTTCCATTTAACCCACTCGGATATCTGTATCCTGCCAAGAAGTTCTAGATCAGAATAAAGGAAATTAAAGAGGTTTCTTATTTTTTACAAATTTTCATATACCCGACATTGCTTCGCTGCCAGCGGGCCTGTTCAGTACCCCGGCGAAGTTGTCTTGGCACCATGCTTGCATTTACCCGCTGCCAGCGGACCTGTTCAGTATCCCGGCGGGTTTACAAACACTTCCCACAGCTCTTATTAATATTTTTATTTTGTTTTTCTTTTATGGATAGCTGAGCGGGGTGACGCTGAAAAATCTTGTTGTTTTATCTTATTTTTAGACCTCATCAGAATTTTTTAAAACTGTCCTTTATTTTGATCTATAAATGTTTTATTTACAAAAACAACTTCCTAAGACAGGGAGACATCTTCTGAGTCATTCCTTTACGGAAAAGGGACAGTGTAAAAAGATAATAGATGATCATGACAAGATTTACTCAGAGATCGAAATCAATCAACTTCTCTCAAACAATAGATTTTTCGAACACAGATAGAATTATACCACTGATGTTTGTACAAATTTCTCAGAAGTTATTTCAGCGAAGGAATTTCTTATCGTCTTTTTCTGAATAGTTCAGTGCACAGGTATGTGTATTTCCAAAAGAAAAAATTGGTAAGCATAAGAGAGAAATCAAAACACACCAGTGAATAAAAAATTGGAAAGCAAAGAAATCCAAACAAGAAAGACAAAAAACAAATATGCATAGAAGATGCATCTGAAAACCTCATGCAACAAATCCCTTGGGAATCTGAAAGAAAGTAGGAAAATCCCGAATGATGGAAAAGAAGTCCTACTCATGGTACCTTGGGTCAGGGTTGATTCAGATTTATTTATCTCTTTACTTTCCATTTAATATTTTCATGACAATACTGCATTTTTGAAAATAAACATTCAACTAGAAGTAAAGAGAAAGAGATCAATGAGACTTCTCTGACAACAGCCGTATTATGGTTCTCGTGGTGCGCCCACTTGCGTTTATGACTGCATTTATTAAAAACAAAACTAGTGAGAAATCAAACTGAAAGAAAAAACCTATTCCTAAACCTACCCTAACTACTAAACAAATCAGGATGCTACATGAAGTCGTGTTTCCAATGTAGCCATCGAAGTAACTTTAATCCTGCAATGAAAACAAGATCAAGTGTTACTAATAAGAATGGTATTATATCAACAACTGACAGAAACATATCACGCTTACCTTCATAATAATCATGTAAAAACAGAGTAAGCATGATCTTACCATTTCCTCGGATATTCTTGTTGTACGATTCCTCCAACCATTGCGCAATCTCGTCATGATAAGGGTCATAATGGCATAGGTGAGTGTAAGTAGTTTTGAAAAACTCATCAAGATTATGAAGAAATGAAATATCCATTAGCCAAGGTTGAAATGCCCCATCCTCCTGACAGTTCTCTAAGTGCTCATTAACTTCTTCATATGGAGGATCTAAAAGAAATATGTCACGCCTACTTCCGAGATACTTGGGTAAAAAGAAAGCAAGCTTAACTTTGTCTTTATTATGAAATTTTTTCATATATGAATATTCAAGCCACTCTAAGATTCTGTCACAAAAATGGGGATGTAAACCATGACTTTGATGAAACGAATATATCAATGAAAAGCTCATCATAGGAGGATTCATGCAATCAATTGGATCATTGGTTTGAATGTTTCCTTCGATGCAATTGATCATTTCAAAATGTGAAGCATTAACATTAAGATTCAAACTAAGCAAAGAACGAGTTTTAAACTTAGAATGTTTGATCTTCATAAAACATAATGCATTGTCTTTTTCAACCATAATCTGTGTAAAATCATCTCGCAACATGTCCTCTTCGCATATGAGTGATGAAAGTGAACAAGCATCAAATCCAAGTTCATCAATGTTATGCTCGGAATTAAATTCACTAGAATTTAGTATATCGAAAGGATATGATTGTGGTGGCAAAGAGTAGTATGTTGTAGGTAAGATGTCAAGTCCACCAGAATCTAGGAATAGATCAGGATATAAAGAATAAAATGAATCAGAAATAAACAGATAAAAAGAATCTCTTGAACTATGATAATCAACAATGGTATTCTCAAGACAATTCTCTTTACTTTCTTTAAAACTCTTACTATGTTTTGGTGACGAATTCCTCAACATAATATGATCATTTGGATTTGCCTTTTGTGTGACAGATAATTCAAAATTTATGTGACAAGCATCTAGGATTTCCTGTGAACGAAGTGCATTTTGAAGATCAAGGTTCAAAGTTTTTTCTTCTCCAATCAATTTCATAGGAACACTAGAACATTCAAGAATATTTTCGTTGCTTAAGTGTTCTTCAATGACTGATTGATTAGAGCATGAGTTACAAGAATGAGGGTATTCACCTTGAACCAGAAACAAATCATCTTCCACACTAGTCTTATACTGAAAATACAATGATTCAAAGGAAAAATCAATTTGGTTGTCAATAAGAGCCTGATCAATAGATTCTACCTCCCTGACTTGTTCAACATTATCGGAAGAATTTTCCTCTTCTTGCGAAGAAGATTGTTCTAGCAGTTGAGTGATAGGATTTGCAATTGGTTCTTCATTTGTGATTGAACATGACTGAATGGAAGGGATGTAAGCATCATAAAAGAGATTTAATGCCAATGACATGTCATCGATATTAAATTTACAGAGGATATGATAGACTCTTGTCAAAAAGCCTTCTGAAGATGGATCGCCGTTGATTAGCGAAGTATGAAATTCTTCACATAATTGATCAAAATAATATGTTTCAAAGGCATTTAGAAACTCATCTACAAATTGAAACCAATCAAAAATGCGACATGCCGAAAAGGATTCAAACCAATGTTTGATTCGACCTCTAAAAGTAAAAGCAAAAAGTCTGCATAAAACTCCTAAATCTGAGATGTCATGTTTGACGCACTTGCAGCAAAACTTGTTAAGGTGGTCTTTAGCAGATAATTTTCCTTCACCATCAAAGGTGTTTTGGACAAGCATGAGACTGTCTCGTTGGGAACATCAGGTAATGAGAAGTTGAAAGCATGTTCCAACACAGTGATTTGGGGAGCCATGGGGGAAATTGAATAAATTTGAAATAAAGGCTCCTACAAGGCCATCTTGTCAGTTGGCCCTCCTTCTAGCGACATTTGTTGATGGGAAAAATTGACCATCCATCAACTAGAAGAGCGAGTCCGTTCTGGGGTTGTCTAAATAACCCAAGCCGTTTGGGGTAACTCGTTCTGACGGGTTTAATGGCTCCGTTAGCCAATCTAAGAATCCTAAAAGAAACAAATAAAAGAGAGAAATAACTAACTAATTACTAAACACACTATATATATGTACATATATTGAAATGTAACTATAGTAGTTATATTTAAGCAGAAGATATACAAGTCTCGTTTATTTACATGATTTACAAGATGTAAGTTTTAATCGAAACTTATGAAAATCAATGGAAAAATGATTACTTCTAGGAAGCAGATAAAGAAAGCACATGAAAACATTTATTGTTTTTCTTTTATAAATTTAAAGAATCTTGCAAAAACAATTAATGAAACATGAACATGTGGATAGTCAAAGCTGAACCATACATTCTAGTTTCAATGATATGTAAATGAAAGAAAAATACAAAGAAGCTATCATGTCAGTGAATTAGTGAAGTGTATCCAAGCATCTGCATGAGTGGTGAACATCCAACTGCCATGTCCAAGAGAGAAATCTACAATGAACCTTATTACTGTTCTAAATAAATTTAGAATATGTATTGGCAGCTTAGGTTTTAATGACAGAAAAGGAAACACAAACATAAACCTGTGATCTCATAATTATACATGATTACAACAAGATAAATCTGGAAGCAATCTATGCATTTTATCATTCAATTTAAAACTCAAAGATAAATCTCATTATTTAAATCGAAGATATAATCACAACATTTATATTTTGATGAAGCAAATGATAGGTGGTATTTATAATATAAACCTCCTACACATCACAGATCATTTAATCTAAAGATATCAGACCTGCACATATAACAGGATTAATAAAAACATAAATAACAACATTATAAACAAAAGGCTAAAGCCAAAATGCATATGTGTTGTTCTATTAAGTTTTTTGAATCATTTGTCCATTCTGTAGTCCTGGAAGAATTGTTTTTTATAATAGACTTTAAAGATTGGAAAAATTAATAAATAAATGATAATAATTAACCATGTATTGATAAAAAAGACTAAAGCTATTTAAATCAATGCATAATCAATTATTGAAATAATATGAATATATTATATGAAAATAAAACCATTTTACTTACAGGACAAAAGCCATTAAGCAACTTGGAATTCCATATTCTTCTTTAAAAATACTCGT